>JAQHUG010000255.1:2785305-2796590 GCA_028555095.1 Dicrostonyx torquatus | reverse complement strand
CCATTATTACATATAATTAACATATGCTATGAAAACATAACATTTAAAAGTATATTTTACAATGATGAGGGTGTTGTTAACATTTAAGGAGTTTATTTAATTGAAAACATCAGCCTGATATACCTAAAGAAAGCTTCATCCAACCACAGAGATATTCTAGTTCATTGCTGTTTTATTCATAATAGCCAGAAACTGGAAACAACTCAGATGTCCCTTAACAGAAAAATGGATAAATAAAATGTGGAGTGTTACTCAGCCATTAAAAAAAATGAAATCATGAAATTCGGAGGCAAATGCATGAAACTATGAAAATCATCCCGAATGAGGTATCCCAGAAAGAGAAATGTGGTATGTATTTACTTATTTGTCGATATTAGCCATTGGGGCAAACATAACCAAGATACAATTTATAGAACCATAGAGTTTAGGTATAGACTAAGGAACTAAGAGGCACAGATAGATCTCCCTAGAAAGGGGAAATAGAATAGATAGAAAGTTATGAATGCATGGGGGTGGAATAGCAGGATCAAGTGGGGAGGGGGTAGAAAGAGGGGGACAAGAGAGAGAATATGGGGAGAGATATCTAAAATTAAGGGTTATTTTAAGAAGTACTATGGAAACTTAATTTAGTAGAAACTTCCTAAAATATATACATCTATGAAGGTGATCTAGCTGAAATCACCAAATCATGGGGGAGACAGAGTTCCATCTGGTCATCTGTTGTCATCAAATGAAGCATCTAGTCCCAGGATTTGGTTACATATAATTGAGTGTTAGGCAAAAGTGTTCCATGGGTATCCTTAAACAACTCAGGCTGTTGTGAAGACAATAGGTTACTCTCCACAAAATGACAGTGAGGCCCCATTGCTGAATACGATACCTACACAACTCACTGAACATGGAAAAGGAAAATCGGTGCATACCTAGAGCTTTCATCCTACATTCTTGCATCTTTGACACAGGAAGATACTCTACATGCTACCAAAAGGGAAGCATAAGCAAATCTGCCACAAGTCCTTGATAATGATGTTCTGCCTGCAAGATATGCCAGTACAATGGTGGCTCAAAGCTTGGGGAAGTAACCAGCAAATAACTGATTTGACTTAAGCCCCACTCCACAAGACAGAACCCATACTCCACACTGCTTGGGTGACCAGGAACCTGAGACTAGATAGCTCATGGATCTGGGTAAAACCAAATACTACTGTTCTAAATAATTTAGCAGTAAAATGACTCCTAATGACATTCCTTTATACTCATAGATTAATCCCTGTTCTGCATAATCAGAGAAGCTTCCTTCCACAATAGAAGAATAAGAACAAATGCAGAGACACACAACTAGGCATTATGTAGAGAATGAGAGACCTTGGAACACTCAGTCCCTAAAGGGATGTCTCCATCAACTTGCTCGCCTCAGGGTTCAAGGATCTCCGTTGAAGAGGAGGCAGAAAGAGTGTAAGAGCCAGATGGGATGGAGGACACCAAGTAAACAATGCTCCATAAATCAGTCCAATCAATGCATATCTGAACTCACAGAGAATGAAGCAGTATGCATAGGGCCTGCATAGGTCTATACCAGGTCCTCTACATATACATTATGGCTTCCAGTTTAGTGTTTTTAGGTGATTCTGTGTGCAAACAAGTAGGTCTCTGTTTCTTGTGCCTTCTCTTGGGCCTTTTCCTTTCTGTTTGGTTGTTTTGTCTAATTCCAATGTGCTTTTGTTGTATCATATTTTATTATCCCTTAGAAGGCTTTTATTTTCTAATGAGAGGCAGAAAGTGAGTGGATCCAGATGAGCAGGGAGGTGGGGAGGAGCTGGGAAAAGTAGAGGGTAGGGAAACGGTAATCAGAATATATTATAAATCTATTTTCAATAAAGGGTGATCAAAGAAGAAAAATTTAGCCTGTCTTTCTTCAAGAAGTCAGAATATGTGGCAGTGAGCCTTATGAATAACAGCTGGTTGCCAGCTGAGTGGTGGGACCTGATGTACAAAGGTCAGGCTTTCTTCTGCTTCTTAAAACATTTGTCCTCCCTACTGTATGATTTGGGACTGCTTTTCACATTTCCATGACGGCCTTGGCCCCTAAAAGACATCTGAATGTGAGAGCTCTGCCCTGGGCCATTAGCTCTCAAACTTTATTGTGCATGTACGAATCACCTGGGGGAATTTTATTTTAGAAATGCAGGTGTGAGGTCATAGCATAGCACTTGATAGAACCCAGTGAGACAGAAAATCTATGTGTTAAAAATAACCACGTGCGGTTTCATTTCAAATGATTTCCAGACACATACAGTAAATCACTGTAGATTAGACTCTTAGAATAATGTGGGCCCAAAGGGTGACACACAAAATCACCTGTGGACACAGTCTCCTGTGAAGCTGTTTGTGTTATAGATGATTTTGAGGCTTCAACCTGGAGGTATGGATATGCTGAGTACAGGAGGCAGGATTTGAAGTTATCTGAACATGGTTTACATACAGATTGTCACCTCTCACAGAGGTGTCATACACAGTGACAGACAAGCAGCAAGCAGGAGGATGGTAAGCTAGCATTAGCATTGGCTAATATAGGCCGAATTTGAACTCTTGTCTGGTTTGTTTGATAGTAGACGGCAGGTCACAACAGAGTGCCAGACTTTGTCTTCCCACTGATCGTTATTTATAGTAATTTTTGCTTTTTATCCACTTGACTTTCTCTAATTTGAAAGCCTGGAATCATTGGCTACACAAAATGTTGAATTTGGTTTGATGGAGGGAATGAGGGTTCAGGAAAGCACTGGCTAAAAGTCATGAGAAAACACCACTTCTCTATTATTTATGGTCTAAGGGAAGTTTAAAAAGTAACATGGGGGATGAAGGCAGCACAAAACATTGCACAGGGTAATAGGAACAGGTTCACTATCTTCTCTGGCATCAGTTTTTCCAAGACCACAGCCTACTTTTGTTCTGACATCTGAGCATCCTTTTCCTACGGTCTTGAACTCTGTTCACCACAGGGAGCAAGAACCCTCTTTTGTAATAAAGAACATATTCACCGGTTCAGTTTGGGACATGATAGTTACCATGACTACTGCATAAGGTTTGACTTTGTTAATTAATAGTCATGGAGCATGTATCGTGAGCCACAAACTTTGCTAAGGCTCAGTATAGTGAAGAAGAGAGAATTGTTACATTAATGTGCAACACAAAGGAAAAGAATTTATACGGCACATAGGGGTGACATAGGGATCCATTGAGGAAAGGAGAGGGTGGGCCAGGCTCCCTGCACAGAGGTGGTGGGATGTGAGAAGTTGGTAAGGAACACAGGAGTTTCAGCAGATGCATGGGGAGTGACACCCCAACATTGAGAGAGCACTGGGCAATGGGGCAGCTATAGGAATCACTGGAGAACAAAGTGAGAGTTGAAGAAGTGAGCAGAGAGTTGAGCAAGAAGGAGGTGCCAAAGGGTCTCCAATTTGACCCGGAGCTGCTTTGAATTCATCCTATAGGTTAGGGTTTGACAGAGTGTAGGCGGCTCATGGGATGATTTCAGGTTGTTCAGGGACCTGACATTAAATAACACTGAATCACAGAGTGAGAAACTTAATCCCTTTTCAATTAGCATTTAACCCAGCTGTTTAGCCAAGGAGAAAGCTTCCATTTGGTGTCAGTATGTCTCACACTATTCCAGCACCTGGAAATTCCCTTTTAAAAAGCAGCTCAAGTTCAGCCTAGGCAGGGATATCTGGGGAGAGTTATCTTCTTTTCACATTGTGTACGTGTTTATATTAATGTTCATTACGACAGGTGGTTCATCTCTTTCACTAATGCCATGAAAACATCTCTTAAGAATAAATGTGCTAAAAGCACCAAGTTAACTAAATATATATTAATAATTGATGCTGCAGAGAGAAAGCAAACCCATAAAGGTGGTTCACAAATGCTTAAAAATCTGGGCACACACTGCTGTCAGTTTAGAGGGGGTGGGAAAAGAATTATAAGAGCTTGTGACCTTCTCTCAGCAACTTGGATGGCAGGTAATGGGTGGGACAAGAAAGGAGGCAGAGAAGCCTGTTAGGAGGTCACTAGAATTGTGTGAGCAGAGACGGGGACAGGCTCATGATCTCCTGTAGTATTGCTGCTTTTTCCACCTCATCAAAGGGCATCTGAATGGTTCTCTGGGCTGTGCTCAGAGGATAATCATCAGGTGATTTTGAAAGTTTGAAATGCAAAGGTATTTATGTACCGTCCTGCCCTGCAAGGGTTAATGGTGGCATTGTTGGAAAGTATGGGGTCTGATCATTTCCTTTTATTGAGTATCATGAAAAGCTAATGCAGTCTTGAGTGGATCTAATGAATTTTTGTGCCAATAAACTAGCCAGCTTAACTTGATTATTTAATTTTCCAAATATCTACCATCCCAACCCATGTCTTGGCTATCATCTGTCAATCATGTTTGCTTCTTAACTCCAATTTTCCCCTTTAGGTCTATGTGGGCAGCTGAGTGCTGAGTGGCTGAGTGTTCTGATTTCCCTTTGAGATTACAAGAGATTCTTGCTGCATTTTCAAGGTTCTTTCAGGGAAGCACTAAACCTGCATTCTCTTTCTCCTAGCCTCTTTTTTGTTTGTTTTTGGCTGCTGCCAACAACATAGAACAAACACTCTGATAGCTGGGGAGATGACTCAAGAGAACACTTGTGAGGGCATGAGGAACTGAGTTGGATCTCCATCTTTCATGTAACAAAGCCAGATGTGGCAGCATGCATCAGCCTGGTGCTGGGGGTGGAGAGGGCACAGACACAGAAGAATCTCTGTTTTGCTGCCAGTCAATCTAGCCAAATTGGTGAGCTCAGTGAATTTGTCTTAAATAATAGGGTGGTGAATGACCGAGGAATACACCAAACATAAAATTTTGGTATTCATATTCATATGCAGGCATACAAATGTGTGTGCACTTGTTCACACGCATGTATGAACACACACATGTGCACCCCTCCCCCCCCCAGAGAACCACTCTACCACTCTGGTCCATTACAGGAGGTGGAAAAAAGATTGGGATGTTATTATTGTCAAATTAATACTGGTTGCTGATTGGTATGGATTTTGTCTAGAGGGTCAAGTCACATATCTGATTCTCATTCCTGCTCCATTATCTTCTGGGTCTCAGAGAGAAAGCCTCTGCTACAGATGATGCTTAGCAACTCCAGGGCTATTAAGAGAACTGTTCTACTGTTTGATGGGTCGAGCAGGCTTTGGCAGTCTTGCCTAAGGTCTTAAAAGCCATGGATGATGTTGTTTCAATGGCAAAATCAATCTCAAATTGAGCGTAATTCATTGACAGGTTATGACAGCTTGGGTGTATTGCTGTCCTTCCATATAGATATATAATACAAAAGGGCCTCTTACATGGGCTTATTTAAATTTATAAACATACTGTAATTCCTAGAGATCGTGTGCTTTCTGAGTACATATTTCTCAACAGGATGACAGCGGGTTTATCATGCAAGCTGTTGGAAGGCCTTGAGGACCAGGTCTGTAAATTTGCTCACAATTATTGACTTGCTTTCCTCCAGCTCTAGCAAAGATTTGTCAGAGTTCTTGCATTCCAGCAGGGAAAGAAATGCCTTTTTAACTAAAGTACTCTTAAAACATGTATTCTTAAATACGTTCTCTGACGGACTGTGCGCTGCACTCAGATTATGTGAAATACTCTAGTAGGGACTGATTGTTTTTAAGGCATGTGTTTCATTCCACTGGAGTGTTAGAGCATGAAGAAAGAAAGACCATTGCATAACAAGATTTTTTTTTTTTTTAAGCAGAAGGATGGCACAAAACTCGGCACATTGAGCTACATAGGTACTGAATGCATGGGTGGATGGATGAATGAATGTTGCTTTAGGAAGGTTTATCTAGCAGCAGGTGCAGACATGGGCTGAAAGAAGGAACTTAGAGGTCTAAAAGCTGTTTTAAAATGTCAGTAAGGGTGAAAATAAGGAAGGATGGGGATATAGAAAATTTACAGTGAGGAAATATTTGGTGTAGGGGTAGAAGTACAGGATATGAAAATCCATGTAGATGAGGATGGACACCTTAGGGCACTGCTAAGTCTTTTGAGCTTAAGGGGAGAACTGGAGATACATTTGAGATTCCAGTCAGAGGTTCCTGGTACCACAGCGTGTGGCACCCCAGATGTGGCCATTGCTTCAGCGTCTGCAGCTTACCCATGTACAGATGGTGTTGTCAGTGGTTCAATAGAGAGTCCATCTATTCTCTCATTTAACACTCCTGTGCTCATGCCCGCCTTGGGGTCTTTGTACCTTGTGCTCAGCTGAATTGCATTCCCATCGGAAGTTGTGTGGCTCACTCCCTGATTCAATCTCTGCTCTGGCGACACTCCTCAGACAGCCCTCACTTGACCACAACAGCAGCTCTCAATCCTTTATGCCGCTTTTCTTTTCTTCACTCTGCTTGTCTTTACCTAATAGCATCATGTCCTGTAATTATCTGGTCACGTGCTTTATTTCCTGTCTCTCCGGCTTGAATGTGGCTTCTCAGACTGAAGGGGGTGTCGCTTCACTACTGGCTCAGAAGGCTTATACTGATCTCATTCAAGAATATGGCCGCTGCTGGGTGTACTAGGAGTGGGAGGTGCACAGTGGTCGGGATGGAGAGCACAACTGTGTGCAGATTGACACGAAGAGGAGCTGGAGAACTTAGACTGAGAGATGTAAAAAGTAGCGTCAGATGGTTTGTTAGAGCCATCACGTTGTTCGGACTCCAGAGTTTCCTGGGCCGAAAGCCACATCCACGTACAGGTTACAAGTAGGGGACGAAGCTGGTATCCAGAGAGGTGGGTGGAGGGGATGTGAGATGAAATCACGGTGCTCCAGAGGAGGGTGAAGGAGAGCGCAATCCACGTTATTCTCTACAGCTGCAGCCTGGCCACACCACGCCTGCTTCTGTCCCTCGCTCTTGACGGCACGGTTCAAAGGAACACACTTTGAAAATGGCGTTGTTCTGTGTCAGCTGTCCAATACAGGGGCCAGCACGCATCTCTGCCCTCTGGTCTCTTGAGAAGGGGTTTGTGTGCTTGAACGATCTTTGCCAAAATGTGTATCAGTTTGTTTAATTAAATTTAAACATCTATATTTGAACAGATGGCATCATACTGAACAGTGTGGCAGCGCTTGTTATTAGAAAGGGTCAAAGACAGAAGCATGGTCAGCAAGGAATAGAGAAATAACAGGAAAAGAAGGGAAAAAAATCATAATGACGTCATAGAACTAGAGCAGGGAGTATTTCATAGCATCAGGAATATGAAGTATTCCATAGCCACACGAATGTGAAGGACGATTGGCCTTGTAAAGTCCCATGAATTGCAGTCATCTATTTTTTAATGGAAAATCTAGTTTCAACAGCAGGGGTGAGGCAAACTAGTCACGAATAAGCCATTCAAGGAAAATATTAGTGACATGGGATGGTGTTCTCAGTATGTGGAGAAGCTGAAAGGGGCATTCACAACACAGCTTGATTCCAATCGTTCAACACATGCATGCGTCTACAACTTTGGTAGGCTGTGGGTGATTCTCATTTTACAGCTGACATTTTATTAATTGTCGGAAATATCTGCGAGGATGTTGTCTTGGTGGGGAGAAAAGAGAGAGTGAGATGAATGGCATACTCCACCCAATTAAGTGGCTGCAGAACCAAAGTTGTAGGAAAATACCATTACTAAAAAGTTACCAGTATTCATTTTCAAAGTCAGCAAGTCTTCCTATTTTCTTCCCAAACCCCGTGGACAGATACTGAAGACATACTACTTCCTGGTTCCTAGCTGCGCTATCTAGAGATTGACAGAGTATCAGGGATCTTTGCATCTTTGTAGTATAAAGTGGGAGAAGCTGTCCCTTTAATGCTCTCTTCACAGTACAGAGATTGGGAATCCTTTGACACCCTGTGGATTCTCGAGACACTTGTATTTACAGCCATGTTCTACAGAACACTAGATGGCGCTCTACGCTTGCCACCAGGTGAAGGCTGGCGTAGTTCAGGTGTGGATTTATCATTTCTCTTTAGGCACATCAAAGCATTTCTTATTTTTTGGTTGTGAGCTTACCCTTTAACACCTGAGCCATCTCTCCTGACTTAAAGGATTTCCTGATGTGTAGAACCCAAAGTGTGACGAGATCTAACTCTTTGTATAACACCAGCACATTAGCCTTTGTGTTTAAGAGTCTCCGTGCAGGCTTGCCCCCCATTAATCCACGGTTTCCAGAAGCAAATGGTTCAGTGCTATCCCTCTAATTTGAATAGAACGTTCTAGAACTGAATCAGACTGTGAATATGGCTACTTAATAAAAACATACCAAAATTTTTGTTCATCGGGGGCTGGAGAGTTGGCTCAACATTTAAGAGCACTTATTGCTCTTGCAGAGAGAACCAGGGGTCAATTTCTAGCATCCACATGGCAGCTCACAACTTCCTGTAACTCCAGTCCCAAGGAATCTAATGCCCCCTTTCCTGACTTCAGCAGGTACCAGTTAAACATACATATGTGCAAGTAGTAAAGCACAAAAAATAATAAAATAATTTAAAAATTTGCTCATGGAAACAAATGTTATTTTTTAATTTTGAGTGTATTAATCCAACTTCTGTCTGACTGCTAATTGGAGACTTTTATACAAAACAACAAAGAAACAAAATCCAAACTGACAAAACATCAGTGGGTTGCATAAAGTCATCAGAGTGCTTGGTGCTGCAATACTGCTAAGAATATTCTGCTAAGAATCAGCTCTAACTGAGAAGATGGTATTGACAGTTCATTTCTAAGCCATTCATGGGGAGAATTCAGGAATATACAGGTAGAGCCATGGAAATTCACAGGTGGAGGCATTGATTGGGAGTGTGCAGATCCAGCCACTTACAGCCCTGAAAAACACAAAAATGGACTCCAAATACACAGGAACATCTCATCTTTATAATACAGGAATTCCCTCAACTCAGCATGACTAAGTCTCAGCAGGAATGTTCTCTAAATTTTTTTGAAAAACAAAACAAAACAAAAAACCGGCATTCTTTTATCCCTTTCTTTGATGCCAATATCAATTTGAGTGATGATATGTGTGGTAGGACCTTCCTTACCTGAGAAAAATAAAATTCATAGAAATACCAAAGGGGAGGCCCAGAGGGGTGGCAAAGCTTTCCATTTGTCTGGGTGCAAAAGTTGATTGTGTGTGCAAGTATGAGGGTTTCCAGACAATGCTTAGTGTGCAAAAGCTAGCAACTGCAGCATTCTCCTCTGGTATATTTGCAGTTTGAGGCTGGCTGCATAGTGAGACCTCCTACCAGGATGAGCTAACTCTTCCCCCTGGGTTATAAGTAATAAACAAGGTGAGCTTCCTTGGTTGTTTCTTATGGCACTACGGTTCAGAAGAGTGAATACAGCCTCCCTGACCCCAGCTTTTTTTACCTTTATTTGTATTTGTCTGTTCTTTCTTCATTCCCTGATGCCAAGCTGCAGTACCTCTGGAAGAGTGGACAGGTATGCACAGACATTGCTTTTGTAATCAGAAAAGTACCTTAAAGTTGTGTGCATCCAGCCTTGATATGTTCAGCTTAAACTAAAACAAAAGGAATTTACGTCACATGGAGCTGTGGAGATGTTAAGTGGCTAAAGTACTTGACAGGCACTCATGAGGACCTGAGTTCACATTCCCAGAGGTACTACTGCACATCTGTGACCCCACTGCTTTTTTGCCAACATGAAAAGTGGGGCCAAGAGCTTGCCAGCAGCTAGCCTGACATATACAGCAGTAAAAAACAAAGAGATTATATTTACTACAATGTAGAAGGCAAGAGCTGACAGATATGGTTGTCTTCTGACTTTCATATGTGTGCTGTGGTAACATGTGTCTGTACTTTACACACACACACACACACACACACACACACACGGAGAGAGGTAGAAACACAAAGAGACAGAGACAGCACACACTCACACAGAGAGACAGGGAGAGCATTGGGGGGAGGGAGGGAGGGAAGAAGGAAGGGAGGGAGGGAGAGAGAGAGAGAAAGAGAGAGAGAGAGAGATGTCTTTAGTACTCCTTATCTGGAGCCTTTTCAAACAGCACAGAACTTATTGTCCCTTAGACTGTGAGCTAATATAAGCCAATACAGCAAGTCATTGTCACCTTGGTAAAGCTTTATGGAAAAGAGGAAATTTCTGAACTTTCAGGCTGTGTGGAGGCAGACCTTTACCACCTCTTAACAAAAAGCTGAAAGCATCAATTGACTCCTGTTGTTGGTGGGCAGAGAACCACTGTGTCTCACAAGATGAGCCTGTACTTGATTCCTCAAACTTTTCCTCCCGGTCCAAAATGCTCCAAAATCGAACTGGAAGTTGCCTTCCCACAGTGAGGAAGGCCAGGACACTTCTTTCTACCTTTTCTTTTTCTCCTTTTTGGGTAAGTTTGCATGAGCATGTGGACTCATTTTTTGATGGTAACTATAACAAATGCCAGAAACTTAATGATTTAGGAGAACATTTCATGTCTGGAAGTCTTCATCTGTTTCATTGGTCTGAAGTTGAGCTGAGTGCAGGGCAGCATCCACAGTGCAAGGCAGCTGTATAAAGACTCTCTTCCCTTCCCTTAGCCGTTTCTACTGGCTGCCCATATTCCCTGGCTTATGTCTCTTTTCTCCAGGTCTTGTATGGTCTCTTCCAGAAATTCAAATCAATCTGTTCCTATCACTGCATCACCAAAATTTGGCTTCTTCCTGAATCACTCTCACCCAGAACCTGTGATTACACTGAGTCCACACGGATATACTAACTCATGATACTTGATGTGGGCAGTATTTCTGTCTATGTATTGCTTTTATTGGTTAATGAATAAAGAAACTGCTTTGGACTTATAGCAGGGCAGAAGTTAGGTAGGTGGGAAAAACTAAACTGAATGCTGGGAGGAAGAAGGGCAGAGGCAGGGAGAAACAATGGAGTTGACGCCAGAGTAAGACATGCCAAAACTTTCCCAGTAAGCCACTGCCATGTGGCGATACACAGATTAATAGAAATGGGTGAAATTAATATGTAAGAGTTAGCCAATAAGAAGCTAGAGCTAATGGGCCAAGCAGAGATTTAGTTAATACAGTTTCTATGTGATTATTTCGGGTCTAAGCTAGCTGGGCAGCTGGGAACCAATAAGTGGCCTCTGTTTTCTCTCAACAAATTGATGCCCATGTGACTAGTCAAATCCACTTAAAACCTGAGAGAGTTTAATTTTTAATATTATGTATATTTTTTT
>JAQHUG010000255.1:2760753-2783390 GCA_028555095.1 Dicrostonyx torquatus | reverse complement strand
ATCATTGGGAGGAAAATGGTACAGGTAGAAGAATTGGATGGAAAGAACGGGGATAGGTTTTATCAAAACACATTATATTCATGTGCAAATATTAAAAATACATTTAAAAAGAAATGTACCACAAATCCCATGTTCAAGTGACACATTCAACTGAATGTTTTTCTGAGCATCACTTGGTGATGAAGTGAGTGTAATTTCCGATCTACGTCCCCTGTGTTTTTTTCCTCAGTCTTCTGTGAAAAGCCAGGGTAGCAGATAAGGACAGGCTTGTGAATTCTTCACTAGAAACATCACAATGTAATTTTAACCCTTGTAACTGCCCTGGAAATCCAACCACCCTGAAGCCATATCAAGAAGCAATGAGCTGCAACAAAACCTCACAGTTCACTTCACTGCTGAGGACATCATTTTAATTGTTGGTGCAGTTTAGGAGACCACAGCTCTTGGTAGGATTTTAAAACAGCAGGTTCCTTTATTTATTCTTTTTTCTCTGTCTTGGTTCAATAAAGGAGGAAGTCCTAAGCCTACTTACAAACATGCTGAAAGTATACAAAAGAGCAGTTTGTTATAGAAAAAAGTCAAGGATATTAACAAGTACAATCATCGTTATCAGTCGCATCAACATCAGCAGCACTGACGCCATCATCTTCAACAGTATCGTTATCATCACCATCAGCACCAGTAGCAGCAGTGTCATCACCATCAGAACATCCTATGTTCTAGGTAGCACACACAATAAACTTATGAAAAGACCAAAACTTGTGATTTAGTAAATTGAAGCATGGAGAGATCAGGCATGTTTTGCAAATAATATGTCCAGGAAGTTGTCAGGTTAAGATTCAAATATAGCTATGTACTCAAGTCTCCTTTTCTCTCATCACACAAATAGTAGGTCTCCTGCCTCAGTCATCACATTCAATGGTAGGCTCTTATTTACTGCATTGCATTGTCTCTACATGTTATTATTTTCCTTGTTGCATTATAAAACAGGAATATTTGTCTTATATTCTCCATAAAGAAAGGATGAGGATAAAATAAAGATTCTTGATTTATGTTAATGCACTCTGTAATTTATTTTCCCTTTAATCCTTCCAATTGAAGTACCGAGAAGCATGGATGCCTACTCTCTTTTAAAATCATGCCCTTTTTTTCATTAGACACACACACACGTATATATAAATTATTATTCTATATGACTAATATACATATATACATATTTGTGTGTGCACATGTGCAAGTGGAGGAAAATATAGACTTCTACCCTGTATTTACAATTTCTACTAAAATTTTTAAGAATTCTTTTATTTTTGACATTTCTGCATTTCTAAAAAATTTCTTTTATTTTTTGAGATTACAACATAATTATATAATTTTCTCCTTCCTTTTTCTCCATCTAAACCCTCCATATACCTCTCCTTGCTCTCTTTCAAAATTATGACCTCTTTTCTTCACTAGTGATTGTTACACACACACACACACACGTATATGCAAATATATTTCTAATAAAACAGACACAGCCTGTTCAGTCTGTATAGGGTTACTTGTATCTACTCAGGGATGATCATTTGGCATTGGAAAACCATTGGTGCTGTCTTCCCTGGTTGAGACTATTTCTCTAGCTCCCGGTATTCCTTAGATGCCTGTAGTTCTTAGTGAATGTCTGAGACCTCCTGGGCTTTCCGGTCTACTTTAGTGTGCTTACTGTTGTTCTTGTTTAGCTCACATATGGACAAGCAGTTATGCTGGTGAGACTTCATGCATGTCGCTTCTGACATTTGTAGGAGACAAGATCCCACAGCAAACTCTCTATCCTCTAGTTCTAACTGTCTTTCCACATCTTCTTACACAATGGTCTCTGAACCCTATGTATGGGAGTTGTTTTATAGCTGTATCTCGGGGGTGGGGGAGATTCAGCTTCACAAGGCTGTATTTTGCTTGGTACAAACGATTTTATTTGAATATTTTTATATGATTACACTATATTTATTTTGTTTCTATCCCATCTAGCTTCTCCTATAGGCCCTGACTATATCCATGCCCATATATATTATATATAAAACACATTATAACATGTTCAGTCCAGTTTGTGTTGCTATTATTTGCATGTGGTTAGGGATAACCCCTTATTCTATTAACATTTTCATAAATGAAATTTCAGACCACATTTTTTTCAGAAAATGTCATATTTTATGTATGCCTTTGTAATATATTTTCCTACTTCTCTATGTCAGAAAGTGCATTCTCATTTCGAATGACTGCACAGTTATCCATGCCATGATTCTACTAAATTCCCATAGTTGAAAATGTTATGACTAACATGTTTTGAACAGCCAAATTTGGAATTAGATAAACCTCTGTTTTTCACTCTGGTCCCCCAGATGTTACACACATCATACAGTTTTCGGTTTGTTCCATTGGAGGTGGCTAACAATAACGCTGAATGCAGAGGGAGTAACTCATTTATTCTTCTCCTTGAGAACTTCTCCCTTCTTAGAAGACAGCTACACCCACACCCATGTCTCTGTATGTTCATACGTTATTCTTCTCTACCTTATTGGACTCAAGGAGATAATATCACTGCACTCATGATGAAGCCTTGAAAGGCACAGACACTGATGAGGATTATGATGAAATCTTTCCTAGGCAAATGTTTCAGTAAGTTGCAAGGATGTGCAAAGAATCCTAATCGACAAGGGGAGCTGTCCCGCTTCACTTTAAGACCCTGAAGCCTCATCTCCAGCACAAACCAACCCTGTCCAATCAGAGAAAGGTTTTCCTTCTGCTGTCACACCAGCCCAGGACAGATACCTCCTCAATGCAGGAGGTCTAGCACAACCTGACAAGTTCTCCTCAAGGCTCAAGGGCCCTGCATACAGAAAAAACAACAAACCAAATTAAAACGAAAGCAAAGCAGCAGCAACAGAAGATGAGAGAAGTTGAAGGAAAGGACAAGGGTGGTCCTAGTTGGCTTTTCTTCTACTAGATCTCTGCCCTCCCATCTTATAAAGAAAGGATCAGAAGGACAGCTGGGTGTTTTCAAGATTCCCATCAGGTTGTTATTCATGCATCCATTCGAAAAGCTACATGCTATGCAATAATATTTCCCTTGCTGAGTTTTTGGACACATTTTTTGTGCTGTACTTTTCTCTCTGTGTGACAGTAGTTAGAATAGGCAGGAGAAAAGACAAGAGGAATTCTCATCTTTATAGTAAGTGTTGCTGCTCAAATGAGCAGTAGCAGGCTGTGAGAACCCTGCATAGTTCCTTGGGGAAATGACACGCAGAATAGCTGCTTTGCAAATTGTTATCAGTTCATTAAGAAATGAGGTACTTGTACCAGCTTGAACCAACACACTGAGTTCCTCATTAAGAAACATTTTTTTTGTAAAAAAATATAATATGTCAAATAAGTCAAGTTGCACACAACAGGAGAGTGGGGCATACTCTGTGTCTATAGACTCTTGAGTGAAGAACTTGTCAAAAACAAAGCAAAACAAAGCAGCAACAACAAAAACAACTTGTGGTGGATGTGAAGGGCCCAGTGTCTCACAAATCTTGTATATTTCATATGGCAGTGTCTAGAGTTCTAGATATTGTTAGGTGTGGCGAAAGTACAATTGCCATTGGCATAGAAGCAGATCTGTGAGTTCCCAAGTGCGCTAGCTAATTGTGAACCGTTGTTCTTAAAAAATGAGAAAGTGGGTGGAGAGAAAAGGGGACCTATTTTGACTGATGAAGTAAGGAGATGAAGACATTTACTTTCTTTGAAACATCATCTCACCACGTAGTCTAGGTCGGCTTTGAACCCACTCTTCTTCCTCACCTTCCTAAGTAGCAGAGTCACCTGTGTGGGCCATGGCTCCCAGCAGATTTACTGCTCCTCCTTAGCTCACTGACCAACTCTTTCCTGGGAGTTGTATGGCTAACACAATAGATTTACCCATAATATTTTTCATTTTCTTATTTGGTTTACGAAACAAAGCAGAATGCTAAGAAACATTTTTGATTGATGAGAATAGATGCTCAGAGATAGCGTGACTTGCCAAGGATTATGATGAACAATAAGAGACAGAGGTGGATTAGAGATATTTTGGTCATTATTTTATAGCTTTGGCCAATTTTCTAAAGTGGCAGGGATTTGACTGAAGTATTCATGAAACAACACCTAACAGCCCAGACATGCATGGTGTCTCCTCAACAGCAGAGTTACAAAGCACTAAGCATCAGGTAATTGAAACTAGTATTCAACTGTAAGTTAAATCATAAATTAAGTCTGAGATATCATTGTTAAATAAAATCAAGACCAAATATATTCTTCATAGACTAGCTGATGTTGGGGTAAGACAAAGAAAAGTAAGACAGACTAGTTCCTCAATGAATGGTGTCTGCTACTCTCTTCTGCACTTAGAGAAAACAGTTATAGAATTAAGAAAACATTCTATCAAATTAATTTAAAAAATCTTCCAAATCAATCCCAGGTCTTTGATTTTGATGAAGAACCAGAAAAGATCACTACTAAGCAAAAAGTGTCCATCACTTGACATTTCATGTGAAGTCACTCATCTTGGCAGTGGTTAGATGCTATCAGCAGCCGTTTGTTAAGAACCACAGGAAAAAATACCTTCCTGAGGTTGCGGAGAGAGTGAGTGCTGTGCTTCACATAGAGCAGGGGTTCTCAGTCATCCTAATGCTGTCACCTTTTAATACAGCTCCTCATGTTGTGGTGACCCTCAACCACAAAATTATTTTTGTTGCTACTTAATAACTATAATTTTGCTACTGTTATGAATTGCCACATATAAAGTTTTGAAGATAGAGGTTTGCCTAAGGGGTTATGACCCACAGCTTGTCATAGAGCAAGTCAAAGAAAACCAACATGACTTAGAGCTGGTCTTTTAAAAATTAATGCCCTTTACTGGTCCTCCTGAGGCACTTGTTAAACAATGAGTCATGTTTTGTCCTTGCTGCCATGCAAAAGCACTGCTGTATTAGCAGATCCTGAAAAACAAAACAAAATGGAAGCAAAAATAAGCAGCCTTAATACTTAAGCTTAGTATTGTCAGAGAAAATGGATCGTCCAAAGTACTAACGTGTACATAGAAATAAACAAAGTAGTTAGCATATGTGACTCATGAGACAAACTGATGGTTGATTCACTCAACTAGAGTTGGAAATATTAGGGGATGGGGAGAGAATTTCATTATAAAGTGCTTGTCTGCAAGCATGAGGGCTTGAATTTGAGTCCCAGAACTACTGTTTTGAAAAGCCAGGTGTGGTGGTATAGGAGAGTGAAGACAGATTCCCTAGGACTTATTGGTTAGCCAGACTGGCTTCTTTTAGATGAGGTCTAGGCCAGTGAGGGCTCTTTTGGATCAAACATAAATAAATAAATAAATAAATAAATAAATAAATAAATAAATAAATAAATAAATAAATAGTGGTAGTGGTGTCTGAGAAAACATACCATGGACCTCTACATACACCTGCACACACATACATGTGTGTGTTTAATGTGTATGGGTGCTTATACATGTACACATGTCTATGCACACATGCGCAGCTTGACATAGCAGTGTAGCATTTGCAGCTAATTTACTTTGATCTAAGTCTATTATATTACTCCCTTAGCTCTGGCTAATGCAAACAACTGTGGTGTTTAACATTAGATACATATTTTAGCAAAGAATGTGTATCTGTCACTACCCAAAAAAGTTAGCTCTGAAGAAGCTTTGCAAATCCCTAGAAGAAAAGGTACCCAGGAAAGGAAGAGAAAGAAAGGCCAAACTTCCGAAACTCACAGCAACTTAAATGTGAATGGGACTTGGTTCATGGCAACATCATTATTTGAGTGCTATGGCAATGCGATTCAGAACAAACTGATCCTCTAAATAAAATTGGTCAGCCTTGTGCAGTAGTTTGAATATGGTGGTGAAGTATTAATCTTTAATTACATGATGATAATAAGCCTATGTTTTCCAAAGTGAATAGCTGACTCACTTTTGGTGGGTTCTTCCTTGAAGGAAAATAGTTCCTTCCTAATTGATGACCAATGCTCTCTACTTAAGTTGTATTTTGTTTCAATATTTTTTTGTAAAATTTTGAACATTTTAAAAACTGTACTTAGTGTGTATGAATGTTTTGAGTTCATGTTTGTCTGTGTATCACATGCATGCTTGTTGCCTGCAGAAGCCAGAAGAGGGCATCAGAACCCCTGGGACTGGAGTTACAGATGATTTTGAGACTCCATGTGGATGCTGGGAATATAACGTGGGTCCTCTATAAGAGCAGCCAGTGCGATTAACCACTCAGCCATCTTTGCAGGACCTGTGCTCATGTTTTCAAATCAGTAGAACTTTAAAATAAAGCTTGAGTTTGGACCATCTTATTGGTATCTCCTTCCTCTCAGGTATGATATTGTAAAAACCATCACTCATGAAATAAAATCTTCTTATGGGGAAAAATATCAGCAACCCAAGGAAAAGTGAGAGGCTCAGCTCCTGCTGCTCCTGCTCTGGAAGCAGTTGGGAACTGTGGAACACATGGTACACTTTTGTTTTCCTCGGCTGTGTGCTAAGTCTCCTTTTTTCTAGAATACTTTATTCAGGCCTCATATAATCAACAAATGAGGTCATTGTTCAGGAGGCTCCAAAGACAATGCCTAAATTGAGCTGGTTTTATTTAATGTGTAAAATGACTTTGACATCTTTTTATATCTAGAAGATCTTTTTAAAAAATTATATCAGTATATTAGAGAAAGGCCCACTTTCCAGGAGGAGCCAGAGGAAGAACAGCTATTATTTTTGCTGACAGCAAAAATGTGCTCCTATCCCAACCCTGCACGTTACAGTGACTTGGCACTGAGCAGGAAAATTTTAAATGTGGAATATTGCAGAGTGACACTTAACTGATATATTGAAAGTAAGGTAAAGGAAGTCAGATATGCGTGAACTTAAAATGCAAGGGGAGGTGGAAGGAAAATCCTCAGTGGGACAAGCTAGGTCTGAGTCACACAAATAATCTTTGCTTTCAGGATGTGCACCATGAAAACATCGCGAGGACAGTGATTTAAGGCACAGAAGTAAATGCGCATGGCTGAGTATTTACTTTATAGCCAGGTTGTAAGTGCCTCCCTGGAGGACTTCATTCTCAGAGTGGCCTTAAAACTTGGGAGCTCACTGATTCTAGACACTGCTTTATGTTCCCCCACCCCCACCCTGGTCTCATTTCAGTGTGCTCTGTGCTGCATGCATCCATCATGGGGCACACTTTCCTTTCCAACCAAGGCGACACTAATTTGGGGAGAAATTTCTAGCTACTTAAGAGTCCTGCCAAACAATCTGCAAATGGGAAGGAGTTTGGTGACTGTGACTGTTATTGGCAACTTCTGAAGGATTAGGTAATAAAGAGGCAGTGAAGAGCAGCCAGTGTGCTGACTCCTGCATTTCATTAGGTCTGCCTCTGCATATGTAATAATAATGGTGTGGCCTGGGAATGCAATTCTGTGATTTTAACACTTCGGCCACTGGTAATGTTAGACGCCCGTTTCCTGTGCCTTCTCCTCTGCTGCTCAAAGACATTCAGATTCAGGTAGCAGAAATATTTCAGATAACAGTTAATTAGCCTTCATTCTGCAGGTCAGATCTCCATAGCTCGTCACTAAAGGGAAATTGCCTGGGTAACTACTGAAAGGAGTTTGTTCTTGTCCTTCTTAAGACTGAAAATCCAAGATTTATTTTTTTTTTCTAACCAAAGAAAATGTTAGTATTCCCCGAATATTTTAGACAAAGATTTTTATCAAACTTTTCACTTGTACATTCCCTTACTCAGTTCAGTCTTTATCGCTGCATGTACACCAAAAATTTGAGGGGCATTAGTAATGTCTTGTCAATCAAAGGGCAGAGTGAAATGATGCTGAATTACAGATCTGCCAGTGTCTAGACTCTTACTAGCCCAGTGTTCATCGAGCCTCAGAACTTTTCTCAGTTTCTCAGTCTTTAAAATGGGACCATTTTCATTCACTGGTCCCACAAATGTCTTGTAGAAGGTGGCAAAAGTTGGTATGACAAAAGCAGTCTACAAAATGCTGAGAGCCTCTATTGGTCTAAAGACCCTGTCTCCTCCTTGACTATCAAACATCTTCGTTGTTCCTTGTCAACACTTAAGTCCACAAACAGTTTCTTTATTGAATATAGACTTAGTTTTTTTTCAAACCCATAAGAAACTAAACCATCACTTGTTTATCCTTAAATAAAGACAGCAGGATTGGGCTTAACACAGCAATCACATGTGAACCCACAAATAGAAGGAAAATAGGGACAAAGAACCCACAGACGAGTCCCTCCACCTTCTCTTTGGCTCTGAATAATTCCAGTAGTTTCCAATATCAAGACTGCCAGCCACTGTTCTCAACCCGTGGCCACTTTACTAGTTGCACTTTTAAATTTACTGAAAGGAAGTCAAAGGGATGTGCTTTTCCTCACGACAAAGCCCTGGCACGCCTCTGGAGGAAGTAGAGAACTGCAACAGCTGCTGTTTTTGTTACAAGCTTTCTTACTTCCTCTTGGGAGTTTAAGACGACAGTGGCAGCCTGTGGCCCCACCCCCATCCCTTACTCTGGTCTGGAACCCTCGTTCGCTGTCCACGGTTCTGAACCTCAACTTTCAGGCTTCTGGAATCCATTAGATTTCTCTCAGCTTCCCAAAACAACCGCCCCTCCCCACGCCCTGCGCTCATATTATTTCTACATTCTTCCTCCCATCCACGACCCCTCTAACTTGGCATTTTATTTCCGTCTGCGTTTTATTCTATTTCGACTGAAGTCCTCTAACCTACCACCTAGGGACATAGTCCAAGCCCTAAAGGTTATCAAAGTTAAAAAGACCCCTGCTTCACCCACTGTCTTCCTCCCACTCTGGTCCCGACTCCCGGCAGCGCACATTACTCCATGCGCCAGACTCGTCTCACCTGACTCTCCCGCGGAAACTCGTGGCGCACTATGCTGAGCACTGGGATGTGCAGGACAGAGCTGACCAAGTCTAGCTCCATCATCTCGCCCTGGCTCTGGGGGAAGGCCAGCAGCGCCGAAACTCCTTGTACCACTACGGTGTGGCACACACTCTGCAAAAAGGAGAAAGGGTCACTGCTCCACGGTGAGCTTGGGGAAGAGAAGGGCATAAGTGGCAGATCGCCCAGGCCCGCCTCGATGGCCATCACTACTTCCAAAGACAGGTTGTAGGGTAGTAGTCCTTCCACACGGTTCAGGTTGTCCACAGCGAACAGGAGGGCATCCCGTGGCCACAGGGTCTCCACCCCGGCACCCTCCCCGAGCTTCCGGGAGCCAAGCGGACCCCGGCCATGCAGGGCGCTTCCCAACCGGCGAGCGCCTTGCGAGGGCGCCGGTGGCCGCCACGTCCCAGACTCTGGCTCATCCCTCTGGGTACCCGCCCTGCCGCTGTCCTGAGCGCGGTTGGTTGAGCGTGGGGCCGTGGTCCAGGGCTGCAAGTGCACCGCGCCCACCCTCACCGCGTGTCCAATGCGTTTGAGGATCTGGCAGGGTTGCGGGTGCGAGGAGGAGCTGGGCACCCCGGCCAGCACTAGTGCGCAGGGCGGCGGCAGCAGCAGACAGACCCTGCTCAGCAGCCACCACAAACTCAGTCTCCTCATTACTGAGACCCGCAGGGAGAAAGCGCGCCCCCTCCTGCGCCCGGCTCACCCCTCTGCAGCCGCCGCCGGAGGTCTCCGCCACCTGAGGTCTCCGCCTCCAAGTCCTGTGCGCAGCTTCCCTTGACACAGTGAAGCGGTGGCAAGAGCCAGACTGGTCCCTGGGCATTCCAAGTTGCAGCCTAGCGGACGCCCGGCTGTGTCGGATGCGGTTCTCGGGCTCCTCCGCCTAGCATCCTCCTCAGGCGCGGCAGGCAGGCGGACCAGAGCGGGTCACCCGCGGCTTGGACTCCGGGTCCCTGCCCACCCCATCTGCAGGGCGCCTGGGGCGCAGCGTTTGGCCCCGCAATAAGACTCCGGTTTACAAGGGGGCGGCAGTGACAGAGGATCCGTGCTCTCACTTGGCTGGCTTCTTTTCTCTTGCTGTTCAGATCAGGCGACACCCCCTTATTTACTGGGGTGGCGGAGGAGAGGGCGTTCACGCCCGGGGTGCAGGAAAGCAGCAGCCGAACCTGCTTCCCTTCCCCGCCGGCCACACTATCGCGGACTCCCCCAGCGCCTGCTTCATTTTCCCTCTCGCCTCTCTACTTCCTCTCTTCCTTTCTCTGCCGGGCTTTTCTTCCAGGCGCCACCTCCGCGGCTTCCTCGGAGGAGCGACACAACTGGCCAGCGAAGGGTGGTTCTGCTCGGAGCGCCAAAGTTCTCCCCGCCTCAACCGGCGCCTCCCTGTAGCCTAGCCCTGGCGCCAGCCTGTCGCTTGGCTGCGCTAAACGCCCACTGATGGTGAGATTCTCCTGCCGCACGGTCCCGCGCCCCTGCAAAGCCCTCGCCCCTCAAACGCAGCGACTTGGTAGCTGGCACAATTCCCTGTGGCGGATGAACGCAAAGACTGAGCCCAGGAGAATTTTGAATTCAGAGTCACTCCGGAGAGATCTGAAACCCAAATGAAACCCAGTGGGTCACAGGGACCGGTTTAAAGACACCGATTTTAAGGAGCTTCCCCTTGGAGACACCTCTCTAAGGGGTTAAGGGGTTCTTCTTTTTCTTTTTCTTTTTGTACTCCAGGGTATTAGAGCAAGAATTATTTACACATCTGATTTCGTTCTTTGTCAGAAAAATGTTTGCGTTTTTTAAGGACTCTCTCTCTCTCTCTCTCTCTCTCTCTCTCTCTCTCTCTCTCTCTCTCTCTCTCTTTAAAACTCGGAATAAAAATAGAGTAAATTCAAAGCAATTCAAGAAATCAAAGTCGGAACTAGAGTCCAGGGGTAAAGGCGCTTGCCGCCAAGCCTGACAATTGGAGTTCGATCCCCAGGTTCTATGTGGTGGAAGGAGAGAACTGACTCCAGCAAGTTGTCTTCCAACCTGCACATGCCTGCCATGGCTCCCCCTGCTCACACCCTTCCAGGACGCGAAATAAACAAAATATAATAAAAATGCTTTCAGATTCTGAAACACATTCACCAGTCATCCCTAGTATAGAGTGAGAGTATCCAGGTAGTAGTTTCTTATGAGTTATTTCATTTGTACAGCAATACAGATGTCAATGAGTCTATTACCTAAACTTCCTCTCCATTGGATAATATGACATTAGAAGACAATGAACGGGTTATGGGAAGACTTCCGGAGGCTTCACAAACGTTAAATTGACTTTATTTTACATTACAGGATCATTTACAAAGAGAGCAAGAGAGATAACTACATAACAAACAGCATTGATGATCAACAATTTTGAATCCAATACTACCTCTGAAGAGCCATGACCTTGGCAATGTATTTGACCTGCCCTTGCCAAATTATTTGGATCTCCCAAATTCTGAAAAATGCACCAAGTTTTTAGCCATAAAAAAGTTGTTTGGATTCTTGAGCTAAAGCTTCTATCATGCTTTAAATTCTGGGATGATGAAACTCAAGAAAAAAATGAAAAAGTTTGGGAAGCTTGCAATGTGAACACTGCTTCCCCCAGCACAAAGTACGTTTTGCAAGACTTAGTTGCTACAGGAGTAAAAGGGCTTCCATAATTGAGAAATAAAATCATGATAGGGGGTCAATCAGAAGAGAAAGCCCCTGCCCCACCTGAGGCCTGTCAACAATCCCCTTTTGTTCCAGAGGGCCCCAGTGTTTGAGATATAAAGTACATTTTAGAATGTACAGTCCTTGCATGAGAGACAGATGAGGATCTCTTCTGTGCAGTAAGGAGATGTACTTCTCTGTGCTGGAGTATGGGTACCCTGAAGAGTCTGGCCCTTCACGACTGTGGCTCAGAGCAGCAATCCTCAGAACGTGGCATTGGTAGGCTGTGCAGATGGAGTTCCTAAGAGAGTAGGTGTTGATGGAAGTTAACCTGGCCTGACTGTGAGATTTATGGTGGATTCCCTTCTGGCATCAGACCACTTACAAGTTCACCATGACCTTGAGAGACTGGCTGACCTGGTTATTCAGAAGAGAACAGATGATCAGCAAATATCTGAGGTTAGTACCTCGGCAGTTCCTGACGGAGCCGCAGTAAAAGCTTGTGAATATTGAGCAAAGGGGAAGAGGAGCGATTTATTTTGTGTTTTCTTCTGTATATTTCCTTCTAGTTATGAGAGTCATTCGTGTGTGTGTGTGTGTGTGTGTGTGTGTGTGTGTGTGTGTGGTGTGTGTGTGTATGCAGGTAGAGTCCAGAAGTCACTCTCAGGAGCAGTCTAGTTTGTTTTTTGGAAGAGTCTCTCACTGAGATCTGGAACTCAATGATTAGGCTAGGTTGATGGCCATTGAGATTCCCCATATTCTTTTGTCTCTCTTTTCTAGCATTGGTATTAAAGGTGTAAGCCACCATACAGTGCCTGATTTTTTTTTTCATTGTAGTAGGTTTAACTCAAATCCTTAGGCTCGGTGACAAGAACGTTACTGATGAGCTTCCCCCAGGCTCTGTGGTATTCTTTTTCTCTGTCTTCCTTTTGCCACCTGATTCGCTCCTCTTGTCACTGCAGAGCACCTCTGACATTATTCTCTCTTTTCTTATCTCTTTCCTTTCTTCTTCTTCTTCTCTCTCTTCTTTTTCATGCCTAAAGGATCACCATTGTCAAAACTCCTTCATCACACAGGCATGACCATAAGACTATCATGGGATTAGATGATTAAACCTCAGTTAGGATAAATAAATTTTTCTCTCCTTTCTCAAACTAAGATAGTTAATTTTTCAACAAAGTGCTAGCATGGAGTTTCTGAGCTAGTGGGAGAGACAGAAAATAAAGTACACAATTAATTACAAATAGGACATGTTGTTTAGTGCTCAGGAGATTAAAAAAGACACCAAAGGAATAAAAATGAAGTGTTAGGATGTGGGTGAGTTGATTTTAGACAGGAAACCCAGGGGAAAACACCCTACAAAAATAACTTTTGAATGCAGAGATAAAGAGAGGTAAGGGTGATTTGTGTGAATGTGTGTGGCAAGAATTCACAAGTGGAGAAAACAGCAACGGAAAGGGTCCTTAGGCAGCAATGTTTCTGGAGTATTTGACTTACGAGTGATGGGCCTCAAGTGACCAGAGCAAAATGACTCACATCAGCCACAGTGGTGGCTGCTAGGAGCAGAAACGCTACAAGGAGTTGGCAGAGAACAGCAACCAGCAATGACCTTTGGCTTCAGAGCTGTGACGTCAAGAAACTGAGTAAAGAGTGGCAGGACTACCTTTTGTTTCTTTGGAGATAACATCTTCTGTAGCCCAGGCTGGCCTCAAATTAAGTCAGTCCTCTTGTTTTACCTCCCAACCTCAGAGCTGGGGTGACAATCACATGACTCAATAATGGCCAGGACTAGTGTAACAGAATTCTCCTAGATGCTCTTTTCGTTGTATATGGAAGGTAGGCGAAAGTAGAAACCAGGATTTCAGATACGAGGCATTTGCACCTGAGAGACAACCTTCTCGCTAAGTCTAACAATCTTATTTGGTTAATACTATCATTCCCATTATAACATCGGGAATTAACTTTAAGAAATCCCAAGTTATTGTCAAAGTTATCACTCTGCGAGGGGCAGTGTAGCTTCAGTATTGGACGTTCTTCTCAGCTGCGGGGTTGGTAGCAAGTCAGATTTCAAATTTGGCTCTCCCAGAGAAGACAGAGCTTTGTTTATTATCTTATTGAGAATGAGAGCTACCGATATAAAAACCCATGTCAGAAGTCAAACGAAACAAAACAAATCCAAATGCTCAGTTTAAAATGTGTTCCGTGCACATCTGTGCTCTCTGGTGCCAATAATGGGTGTAGTGAGAACTACGATATTCTAGATGGAGCCCAGGAAAGGTCCCAGTGAAGGATGCTGTGGAGATTTGGAATTGGATCTCTTCTCTGCAGTATTTCCCTATGGGTATGACATTTAGCCTCCCAAAGCTGGAGTTTCCTCCTCTGTACGTTGGTTGTGGTGACAGCTCTTGACAGTTGTCTGTGTAGAAACAGCAGCACACAAATTCCTGCAAGCCTAAAGTTCCGTGGAAATGGGAGGCTTATTGGCACATTATAATGATTTGTTAAACTATTCTTTCCTCACCCCTTAGGCACTAAAAAAAATTCAAGGTGTCTCCTTTACACATAGTTTTGGTTGTGATTGTTTTAAATAAGTGGCATTTATCTTAAGTGACACGCCCCCAGTTATAGGTCTACCTTTTATAAAATACTGACTTGCAGGTTTCTTTTTAGTGGGGCAGGAGTGGTTGAATAATAGTAATGAGTCTGGAGTATCTGGAGCCAATTGCCCAAGGCGGAGAGGGCTATGGTAAGTCAGGACAGTGAGGCAATGGGGACATGGGAGAGAGTGAAGTTCATAGGAACCTTGGTTTCTCTTCCGAATAGGCTGAGAAGAAAGAGCAGAGGCCAGATCAGATGGGCAGTTGCATATGAGAGAGGAAATGCTCTTGCTGCCTCATTCATGCTAAGGAATGGGGAATCAAATGAGAAATACTGCTCAAGTCATCCTATGGTAAGGGCAAGAGGCAGCATGGCTTCAGCATCCTAAGTTTATCCTGGCTGTATCATCGCTAAAAAGAACAACCACGTCTTACTATCAGGATGAAAACCTATGTCTATCCATTGCAAATGTATAGTGCCTACTCTGTCTTCTTCCACACCAGCCTCTTCATTGCCAATCACTATGGTTTATTTATGGGAACCCTTCATCATAAAACCAGCAAACAACACTAACAACAACAAGTAGATGCTGTAGAGAACAGAATAACAGAATTTTAGAAGAGACTGAATCCAGAAAAAAAAAATCAGATCAATTTAGAGAGAGAGAGAGAGACCCAGAGGATTCATCACTCAAGATCTTAATTGTTTTTTTCTTATTTTCCCAATTAGAAAAAAAAACTATGTAATACCTTGTCCTATTAATATCTTGTACCACTGTCCTAATCTTGACAGTAATCATTCATATTTAAAATGTAAGTAACTTTCTTGATTATGGGGCTATCAGCCCACCATACATTGACATAAGCCATTATATCATAGTTATTATAAACCTGATATCAGGAATGTGCTGATGAGAAGAAAAGGCAAAGTGTTCATACATTTATAAAGGAATTAGGGATAGGAGAGACGTTAGGGGAGATTTTCAGCAGATTTCAGGAATTGTGAAATCATCATTATTTTAGAGGTTTTCAGTCAGAGTGACTTCTACATGCCTGGAATATTCCATAGATGATCAAAGGAGGATCTTGCTAAGGAGTTTCAAGCAGCCTGAGGGATTGGAAATAGAAGAAAAAGCAAATTGGACCCTAAGGTAAAGAAAGGGAAGCAGAAATAATTCATCTTGCACAGCTGAAAAATCGTGTGTAGGCATCTTCCTTGTGCTGCAGACCATGGAGGAGAATGTCTTGGAAACACACGGTCGTCTATCCACAGGAAGCCAAACTGTTTCCTATTGGTCTATCAGAAGGGGCCAGTAATGCTTTGCCAGTGGGGGGACAATGGCCTAGTGCCCTTGTTTTAGCTGTCATGGATGAGGGTGTATTATCATTTGTTAGAAGAGGGTGATATTTTTGACACATACCAGGATTTGTAGCTGAGTGTTTGGATTTTCCAGTTCCTTTCCTAAACTCCACTACAGGGGACTCAAGTGTGGCTTTGGGAGGCTAATAAAGCAGTCTTTCTTGATCTCTCTCTTTTGGAGAGATCATTCCAATTCAGAGCTTATCCAAGCGACTTAGGGAATAACACCTGGCCCATCACATGCTGCCACATTTTTAAAGGACTTGGTTGTATCCCAAACTTTTTAATTGTAGCCAAGGGTTGGGACTTCTCTCCAAGAAATTCATCTTCGTGGGTCTCATTCTCTGCACCTGTGAAGCATTTCAAGTAAGGAAAATTGATTTCCTTTCATTAGAAAGAGACTTTAGGGAAGACTTTCAGAAAATGATACAAAAATTATGAAATCTTTGTAGTTTTAGGTATTTTTAAAAATCTCGAGTGGCATGCCTGCTGAGTGTTTTACATACACGATATCCCCATTCCATGAACACACCATTATTCTTATTGTCTATATGCTGAAATTGAGGGTTGGTGAACCTGAGTCATTTGCTAAGAATTGCTTGCAAACCCAGATTAGAGCCTCCTGCTTCTAATCCCCTGTTTATTACATCTCCACTTTCAACATGGATGGAGACAAGAAGGTTTGGCCAGGCTACTGGTAGAACCATCATCTGGCTGGAATACTGAGAGAGATATGACTATAGAGCCATTGTTTATTGGAACATAGCAAAAAAATGCTTGAAGACTTTTCAAATGTAAGGAGATACTGGGAATAGTTTCTTTACTGCTCAATACTACACAAATAGGCACTAGCAAATCGTGCTGCCGGTGATGAATGCATTTTGGCTGTGTAGAGCTGTCCCTCATGCCTCTTCCTGATGCTAAAATTGATGCAGGCAGACGGAAATCTCATCAGTATGCCTAGTCTTCGGAGGGCTGAAACACTCTTTGAAATAAAGGTTAGTTTGAATTCTTCCTGAATTTGCGACATTGTACATTTTCATTTTAGGGCACTATTTTTGGGGTTAAAGCTTAATCTTCCCTCACCACACATACAACAGGTCTATCACTGCAATACCCATGGCAGAGAGGAGACAGCCAGACTGAAGTAATAGTAGTCAGTAGCTAATTGCTTTTGACCACGTGGAACTCTACCAAGAGTTCAGTGGGAAAATATCATCACCCATTAAGAATGTCTGTCTAAAGAGACTGATTTGTATAAGGAAAGATGTTAACAACAGTAATTGTAGAGTTCTGAAACAGGACGATAACTTTCTTTAGAAGAGCTTGAAGGATTATTTTGCTGATTGCCCTCACTCCCAGCCACACTGTCTCTCTAAAGAAAGAAGAGAACAGACATACGAATGGAATGTATTTAGTTTTAAATTAGTTGTGAGTAACTGATGCCCGAGGCAGTCAGTAAGTGGTAGACTAGAATTCCATAGCCAGCAGCCGATACTGAACTAAAAGCATGCTTCTTTCACAGCAGTGAAAACATGGAGGCGACATTGCTACTGCTATCACCAATGGAGGAGTGAGGCTCACCCAGGCAGATATGTCTTCTCTTACCTGCTCCTATGCAAGACTTCAGCTTTGTTCTGACGTTAACACTGTTAATATGACGGCTGATTTTTTTCTTTTCTTTTTTTATTCACCATTGATTTGTTTAAAATAGTCATCTCTGCCTTAACTCTTCGTGTGTGTGTGTGTGTGTGTGTGTGTGTGTGTGTGTGTATGTTGTGTGTTTTAACTGGAAGACTTGCAGATTCCTCTGGCCTTGGTAAAGTTTCTTTTGAAAGCCCTCTATCTTCTAATGGGTAGACTGTCATGTATCTGTGGAGTCTGGAAAATGGTCTCTGGCAAAGCAATCTTCCTTTTCTATCTTACCAGCTATTTAATCTTCTTCTTTAAGTCTCTTCACTAACTCCCTGCTGTTTTTGAAAATCAAGCTGTGATTTTCCTGGTTTATCAGCCTCTCCATCATAGGGTTTAAATTTGCTATTGTGTTTTCTTCCAAGCTGGTATCTTTCCCAGTACCAAAACATATTCTTTTAATAGCAGAAGTTGGTAGCTAGGAATAGATACAAGGTGTTGTATGAATTAGTAGTGCAGTATAGATAAGTATGCGGCACACCGGACAAAGGATAATGGCTATAGATGTTTGCATTCAGTTCTTAAATGACTGACAAATCCATGTATTTGTAACGTTCATTTACAAATGTTATCATGGCTTGCTTGTCTACATAGAAAGTCTGATGTTTAAAAAAATAAAATTAATCAGTATATGTCTTGACTATATTTTTTCACATGGCTGGAAATCATGATAATACTAAGTTACACTGGATCCTATGAATTTATTAGGAAATCATTTAATATGCATTAATGCATACACATGTAAAATTCAATACAGGTATGGTGATTTGAATAAGAATGGTTCCCAGATATTTGAATGCTTCATCACCAGAGAGTGGTACTATTTGAAAGGATTAAAAGGGTTTAGGTGTGTAGCTTTGCTGAAGGAAGTGTGTTTCTGGCGGTTGGCTTTGAGGTTGTTAAAGTCAAGGCCAAGCCCAGAGTCTCTCTATTTCTCTGCCTAGTTCAGGATGTAGAGCTCTCAGTTACTACTCCAGTAGCTGCCTGTGTGCTCCCAGGCTTCCCACCATGATGGCAATGGACTAAACCTCTGAAACTGTAAACAAGTCCTCAACTGAATGCTTTCTTTTATACGAGGTGTCTTGGTCATGGTGTCTCTTTACAGCAACAGAACAGTGACTGAGACAACAAGTATAATAAAAATGCAATGTAGGAGTATGTTAGATTAAATCACGAGTCCTGGTGTTTCATTCTTCTCTGTAGTGAAATAGCTTTGTGCTATGGTGTATGTGTATCTCCAGCACTTGACTTGGGATTTAGTGTTGTTGACACGCTTTCTGAGGAGATGTGACAGCAATGCCAGATCAAAAGGAAGGATGACTCCAAAATCCAAGTTAATGGATGAGTGCGTTTTATTGTGGTTGCTTATGGAAGCATAGGTGAGGGGTTATTTGTAAGAGTAGAAATAACTCAAAGACAGATCCATCCAAAAGCCTAGCCCAGCATGTGTGATAGCTTAGGGAGCTCACCACCCAACCTTCAGACAGCTTGACAGCTTGGAGAGCATCTCTTTCAGGCAACTCAGGTGGTCTGAGCCTCTTCCAGAAAGCTTGGCTGGGCTGTCGCTTCCAGGTGACTCAGCATGTCTGAGAATCTTCTAAGCATCTGGGTAGGTCTTTCCTTCAGATGGCTTGACTGGTCTGAGAGTATCTCTCAGTAGTCCTTACTCCTTAAATACTCTTGGAGAGGGTGGGGACTATTATATCTAGTCAATTATAGGGATTGTTTGAGGACTCTGAGTTGTTTTCTTCACAACTCAGAAGTTAAGTTTTCCTGCAGGATGGAATGTTTTCACCTCCTCTGAGAACACCTTGATGGTTTACCCCACCCTCCTTTAACATCTTATGTTTTAATGAGCCTCCTTTTGAGAAGGAAGGTTTTAGAGGAGATTGTTATTCAACACTTAGCCAGCCAACTCAAGGCTTGGCTCAGTGGATTTTAGTGGATGTGATGCAAACAAGGACTTGAAATGTATGTGTGGTAAATAGGCTTTTTAGAACTTCTGCCTTTTTTCCCCAATGGGAACTCTCCTTTGAATTTTTGCCATTCCAATCGCCGTAAAAAGAATTTTAAAAAGATATAATTCCAACTGTAGCAGACAAATTCAACTGATCCCAGTAGTTAACAGTGAGAACAGTGAGAGAGAGAGAGAGAGAGAGAGAGAGAGAGAGAGAGAGAGAGAGAGAGAGAGAGGACTGATTTTGCATTATATCTTTCTAAGACTTTGCAATTCTGTATTGTGGGGCAAAGGGAGCAATGCTTGTGGATGAAGCTGTGAACAGCCTTTCACGGGATGTGTCCTGTCCACTTTTAGAGAAAATATTTCAAAACAAGTGAGGTAGTTTAGGTTAATTTCTGTACAATTCAGTGTAATGGAAACCATAAATCACCAGGAAATAAAATTGTTCATTGCATTGAATCACAAACAAACCTGTTGACTTACAAAATGCCCAGAATCAGTAAAATTGTGCTTTAAATAAATTTAAAGCATTCTTGAAATCACAAATATTTCACTTGTGCTTGGTTCAGAAAGTAGCAATAAAGAAAATCATAGCGATATTTAAACATCTTCCTCATTCATTTTCTTATCCATTGCAACTGCTTTCATATCCTTTCTGTTTCTGAATTGTCCTCAAAATCTTCAGACCCTTTCTTGTTTAAAGATTTCCCATCCATAGCCCATGGCTTTAACATTTTTACAGTTTTCTTTCTTCTGGATTCTCTGCCATGAGCTCCCAGAGAACAGATACATGAACACTGGCATGAGAGTGATGACTTCAAATCTGACTCTTGTTTAGTAAGCAGGGCCAACCCTGAGTAGAGAAGGGCCGGGGAAGCTTATCATTTAATAACTGCTGACATGCACCTATAGAAAGCCAATTTACTCTGTGTTAGAGTCATGACAGACACTTTGCATATAATGCAGAAATATGTAACTGAAATCAAGTGTGGGGGTCAGACCTGTAGTCCCAGAACTCTAACAGTTGAAACATGAGGAATGCTGTTTGAGGTCAGCCTCAATTGCATAATGAGTTTAAGATTAGCTTTGGCTATAGTGTGACTCTCTGTCTCAAAAATTAAATAAATAAATGAATAAATAAATAAATGAATACATGAGATCTCATAAGTGTTGGGAAGTTTTATTGCCTCAACAAAGCAGATTAAAGAGATATAGGAGTATTTGAAATGAAAAAAAAAACCTCAATGATAGCAATCCAGTTTTTACATGTATTTAAATATCAGGGACCAATGGGAGAATGTTAGGTTACAGACTAGAATTTCTCCTCGAAATCAGAAAATGGGATGACAGCCTGATAAGACAGAGGCCAAATAGACTATTAATATATGCGCATCCATAAAAATGTATAAGTTTTCTCAAGTAAATATCATGGTTTCTGAATTGTAGAAATGTTATTTTGCTTCAGTGTCACTAAAATGAAATTAATTTTTCAATTTTCTATTTTTCACTAATAGTAAAATCTTGAATAGGCTGTTTTATAGTATCTACTTTGATTGGTTCAGCATAGTGTCATAGAATTCTTTCACTCTCATTTTCCTTTTCCATGTTGTTCCCTTGTAAGTTGTCCTGGAATGAGAGAGAGAAGGCATCTTTGGGGGCTCTTGCCTTTTTTGTGACCTCCACTGACAGCTTCTGAAACTGACTTGCATCTTCTGTTCAAGCCTTAAGGTCTAAGTCCTCCAAGTTCCTTCATGTCATTGGCTCTGGGAGTCACATCTGTGTCTTTTAGGGAGAAATAAATGAAAACCTCCTTCTCAGACTCACCTTGGCAAACCTTACCTGGGTGGGAACTGAGGAGTCTGCCTGAGGTCTCTGTCTAGACACTAGTCTCAGCTGTTTGAATTCTTACTGTAACTTCAAACTTGAGGCCTTTCCCATGGTTCCCAGTTTAATGGGCTATTATAAAATGTGCTAGGCAAAGTTCTTTCTGCTAGAATATTCTTGTCAGCTATTTGAGTATTCACGTAATTAATCTCTTTTTCTCACATGGATGTCAACCTTATATTATCTTTCCATGGATGTTGATAACAAATTACTATTTTTTTTCAGCCTAAAATGAAACATTATGGAAGAGGATGTTGGAATAATGTAAGAGCTGGAGGATGGGGAAATGTTATCTTCTGGATAGGACACAGCTGTTGTTTTTATGAACTCAGTAGCCATGGTTACCTATACACGATCAAGCCAGCCAAAACTCTAGCATAAACAGGCAAGGCACTTTCTAGACCTTCCTGAAGAACTAGTGACTGGTGATAGCTTCTGAGGGAGGACAGTGGTTCTTTTTTGAGAGTATTGCCATTGTTATCTTTTCCATGCTTTAGTGGCCAGCCCCACACCATTTACATATGTATAGCACTGAATAGGATTTGCTAAGGAGTGAGAGGACAAGGATACTGTGGCAATATGAATGCAATTGGCCCCCATTAGTTCATTGGGAGTGGCACTAGCCCCATTAGGAGGTGTGGCTTTTTTGGAGTAGCTGTAGTCTTGTTGGAGGAAGTGTGCCATTATGGGGATGGGCTCCTATGTTCAAGGTACATCCAGTGAGGTGACCACTTCCTGCTACCTTTGAGTCAAGATGTAGGACCCTCAGTTGCTTTTCCAGCACCATGACTGCCTGCATGCAACTGCAGTGCACCCTGATGATAATGGACTAAACCTCTGAAAATGTCAGCCACCCCAATTAAATGTTTTCCTTTAGAAGAGTTGCCATGGTCATGGTGTCTCTTTACAGTAATAGAAACCCTAAGAAACATGTTGGGGGAGGGTGCTTGTTTGTTCCCCAACTGCCTGAACTCAAAATAATCACACACAAACTATATTATTTGCAATACTATCTGACCAATAGCTTGAGTGTATTTTTAGCTAGCTCTTATATCCTAAACTCACCCATCTCCATTAACCTATGAATCACCACAAGGTCGTGGCCTACCAGCAAAATTTTGGTGGGCTCTGGTGGAGGCATCTGTCACCTATAGTGCCTTTATGGCTTCTCCTGACTCTACCTTCTTTCTCCCAGCATTCAGTTTAGTTTTCCCTGCCTAGCTCTACTCTGCCCTATCACATGTCAAAGCAATTTCTTTATTCATTCAACCAATAAAAGCAACACATATACAGAAGGACTTTGAATACATTTACAAAATTCTCAAGAATAAAAGAATTATTAAAAAATGGTAAAGTAAATGAACCTATGTATGTTATCTTGCAATTTCTGTGGCCAGAACGCCTAAGCCATCTTCTCAAACCTCACCTATCAGTTGGTTGGCCAGGCTCATCTGGAATTCTTCCAAGCTCATTTG
>JAQHUG010000255.1:2746809-2760428 GCA_028555095.1 Dicrostonyx torquatus | reverse complement strand
AAAAGAAAAGAAATGTTTTTGGGAAAGCATGGATTGTGGGGTCACCATTAAGTTAGTCCACTATGATGTCCCACAAAGTGCAGCTGGGCCCCTTTTTGAGAAGTTTACTGCACAAACTGTTACAGACATTCTCCTTGTCTTGCCAGCTGGTAACATTCTCATTCTCTGAGCCCACTTTTCCATTTTCATGCATAATTTCTCAAGCCATTTATGGATGAAATGCATTTTTATCTCCTAAATTTTGAATACCAGGTCCTCCATTGTCTTTATAATTCTAAGGTGAAAATAAAAGTTCTTTTGCAAACTTGGCTTTTGAAAATGTGTCCTGTCTGGAATATTTACCTCTATTACATTTTTAAACAGTCCATTCAGTAGCTAAACGTCAAGAATTAACTCCTATTCTTTCTGTTCTTCTGTGAAGTTACGATAAGCTTAATTTGTTCATATGCCTTTAAAAATAGTGGAATGGTTGTATAACTTATAATGAACTAATTATCAAGAAGAAAAATACACCAGATTGTATTTAAAACACAATCATTAGGCATTGGAAACTCATCTTTTATATAATATACTTTACTTATACTGAAGTGATAAGTATAAAACTTGGTGGTAAAGCTCTATCACTAAAGATAATACTTGCACACATCATTGAATATGGAGAAGTTGAGCTGGTGCACAACTGGAAGTTTCACCCCTACTGACTATGTTTATCTACTGGAAGGTACTCTGCATGGTACTGGTACCATAGCTACAAACCTTATGACCAACAACATTGACCTACTGCTAGATACGCTGATGCAATAGTAGCATAAATGTTATGGAGTTGCTAACTACTTTCTGATTAAATTCAAGGCCTCATCCTTAAGTTGAAAACCATACCTGACACTGAAAGCAACTGATAACAAGAGTTCTAAGACCAAGTTAGTCACGGGTCTAGGGAAACCCTAACACTATAATTCTGCTAAAGGAACATAGCAATAGAATTATTCATAGTGACATATTGCTGTAACCATACATCAGGGCCTTGCTCAGACTTCATCAGAGAAGCATCTGACAGTTTTTGGAAAATAACCCTGAGATTCCAAATTGGACAATGTATAGAGAGTGAGAGACTTTGGATGGGATGTCTTTATCAATGTCCTTGTCAAGGCTCAGAGATCTTTGTGGAGGCAAAAAGACCATAAGATTCAGAGGACCTGGATGGCACCAAGGAAATAGTGTCTTCCAGATGCAATAAGACTGGTACACATATGAACTTAAAGAAACCATGGCAGCATGCACAAGGCCTGCACAAGTTCAAGTTAGACAGAGTTCTAGCACTGAGAGGTGTAGGAGGGAGCTGCTTGTTTGTTCCTGCTGCCCAGCTCCCAGCCACCTGGCTAGCTTAGCCCTGAAATAATCACATGGAAACTGTATTAATTTAATCACTGCTTGGCCCCTTAGCTCTAGCTTCTATTTGGCTAACTCTTACATGTTAATTTAACCCATTTCTATTAATCTGTATATTGCCACGTGGCAGTGGCTTACCAGCAAAGTTTTGGCATGTCTGACTCTGGTGGCTCCATGACGTGTCTTTGACTCTGTTCTTTCTCCCAGCATTCAGCCTAGCTTTCCATGCCTACCTAAGTTCTGCCTTGCTATAGGTCCAAAGCAGTTTCTTTTTTCATTAATGATAATCATAGCACACAGAGAAGACTCCCACATCAGATAGGAGGGAGTGAATATTAGTTGCCACCGCTAATCAAGAAACTATCTGATAGATACCTGTTGGTGAAAGAAAGTTTAGTTTTCTTTAATGCATTCTATGGAGAAACCATACCTTAGGGCAGGCTCCAACCCAAGCTGTAGTTGGCCAATAAAAAATGAACACAATGGGTAGCTGTGTAGAGTGTTTTTTTGGTCTCGTTTTGCCTTGTTTAGACTTTTTGTCTTATTGAGCTTTTACTTATTTTGACTTTAGTTTTGTTTGTGTGTGTGTGTTTTATTTGTTATTGTTGCTTTTATTTTTGTTTATTTGTTTTAGAGAGAGCGAGAGAGAGAGCGAGAGAGAGAGCGAGAGAGAGAGCGAGAGAGAGAGAGAACATAGAGTTGGGTTAATAAGGAGGTGGGACTTGTCTCTGGGGGAAGAAGAAAAAATGATTAAAATATATTGTATTAATTTTTTTCAGTTAAGAAACTTTAAAACAGCCGGGCAGTGGTGGCACACACCTTTAATCCCAGCATTCGGCAGGCAGAGGCAGGCGAATCTCTGTGAGTTTGAGACCAGCCTGGTCTACAAGAGCTAGTTCCAGGACAGGCTCCAAAGCCACAGAGAAACCCTGTCTCAAAAAACCAAAAAAAGAAACTTTAAAACAAATAAGAGATAATTATAATCTTGTAAGAACCTCAAAGATGAACATAAAACCATAATGCTAATGCTTTTAAGAAACAGGATTTGTCTTTTTGCTGTTAAGTCTTATCAACTATTTTTCCATATTCTTTTATTTTTTCACTCAAAAATTTACACTACTCTTATCAACTATTAAGTCACATAACAATTAACTTTTTTGATAAAAGGATATAATGTATGCAAATTAATGATATAGAACAGGGAAGAAAAAATAAAGGAAAGAAAAAAACTAAAAAGGAAGTAGAAAATCCAGGGGTCATAGAAAACTGGGAAGCGATATAACGCTTATCATAGATGTGCAGGTACTTTAGTCATATCGACTCTGCATCTTAATTCAGACAGTTAAGAGAGTAGCATGGTAATTTGACCTTTGGTAAATTACTTGGGGAAAATTCAAACGTGGGTTGTATATAATTTGATTATAATTTTGTATGTAAAATCTCCATTTACCGGGTTACAGAATCAGTCACGGGTCAGGAACTTTGTGCCCATGAGGCATTGTCCAGCAACAATAGGATATTTCAGTGGCAGGGCTGTGTGGGAGGTTGCAAGATTGACTCCTTCTGTCTGGTCTTTGGTATCCTTTCTGGTGATGCTACCACTCTTCTCCCAAGTGCTCCTGTGATTATGATGCCATTCACCATAAGTAAGAAAGATGCTGATGTCATTTCCTCCAAAAATCTAGAACTGTGAACTTTAGACAGGTTTCTTTTTTATATAGTTGCTTAGTCCTGGGTGTTTTGTTACACACACATATTGTTTCATTTGATGAATAGAAAACCTTTGAGGTTTTAAAAGTTGTGCCAATGTGATATCTTGATGAATATTGAATGTGTACAAGAATGTAAACCCAGATAACTTAAACTCAGTAGTCATGGATCCCATTCTAACCCTGGAATACAAAGTAACATAAGTTGAAATTGTTATATATAAGTGCCCATGTTCAATTCTAACAGCTTAATTGGTGTTAATATCTAGAATTCTACTTGATACTATAAACTTTAGAAAGAAGAAAAAGCTGTAAAAAAATGGACATCAAAGCATTTCTTTCCCAAGAGAAGGCTTTTGTGGTCTCTGGAAGGCTGGGTCTGTGGTGCTCCTTTGAAATGAGTTTGAGGTGTCCTGTGATTTCTTTTCATTTGATATTTTGATTTTACAAAGACTGAGTGTTTTCTAAGGTGATTTTAGCCAGGTTAAAATTGGTATTTTCTAGGCTACCAGAGTCCCACAGAAAGACCGCATAGGGAAATAGTTTGTGTACTATTGATTGTTTTTCAACACACACAGATATGCATACTAACTGTCCTCCAGGGTTTCCCACCTCAGATGCCTTCCTCTGCATAATATCTGTTTTATGGTGTCAGTGTTTGAATGTAGAAAAATGGATCTGATGGTGCATTTAAGGAGACCATGGACATCATCTTCCTTGGATGATATATGAGGCCTACGTCTCCTTGAATCTGTTTATAATAGCAAAGAGAAATGTAACAGTGAGTGGACACTTTTTTACTCCCCCCAAAAATTAGGCAATAGCTGAATGTGCTACATTTTCTTTGTTTTATAGTTGTTAGAATAGAGGTATTTTATCCTAGAACTGATAAATATATATGCAGCCAGGATTTCAAGTCCTGGTCCTCATTTCTACTTTCAACCCTTGATCTGCAAGAAGATGAAAATCTATTATCAAAACAATAAAACACCCGCCAACAAATGACAGAGATCCACTGGCAGAAGCTTCTGAAATCAGGGCCGTTAGTTACAGACCGTCTTTCCTTTTGTGAAAACTGAAGAGCTGATGATGGAGCCATAGACAGTAAGACATCCTAGAAAGATTAATACATAATTTATGTTACATAATATATAGAAGCATTAATACATAATTTTTTTGCTCTAGGGTGATAAGTGTTTCTAGCACTTTTGAAAAACAATCAAAAATGAAAGTTAACTCGTCTGTTTGTGAGACGAGAGTAGGTCAAAGGTCAGCACCGAACCCATGATTCAGTAAGAGACAATGAAGTCCAACTTCTGAATCTATCAGTTGCTCTTTTTCATATCTGTGACAAAATATCTGCCAAAGAATAACTCAAGGGAGGAAGGCTTTATTTTCATTCACAGTCTGAGGGGGTGCAGTCCGTCATAGAGGGGAGGCATCTGTAACCAGCAAGAGCAGGGGTTGCTGGTCACAATGCTTCCACAGTCAGGAAGCTGAGAGTGAAGAGGAAGTGGAGCATGCTGTAATATCTCAAGGTCACCTCCAGCTGTAATATCTCAAGGTCACCTCCAGGGACTGGCTTTCTTTAGTGAGGCCCTACCTCTACAGCCTTCCCAAATATCACCACCTGCTGGGGACCAAAAAGCATTTCACACGCAAACAGCAACTCTGCTCCTGGTACCCACTAACTCAAGGTTAGTGCTCAAGGTTGCCTCATGGTGTAGAATTCATTCATTCAGCTTCACCTACCCTTATAGTCTGTTAAAAAGACCAGAAGAGGGCACCAGACCCATTGGAATTGGTGTTACAGGCAGCTGTGAGGCACCGTGGGGTGCTGGGTGCTGAATTTAGATCCTCTACAAGTGCAGCAAGTGCTTTTTACAGCTGAGCATCAATCCAAATATACCGAAAACGTCTTTCCTGAGGTTCAAGGCAATCTCTTAACAGTGACCCTCTATGAATTAAAAACCAAATTGCAAACTTCCACCATACCATGGCCTAGTACAAACATTCCCATTCCAGAAAGGAAGAAGGCAGCATGGCAAGAAAGGGGAGGACCAAGCAAGGTTGAGCCTTTTATGGTTCTCAGCATGTGCTTGCTAAACTTGCACCAATTGCTAATGGTGTCATGTGATTCAAAAGTCTTCCCGGGCTTTGCTGCGCCTCAGTTGAGTACAGAGAGGGCAGAGGGCAACTCATCGTCTCTTTCAATTAGATTGAACCCCCACAAGCCCACTCACCAGACTGTGGTCACTTATTCTCACATCATCAATTATAGCTAGTGTTAGGCACTTGTCTTTTATTCGGGCTGCTGCAATCAGATTGGCTCCATCATTTATGGAAAAAAGGTTAAAGATTTCTCTCAGCCATCTAATTTCGCCCTTGCACAAGATTTTCTCCGAACAATTGTTTTAGAAGGAATTTACAGAAAAATACAGCTTTTCTCTTAGAACTAAAAATCTCTCCTTTACTGAAATGAGAACTGTAATTGGCCCTAATTATCCCTCTCATTGTCTTTACCAGGAAGCTCAATGCCACTTGGAAATTTCTATAATGAAAGTATGTTGAGTATGTCTGTATTTTTCTGTATTGATTTCGTGATTTTGTAATTTGCATCTCTATATGATCTGGTTCAACATTTTTCTTTTCTGCTTATTGCCTCATACCCAATTTTATTTTTTAAAAAAGATTTCGATTTATTTAGTTTTATTTTCTGTGTGTGACTGTTGTGCTTGCATGTACATATGTGAATCACATCCATGCCAGGTGTATGAGCAGTCCAGGAGAAGGCATCAGATCTCTTGGAAATGCTTACAGGCAATTGTGAGCCACCATGTGAGCACAGGGAATTGAAATTGGGTTCTTTGTAAGAACAGCAAGTGCCTTTTACTGCTGAGCCCTCTCTTCAACCCATAAATCTAAATTTGGTCGATCAATAAATCAATTTCATTCAATTCTGTGTAGTTTGAATGGTGAAAGAAATATACAAATGACGCATTGTGTATCTTTCTCAATTTATTAATTTGATAAGCGAAGTTCTCAGATGGAATACAAAACAGTAGTCTGAAAAGGCTAGCAGGTAGAAGTCACTCATGTGTTCCTCTGTTCTCCTATCATTTCCCTTCTCACTGATATCTCCTGAAGACCTTGTAGAATTTAGCAAATAATTAATGCATTTTATAGCTTGTGATAAATATGTATGTTAAAATCAGGGTCACTTAAGATGAAAATTATGAAATGATTTTCACTGAATATTTGTCAAACTTGTATTGAAGATTCTGTAAGACTGATTGACCGAAGAGAACTTCTGAGTGGTAGAATGCTGTAATGTAGCAGATCCAAAGCCAGATTATCTCAGGTGATATTAAGTGTTATGGGATAAAAACCCAGAGACCACTTGGATGATGAAAGTTTGAATTGAGAGTCTGTATTAAGCTGGCCAGAGACTACCTGGAGAGAAACACTTCTCACAGAGCAACTCCGAATGCATATTTTACAGGGAACTCTTAAGGACAAAGAACACAGAAACACTACATTCTGGTTGGCAGTTGCAAGGGAAAACCAGCAAGCAGTTTAATAAGAGCCAAGAACATGCTGTTAGCTAGGTCATTTAGACCCTCAGTTTCTAGAACAGGGTTGATACTTATCAAGTCAGGGAGTAGAAACCAAAGACGATTTCTGCTGAGACAAGATGGAGAAGTGTTTATACGTTACATTAAGTCACTGTAATGTCCACTCATTGCCCACGACTATGTCTTGACCTAAAATTCTGTGACTATCAAGGAAAGTTATCTGGAACTTATTCAATTAACAGAACACTAGCTTCCAGCAAACCCAAAGCTAAAAATACTCTCTCATGGTTTCTGAGACCTACAGCAAACATTCCCTTGCTTACTGTACGCCATTGTAAACATGGTACTTCTACCAATGTGTTTGAAAGGAAAGCCTTGATTTATTTGCTTATCTTTTCTGTTAATAAAACAAATTAGTAAAATTATTTCTATGTTGGAATACATTGTTTTGCAGTGAGTTGATTCTGTTCCCAGGGCCTGATCACTTGAGTTTGACTTTAGAACAAACCAACTCATTCTTTTTGAAGTGAGAGCTATATTTTGCATTGGCAGAATGTTGTCCAGTGCTGATAATTACATTAAAACATATAAAATAATTTAAATTAGGCAAGTACAGCTATAAGCAATCATAACCTCATAATAGCCATGGTTGCTTTCACAGGACTGGGCCTATAACCAGTCAGTCATGGATGAAGGAGGAGATTATGAGGCCCCACTCTTCTTTGTTGACCTATTGGATACTAATGGATTCTAGAGGAAGGGCAGTCCTTCTGTTAAGCTGTGTATTCACTGTTGAGCCCATTAGGCTTCATAGGATAGTTCCAAACCCATGACCACAGAGATTGCCCTGGTTAAACTGAGTAGCTCATTCGAAAACAACAACAGAACAACACATATTGAAGAATGGGTCCTGCAGGGAGGAGAAGTATTGATAGGGTGGATTGGAAACCAGTGGTTGGGAGTTATCAGAATGCTTTATATACATCCATGAACTTACCAATGAACAGATTCATTAAAAGTTATGAATGTTAGGACAGTACTTCGATGACTTTCTTTCCCCATCATTTATACATAAGAATTCTTACAGTTCTGGACTGGTTAGTTTCTGTCAACCTGACACAATCTAGAGTTGCCTGGGAAGAACTTGCCTCCCTCATATTCGCCTGTCGGCAAGACTGTAGGGGCATTTTCATGAGTCATGACTGATGTAGGAGGAGCTAGCCCACTGTGGGTGGTGCCAACTCTGTGCAGGTGGTCCAGGTTTGTTTAATAAAGCAGGCTGAACAAGCTATGGGAGCAAGCCAGTAAGCAGCTTTCTTCTATCGTCTCTGTTTCAGTTGCTGCCTCCAAGTTCCTGTCAACTCAATCAGTACATCAAATAAACCTTTTCCTTCCCAAGTTACTTTTGGCTAGTTTTATTTTTTTCAGTTTTCTAATAAGGAAACCAGAATAGGCTCTTCGAAACACTTTTTCCTGTAAATAATTTGCACTTACCTACATTTCAGTAAGTTAGAATGATGTCTAATTGCACCTTTTCTAGGATTTACTTTTTGAAAAAACAAAGCCATTTATTTTTATTATTATGTGAATTTGAGTCTGAAGCCAAAGTGTAGTTAGTCTAAATGTCTTAGACTCCTGATGCACACTCCCTCCCGCAAGCGTCTGTACATCCTTGTAGTACAAGGACCATCAGAAACACATGGTGTTTTCAATCACTTACTTAGGTCCCATACTCCTGCCACATTGCCAAGTTGTAGACAATATGGAAAGATCATGTTTGAGGCTCTGGAAAGCCTAACTGAGAAGATGGAATGGGGGACATCAGAATCATAAAAGTAGCTGCCAATGAAAATAAAACTGCTGGTTCTGTTTGGTTTTGCGTGCAAATGGGCTGTCATCACAGCTGGGTTTCCTGGACTATGTTAAGAAAAGCATGCCCTGTTGGCTGGCGTGGTAGAATCCTGTCCTTCTGAACACCCAGTACCTGATGTACTGAACCTCTGCTTCAGAGAGGTTTCATTTCATTATGGAACACCTTGAGTGATATGTGAAGGACTCTAATGTTCTGATTCTCAAATGAGACAGTAGAAGAAGGCATTGCTGCAGACATAAGCTCCTTCTTCTGAGAGCTGTCTGTGGGTTCTTACAAGAAGAGAAAGCATGTGTGAGAAGCCTTCTATAAAACATTCCAGAGACCTATAATTTAATTTATATATCTCTACAAAATTCACTGAGGGACACTTCCTGGTTAGAAGTCCTGTGGTTGTGTTTTGAAACGATGCTTTGTGCTCGTTCTTTTCTTACCCTTGTGGCTGTGCTTTGTTAGTACGGCTCAATATATCATGTGTTCAATTAATAAATGAGTGTAAAATTTTCACCATTATGTGTATTCAGATACAGATCAAATACCCAGGTGGCATGGTATCTATACGAAAAGCCCCCACAGGCTCATATGTTAAAAGCCTGTCCCATAGCTAATGATGGGGTCTAGTATGAGGAAGTATTTCATTGAGGGCAGGTCTCTAAAGGTTCCACGTTCATTATCTTCTTCCTCTCAGCTTTGTTTCCCATGAGGTGAAGAATCTTCTCAACATGCTTCTGCAACCATGTCTTCCCAAGCACATGGACCAACCAAGGGTGGACTGAGTACCCTGGAACAGGCAGTCAAAATAAATCTCATCTCCCTTAAATTGTTTTGCTCAGGTATTTGATTACAGGGCTGGAAAAATGTGAGTAATTGGGCAGGGTTTTTTATTTTACAGCACACCATCAATGCAAGATCACACAGAAGCTCGTATTCCAGTCAGAATTGATTGATGGTCAGTGGGATATTATTGCCCACCAAAGTATCAGCTGACCCACATAAATCCCAGGCACAACTTGAATCACAGTGCCATCACTTTTAGACATTGAGGAATATGCATTTTTTTTCTCGTGGTTAACACTGTTAATATATGGGTCGTAGACTGCTAGGCAGGGATCAGTGAAACTCAACTCAGCCAGCCCAGATGGTGTAAAACTGTAGCCTTAATTAGAATTCACGAGGGAACAATCTTAAAGGTCTTTGAAAGTATAGTTTAGGAAAGTTACAAAATTCATTGACTTTGTGTTAATAAATTGATTTTTGATATACTTATGTGGTACTGATCTTTATATACAGTCTCATCAGGATTGCTTTGAGGATGATAGTCATATTCCAATTCAGACAACAAAATTAAAACAACAACAACAAATATAAGGTCTTTTAAAATTGGATAAAATTTTAGATTTCCCTGGTGGCTGTAATAGTGGCATGTTTTAATATTCTTATTTCATTATATTAGATAGATTGATGTTTCAGTTGTTAAATGGTTCTATATACCTTTAGTAGCAACCTTTCAATTAAATATTATAATTGAACCAACACAAAAATTGGAGGGTAGAGAAGTCAACTTAGAAACTTAGGAAATGTGACAAGGAATGATGGCGTCCAACAGTGTGAGTTCAACCTGGAAGAGTTATACTCTCCTTGGTTTGTCTGTATGAGATCTGAAATAGAATTCTGTGAGAAACTGTGCGCTCACAGAACATATCATGGTTTCAGGAAGCTGTACGGCACTTCCTGATCTTTCATAGACTAGGCTCTCAAGAAACAAAATTGCATTTGAGAGTTTGGATGTGTGAAGGGATGTTCTGGGAGTCCCAACTGTTGTTGTGGTTGTTGTTGGGATCCAAGGGGTGATGGTGGTAGCCAAGTAGGGTAGGGACACAGAAGAAGACCATGCAGACCCAACATTTGCCTCAACAGTCTTCTCCAGGAGTTTCAGAGCAGCGATAGCCTTCTAGAGCTGTCCCAAATTGCGGCAAAGAGACAGAACCTTTGCTTCCACTCCTCCATCTTCCTATCAAACACTGAGTGATGCCTAAATTGAAGACATATAAACCTTAGGTAAAGTTACTATTTTTGTCAGAGTATATTCTTCGAGAGTAAGTCATTCATGAATTGTCAGCCATTAATACTCTTGGATAGCTGTGTGTGATGGCTAATTCCTGTGATAAGTTGATTGTATAATTAGGTATCTAGTCATTTGACTAAATGTTCTTTCTGAATGTGTGTGTGTGTATGTGTGTTTAGCAGAGATTGGTACTGAATTGGCTGCATGAGTGGAGGGATTGTTCTCTGCAATATGCGTGAGCATTTTTGAACAGAAGAGTAGAATTAGGGATAAGTTGATCTCTACTTGACTAGCCTAGGCAAGCAGGGACATTAATCTCCTATTTTTTTTGTTTATTTGGTTTTTCATTTGTTTGCTTTTTTGTTTTTGTTTTTGAGAGACAGAAAAAGAGAACATGAAGTTGGGTGGGTAGTTAGGTGGAAAAGATCTGGCAAGAGCTAGGGAAAATGAAATAAATATGATCAAAATGTTTTGAATAAAAACATCTAATAAAAATAAATTAGAAACAAACAAAAACATTGAAAATAAAAAAAAATACAAAACCAAAGGCAAAAATTCCAAAACAAAGCAAATTGTACACACACACACACACACACACACACACAGAAACAAACAAAGCATGGAGTTTGTTCTGCTTTGGTCAGTTATTTTTGAACATTGACCTTCCTTGTAGTGCTGTTGATGTTCCCAGGGACACTGAATTAAACAAACTTTTTTTTTTTTTTTACTTTCCCAACACATACTGACACCAGATTCTTGGTCAGGGGCAGGACTTTCTACTTCCTCTTCTTAGAGCTGGGATTTTTGTATGGTTTGAACCTGTGCAGGCCCTGCCGTGGTGTCTGTGAGTTCATAGGTGTATCGGTCTTGCTGTGTTTGGAAGACACTGTTCATTTGGAGTCATGTACCACCTCCTCTTCTGCATAGATCCCTGATCTTTGAGTCACGGGCTTTCTAAAGACATTCCAATTAGGGCTGAGTGCTCTAAGGTCTCTTCACTCTTTGCTCATTACCCAATTTGGGATCTCTGTGTTAATTATCATGTACTATTATTTTAAAATTATCTTTATTTATTCAAGCCTTATAACTCTGTACAGTTGCCCTTGGTAGCCAGTAGAGTGTGCTGGGTTCCCTGAAGCTGGAATAACAACTAGTTTTGAGTTGCCTGACACGTGTGCAGGTATCTGAATTTGAATTGTACAGAAAAGCAGTGCGTTCTCTTAATTTCTCAGCCATATCTCCAGCCTCTGTGTTTACATCCTCTATTCATAAAATTCTTTTGATCTGAGCTACTGTATACTACCTGCTTTGCTAGATTTTGGTACGAGCTGGTCAGCAGGACAGTCTTTGCTCCCACATGTATTGGTTTCTGATCAAATAAAGAAAACGTGTAAAATTTTACATAAAAAAGAAAGAGAAACTGTGTGAAGTGAGTGTGAGTTTCACCTAGTTAATACTTAAGTCCCCATTTATCGTGGCTAACACTGCTGTTCTGGTAAGGAAACTCTATGTGATCTCCATAGCAAGTTGGAATACATAATAAGTGCTCCAAGTAATTAAAATTGGCAATACAGGTAAAGAATTGTAACCAGAAGTATCCCTCCCACCCTGAATAACCACTGTGAGGCTTAATATTAATTATAAATTGTTTGGCCAATTAGCTCATGTTTATAATTAACTAGGTCTTACAACTTAAATCAACCCATTTCTCTTATTCTATATTTTACCATGATGCTTGTGGCTTGCTATCTCACATCTTGCTTTTCCGGTTGCTGCTGGTATCTGCCAGACTCTGCCTTCCTTTTCCCTTTATCTTTGCTTGTATTTCCTGTCTGCCTCTATTCTGCCTGGCTATTGGCCAAATCAGTTTCTTTATTAATGATAATGAGACATATTCACAGCATGCAGAAGGGCATCTCATATCAGAATTTCACCCCAAAACTGTGAGCCTTAGAGATAACATGAAACCAGAACCATTGGATTCAGTCATTTGACTTCAGTTTCCATTTAATTCTTATAAAATGAACACTTTATTGAGCTGGGGGTGATTCTTATATTCAAGGTACCTATCTTTAAAAAACATAGGCTCTTGTTCAGCATGTTGAGGAAATAGAAATCTGCTTCTACTCGAGAAGTGATTTCTGGTCTTGAATTTATTGAGCTCCAATGTAGTATAGGATTGAATCACATATGACGCCTGATCTGTGATGAAAGAGAGATTAAGTGGTATTTTTATTAAATTCAGTTTTTCAGATATTGTAACATTAAAATATCCTCTAAATGAGATTCTGGCCCGGCTTATATGAATGGGTGCTGGATCCAGGCAAACTTGACTTTGAATCAATGTTGCCTCATAAGTAGCTGTATGATATTGGGGAATTCAATTCTCTGTGCCTTATTTTAGTCCTGTGTAAAATGTGGATAGTGTTAGAATATGGGTAATCAGGAAGATTAATTGAAAATACCTGCAACACTCAACAGTTCTGCATTTCACCTAGCAATAAATGGTGTTAAGAAAAATCCTTGCCCAAATTAGAAGTCTATGAAGGCAGGGAAGTAATGCAGTTGGAAAACATTTTATACTGGCATATTAGAAAAGAATATGTGTAACAGTATATAAGACAGTTGTTATGGCTTGAATGTCCGAAGGTCCTGTGTGTGCCAGCACAGTCAAGGTGACCTCATATGTGCAACTTCCCTGTAGTGTCTGGAAAACATTCCCTGGAAGTCTTCCGCCACCTCCGGCTCTTGAAATCTTTCTGGCCCCTCTCCACCTTCTTCACTGAGCACTATTAGCTGGGGAGCTGCTGACATTGGATAGCTGATGGGATAGATCAACCACACCCCAGGGCAGACTCCCACACTCAAGAGTAGTTGGGCAATATACATTGGATGTGATAGGTTTAGAGATAGAGAGGGAGAGAGAGAGAGAGAGAGAGAGAGAGAGAGAGAGAGAGAGATTGAATATGTAAAGAGATGGGATGAAGCTGTACCATCAAAATACATTGTAT
>JAQHUG010000255.1:2715542-2739512 GCA_028555095.1 Dicrostonyx torquatus | reverse complement strand
AGTGCTTAGGGGCAGGTTGGGATGGGGTAAATTGAGAAAGCCAGTAGCCGGGGAGACACCCAGCTGAATGGCCAGAAATGTTTAGGGAATTGTAGGGGGCCTGTACTCTGTTCCCAGAGTGTCCAGCTGGCCGGGTGGGCACACACTAACCCCTCTGGATGGATCTCCTCCGTATAGGAGCAGGGCCTCTTGCTGGGCCAAGGACCTTACAGACAAAAAGTGTGGGCTTGGCCGAGTTGCATTCTTTATGTTGTATTTGTTTAACTCTGTGATGCTGTGTTACTTTACCTATCTAAAACACTTGATGGTTTAATAAAGAACTGAATGACCAATAGTAAGGCAGCAGAAAGGATAGGCAGGGCTGGCAGGCAAAAAGAATAAACAGGAGAAACCAAGAAGGTACAAGAGAAGAAGGAAAGGAGGATGCTAAGGGGCAGCCCCTCAGTCACACAGCTAGTCATGAAGTAAGAGGGAAAGTGAGATATACAGAAGTAAGAAAAGGAAAAAGCCCAGAGGCAAAATGTAGATGGGATAATTTAAGTTAAGGAAAACTGGTTAGAAACAAACCAAGCCAAGGTCAACCATTTGTAAGTAATAATAAGCCCCTGTGTGTGATTTAATTTGGAGCTGGGTGACAGACCCTCAAAAGACCAAACGGGTAAAAAACAAATTACTACAAAAATGTTAGCTATTGGAAAGTTTGACACACTCAGTAACTTCAATTTTCCTTAGGTGTTCATTTTATAACTGTAAGAAAGGATGTTTAGTGATTTGAAGCTGGTCTGTGATGTTTATTGCCTTATCACCAATCTCTTGGATCTAAATTACTGTCTATCTATCTCTTTTTCTTCCTGGAAAATATACGTTTACAATTAAAGCTGCTGTGCAATTTTATACTTGCATGGACCTACTGCTCAAAATTAAGCTCATGGAAATCCCTGTGGAAGGTCATGGTTACAAACGGATATGTTGTACTGGGAGTGGTCACAGCAGATCACTGGGAAAATCTCAAAGACATGGTAAGCCTCAACAGGAAGACAACACTGAAAAGAAAAGGAAACGTAGAGTTCTGCAGAAACAGTTTATAAGCAGCAGAAAGACACAGATTAAACCTTTTGTTGTGGTTTTCTTTACATAGATAAATTTTACAGTTATTGAATTATATCACCAAGGGAAAGAAAGAAATCTCCTGTGTGCTCATCAATATCAGCTTTTGTTCATAGTGTCCAGCATTTCTTATTATCTGCATCCTTAAAATCATTATAGTGTCTAAAGTTCTCAACTGACAGTGAAGAGTTGCCTTGAATAGAAGAAATGTATTGGCAGGGCATCCACGGCTTAGATATCTAGTAACAGAGGTCTATGTCTGTTGTAATTGGTGTGGGCTGTGTTCCCGGCACTCGCCTCCCAGCCCCCAGCCGCTGGCCTGCTCAACCGCCAGTTGCTTGTACCCGAAATAATCATACGAAAATTGTATTCATTTAAATTCTGCCTGGCCCATTATCACTAGCCTCTTCTTGGCTAACTCTCTCATTTTACTTCACCCCATTTTAATAGTCTGTAAGTCACCATGAGGTAGAGGGCTTACCGGGAAGATACAGCATGTCTGACCCTGGTGGCTTCATGGCGGCTCTCTCCCTGACCCAGTCTTCTTCCCAGGATACTGTTCTCTTTTCCCCACCTATCTAAGTCCTGCCCTATCAAAGGGCCCAGGCAGCTTTCTTTATTAACCAATGAAAGTAACACAAAATATAGAAGAACCCTCCCATACCATATGTCTCTGAGCCCAGACTTCAGTGTGATAAAAGTGTGTTACCTCACACTCAGAGGCATGAAAGTCCAGGTTAACAGAGCTTGCTATATATTGTGTCTTTTATTCAGAGGGAAAATGTGCAAATTCAAGGTAGTAGAGGCTTTCATCTAGCCCTTGTAGGTTATGGCCATTCTTTCTCCACTTGGCTGGGGGAAGACCTACTTTCCTTTATATGTGAGCCTTCCTACCTGCTTGATCCATAAAAGCGAAGTTTGCTGTTTTAGCAATATTACTGCAACTGCTCTGCTTCCTTTTCTCCAGCCTGATGCCATTCAGATGGAATCATTTAATTTCTGGCATTTGATGGAGACCTTTTTCTCTTCACCTCACAGAATACAACGTGTCAGCTGGATGTGGAGGTTGCTTCAGCATTTCACTGCATGCAGGTGACCAAAGTTAAAAATAATGTGCAAAAGAATGGAGTTTTTAAAAAAACTTCCATTGTTTTAAAGACATTTTAAATTTAATTTAATTTAGTGTGAGCATATGTGTGTGTGAATCATGTGTGCCACAATGAATCACATGTGTTTGGAGGTCACAGGACAACTTGTCAGAGCATGTTCTTTTCCTACTACATGCATCATGATCACTGAGTTCAAGTTGTCAGGAAGAGCAGCAACTCACTGAGCCATCTCATCAACCCTTGAATTTCATTTATTTCCTTTTTCCCTTTTTTATTTTGAGATTATGTTTACATACTTCCTTTTTTCCATTCTTCCCTCAAACCCTCCCTTAAAACTCATCTTGGTGGTGGCAGTTTACATCTTTAACCCCAGCATTTGGAAGGCATGTGGGTCTATGTGAGTCGAGGCCAGCCTTGTCTATAGGAGAAGTGCCAGAACAGGTTCCAAAGCTACACTGAGAAACCCTGTCTCTAAAAACCACCACCACCACTACTACCACCACCACCACCACCAATGGCAACAATGACAACAACCATAACCAACCAAACAAACAAGAAACAAAAAACTCCCCTTTCTCTGTACTTTCTTTCAAACCTTTGGATTCCTTTTCTCATTGTTGTTGCACACACACACACACACACACATAAGTGTATAACCTGACCAAGAGTTTAATGTTACTTGTATGTATGCTTTTAGAGCTGATCCTTTAGTATTGAATATCTAATTGACAATTGGTAATTGTTGTGCTCTTTCCCAGGGAAGGCTATTTCACCCTCAATATTCCTTAGTTGTCTGTAGTTTCTGTTTGGAGGATTGAGTTTTTGCAGCTTTCCTCTGTACACATTGACATGTCTGGTTTTTCTCCTTGTTCAGCTTAGGTTTAGGCAGTCATGTTGGTGAGACTCTATGAATTTATTTTTAAATCATCATTTTCCAACAATTTCTCTTCAGCTGCCGATATGCACTGCACTATCTCTCTCTATATATATCTTTTATAGCATTCTTGTAATAAGCACATATCAGTTACCATTCTCAGGAACTGTGGTAGTTTCTTTCCTCACATGGGACAAAATATTTGCCATAACTACCTAAAAGATGAAGAATTAAATGTGGCTAAGAGACATCATGCACTTGGGCAGAACACAGCAACTGCAGGAGACCACGGGATAGTCTTCAATTCTTGGTAGACAGGAAGTGGAGAACATGACAGACCAGGGCCATGGATAATTTTCCCCAGCTATTCACTGCTGTGACAATTCCTGAAGCTAGTGCACACCTTCTACAGTTTTCAGAACTCTCCAAGATAATGCTGTTATCTGGGGGCCGTGCATCCAAAATAAGTGCCAGAGATGGGGACTTTGTAATCCAACTATAACACTCTGCCCTTGTATCCCAAAGGCTTATGGTCTCAACTATTATGTAAAATAAATTTAGTTCATTTTCAAGACTTCATAAAACCTTATTTCTTCCAACATTGTTAAAAAGTACAAATTCAAAATCCCTTAGGAGACAAATTCTTAGCTGTGAGCTCCTGGTTAAAATTAAAAAACAAGTTACATACACTCAGCATACATTGGCAGAGAGTAAACACTCCCATTCTGTAACTCTTGTTCTTATATTCCTGTGAAAGCTGCATCAGATGCATCACGATAATATCCGCTGCCAGCTGGAGCAATATCTGGGTCCCATTACACTATGTTGTAGGGGCCTGTGAGCGCTTGGACAATTGAACCCAGGAAAACGCTCTCCTCGGTAGCTTTGTTCAAACTGACTATGGGTTCTGTTCTCAGAAGAAAGTCTTTGAAATAAGTTTGTAATTTTATACCATGTAGCCTGTGGTGGATGGTGTGTATATAATCCTTGAGATGCCCTCCAGGCTTTTCTCACATTCTTGGGCAAAGTGCTTGCCTTCCTTTTTGATGGCTGGAACTTCTTTAGGAATGAAGTAGTACTTCTTTACAGATTTGAGTCTGTTCTTTCTGGGCTAGCCTGCACCCTCTCAAATCATTCTGGTGTTCAATTGCTCCAGATTCTCATAACAAATGCTACTAAAATCAGCATGACAGCAACTGTATGACATCCTGAATGCTATACTATCTTGAAATTTCCCCTTAAAGTAGTGGGTGGACCATTATTAAACTTAATCTTTCATAAGTTTCAGGACATGTTCAAAATGTTGACAAATTCTTTGCCAGACTGTAACAGGAACAGCCCCTCACCCAGTTTCCAAAACAGTACCCATGAACATCTGAACTCTCCCAGTCTGTCAGTCACTGTCCTCCTTCATGTGGCATTTGGTCTTAGCGCTCCACTGGAGTAACCCACGGAGATGCATCACAGCACACCAAGGCTTCTCTAGCTTGCTAATCCAAACTCTTCAAAATTCCTCCTTGAGCTAGTTCCAAAGGTCTAAGGACTGTGAGTTCTAGTTTAAGACCTAGCAGCAGCCCCATTTCTTTGATGCTGATGCTTGGCTGATGTGCTAAGTATCTGACATAAAACTTTAAGGGAGGACATATTTATATTGGTTCATGGTTCCACAGGATTTGATCCATGATGGCTTTATTCTTTGTGCATGGGAAGAACATCACGGTAGCAAGAGATGAGTCAAAGAAGAGATATTCACTTCCCTGTGGACCAGAAGCAACGAGTGTGATAGGAGGCTCAGGGATTATATTTCAACTACTTGTCCTCAATTGCTCAGTTCTCCAGCTAGGCCCTATGTCTTAATGTGTCTACAGCGTCCCCAAATAGCAGCACAACCTGGGGATAAGTCATTCAAAACAGGAGCCCATGGGACCTTCTATATTTAACTGTAACGGGTGTTATTCCAAACTCATTAGAACATCAAATGCATTCTAAATCAAAACAAATCCATCAGGAAGGTTATCTTGTCTCCATTTTATAGATGAAATAATTGCGCGATAGACATGTGAAGTAAGCTCTAAACAGTTACACAAAACACCACAGACCCCCATTCTCTATTCATATATATGAAATCAGCTCAATGATAGATGATATCGACTCTGCTTACCTCCAACTGGGCACATTATTCAGCATTATTGTACACTTGCTTCTTTTCTTCTCTGGAACTTATTTCTGTGTTAAAAGTCTAGTGGGGGAGCGGGAGGGCCGGGAACAAGGGGAGTAAATGTAAATTTTTCTTTTAACAGTAAAAAAAAAGAAAAAAAGTCCACTGTTTTGCAGAATAATATGGAAAACATATTGTAAAAAGCAACATAATTCAGAAGAATAAAGGCAAATGTTCTAAAAAGACATGAAAAGATGCTTAACTTAAAAAGCATGAAATACTAATTAAGCAGTAACACACACACATACACACTCACACAACTGGCAACAGTTTAAGAGTTTGGTGATTGTGAAGCAGTAGACGCAAAGCTGTATCTATCCTGTACTCCTGGCTGTGTAAGTTGGAGTGGCTGTCAGGATGTAATTTTTGCAGCATCTCATAAAGACTTAAACGCATGCAATCTTCCAAGGCAGCAGTTCCTCATCCCAATACCCTAGAACAGCAATCACACTTGGACATGGTAAGTAGAGGGAGGTCTACTAAGGTGCTATTTGTAAGAACAAAATCTATCAGTGTAAAGTGCTGGATAAGTTGTGATGCCTGCATTTATGGTACATGTACGCTGCAATGCAGACAATCAGATTCTGACATTTGAAAGCTCCAAGACAGAATTTGAAAGTGCTAGTCTTAGAAGAATAAAAGAATGAATTTACTGGTGAAGAAACAGGGCACTATACAATTATAGATACCTATGCCATGTACATATAAACCAGGGAAGCTGCTTACTGGGGGGATGATATTGTCTGAAGTTTTTATAAATTCATATAAAATACATTTATGGCCTTATTCTGTGAGTAAAATTAAGAAAACAATTATTTCTTCTTGTAAAGAGTGCTTTATGCTTTTAGTTTTTGCTTTGTGTTCTTAGGAAGATTATGGAAGAGAACCACTCTTTCATTGTCTCCTACCCATATAGGAGATGCTGTCTCATATCCAAAGACAAATTGTGGCAAGCGTTTCCTGGTGTTTATATCAAATCAAAGGTAAGGTGAACTCAAACAAAGATAACAATTATTAACTTACACCAGCTCACTCTCCCAAACCCCCATCTTTACATTCAGTTGGCCAAGTTGGACATGTGAATGTGGGCTCTTTGTTCTTCTTCTGACCTTGTCATTTTAATGTCAAATCTGCTTAGTTCTTGGACTTTGGATGTTTCGATCATCTCTTTAATGGTTCCAAGTGCCACCACTATGAAATACTCATGAAACACTCCAGTTGTCCTTGCAACTGCATTTGGGACCTCAGAATAAAATCTCAATCTTCATATGAGACAGAAAAATCTTATAAATAGCTATATACTACAAAACTACGGGAGGGCACCTTGACTACTTGGACAAAGGATTATTAGTGAACTGAAATCGAGAAGTATCTGAGACCAACATATGCAAATAAATCAGTGTACTTTTTGTTGGTTCTGTATCCAGTATCCAAATCCTGAGATGCAGAATGTACTTCTTAGGTTACGTATGAGAATACTTTTTGGGAAAAAAAAGACTCTGAACACAGTAAAGTCAATGCCAGAGACATGGGTGATGGAACATAGCTGCAGCAATTAAAAGCAAAGCTATGGGACATGGTGAATTATCATTTCTAATATAAAGGCTGTATATAGTTTCTAGGTCAAGTGTTGTCATGGCACACTGCTACCTCAGCATTATCTAGACCCATCTATTGCTGTACCATTAACTTTTTATCAAGGAGTCATTTCTTTCTCCTCTCCATCAATACAAATGATTGAGGCTTTAGTGATACCAAGGCTGAACACTGAAGTCTGTGCCTGTGTTCCTGGGGACTTAGCACTATGAAGAAAAGAAGCAAGGTGATTGCACCATATTCTTGTGCTTGGATCAAAAAAAATCACAGGAAGTGCTTTGGCTGTAAGAGACAAGAGTGAGCCTATAACCTTTGTAAACTCTTTGACTTTATTATGTGCACTCAGGAGTTTGAAATCACTGCAATGTTTGACACTCAAAAGAGCCTGAAGAGAAGGCTTGTCTTCCACTCCCAAGTATGAGTCTTTATAAGTAAGGAGAGGACTCATCAAGGGCTGACAAAGGTGACCATGGGAGGCCAGCCACAAAGCTCAAGAGGACCAGGTAGGATTTAAGGAGAACCTAGTTGAAACTGCTGGGTCTTCTTTTTCCAGATGTTAACTTTGGAAATTCTGGCTTCTGTTTAAAAAAAAAAAAAAAATCCGGCCCTTAAGTTGAGTTAATTTCTTAATAATTGGGTAAAAAACAGGATGAAAAATTTTTTTTTTTAAATGTTATAAAGTAGTTCAGGAACAAGAGGAAAGAATCCATATTGAATCAGGTAATCCCAGGACTTAGAATTATTGTGAGCTCCATGTTAGGCAAGTATATGGCATTATGAAATCAGTGGTATATACTTTGAGTGTTTTGAAAAGTCAATGTAAAAGACAGTTTGCCATTAACTTGGGTAAGGAACCTATGGCTAATTATTAAATTGACTATGCAATTAACGAAATGTTCTTTAAGCTACCATGTTCAGTAAGAAGCAAAAGTTTATTCTCATAAATTCTTCTTTAACTAGAAAAGCTTATTCTTATAAATAAATTTCTGAAAATAAGGACAGATGCCAAAAGATCCAATAAAGACATTCTCTGAACAATTTGGACCTGTAATTTGAAAATAATTTTGTGTAAAATATCTTCAACTTATTTAATTATCTTTAAAAAAAAACTCGCAGTGTTTCAAATCAGAGCATAAACAACATTTGCATTTCTTTTTAAAACTACAATCATTGAACTTTATTTTCTTTCAAATTTAGATTCATAAGATTGGCCTAACACTAAAGTCTCTTGATGCACACGTTAACATGATTTAGACAAAGTCAAGTGCTTAGAAACCATAATGATTTGTGTTGTTAAGACAGATTTTTAATAGTAATAACAATTCTTGAACTTAGCTCCATAATGGCAAGAACTTGATTAGAAAGAAAACATTTGCAGCTTGAAAATCAACGTATTATTTGTGCTCTAGAGATAATGAAAAGAAGCAGCAACAACCCAAAGAAGATGGAATGCTGTGATTGCTGAGGGTCAGCCATGCATTGCATTATGGTCCTGAAAAACAAACAAACAAACAAACAACAAACAAACAGACATTGCTCTTTGGTCACTCTTTATCTTAATTGTTCCCATCATTTATTTACAGGATCAGTTTAGAGGCAACCTTGGGAATAAAAATGATTTTGTTGTCTCCTTTAGAAGATGTCTCATTTTTTAACTCTGATTCAGTTATAATGTGTCAAGGGATTTGTTCTTTGCACCTAGCTTATGTTGCTTCTTTCTTTTTAAATTTAAATTACTTGCATTTATTTAATTATTGTGTGTGTGTGTGTGTGTGTGTGTGTGATGCCATGGTATGTATATAGAGGTCAGCAGGTAACTTGTGGGAGTCCATTCTCTCTCTACCATGTGAGTCCTAGGGATGGACATTAAGGCTTGGTGACACATGCCTCTAGCCATGGAGTTGTCTTGCCCCTCTTGCAGCTGTATTTCTTTAATATGAAAGCCTCTAAAGGTCTCAACTCTTTCTACACTTTGTGTCACACTTGCTGTACAGAAAAGGGAATGATGACAATGTCTGGTCACATTCACGAAGTGGTTACTATGCGCGACTTACCCTCAGTTACAGAAAAGCGTTTCCGCATGTGTCAGAGTGTCTTGAACCCACTCAGACTTGTAGCTTTTTTGCTTATCCACTTTTGTGGCCTTTCTGTTTGATATTTCTAAAATGGCCATCCACTGAAAACAGATGTTAGTCTCAATCATCGACTTTTTGTGGTGTGATAGCTTCTAACTTGATAAACGTTTTTCTGAGGTATCTCCTCTAAATTCTAGACTTGATTTTATTTTTTCCTGGCTAGGCTTTAGAAAGCTGGGGTATTGAACATGTATTTATCCCGTAGTGGAGGAATGAGCTCTGACATATATTGGAAGGGGTGATGATCACAATGGGAAGTAGTCACTGAATTCCATGAGCAGGTGCCTTCTGTGGGGAGGAAGTGCAATTAGATATGCTCCTCACTGTGGAAGAGTGTGGATTTGGGTTGTCTGTCTTTCTGACTCTTTAATACAATCCTTGAGTCCGAAGACCATCTCTTTCCTACTCTAGTCAGTCAAATTGCTAGCATCGTGCCTGGCTCAATAATAAATATTTGCCAAGTGAGTGATCAAGTCGAGAAAAATATATAAACATAAGTAACACAGGAGCAAGAAAGAGAAACAGTATTGAAAATAGAGACAAAAAATCACAGGTATTATCTTTTATTATGATATGATAAAGATGTCTGTTGTTTTATCTTATTTTATAGTAATTATTATCATAATTAATTTAATATTGCAATAGTACCTGAACTTTATACTATGTGACTTTTAATTTTCTTTTAATTTCAAAAGGCCTCCTTTTATAACCATGTTATATTAACCCACTCCTATTTTTATAAGAAAATCCCTGAAGATGGGTATTTTATGAAGAAAAGAGGATTTATTTTAACCTCCTGACTTTGGAAGCAGAAAAGTCCAGATGACATCTCGCTGGCTATGGCAAGTGCTTCTCTGGATATGCAGGGCCAATGACAGACAGCATGGTGGAAATGCTCACAATGATAGGATTCAACATTGACACAAATTTAGCCCGAATGTGATTCGAGCATTATGACCAGGTTTTTGTAAACAAAACAAAACAAAACCAAAAATAAACCATTGAGAAAAATCCTCATTGTTTTGAGAAATAACTCATTTGTCCTATAAATACTGCTTGATTTGGGGGCAACACTGCAGTGAACTAAGGACTGTCCTTCGGGTCCCACCACCTCTTAGTGTTTGTCAACCCTCATCATCATCATACTGGGGACTTACCTTCCAAAGTGAACCCTTGGGGGACTTACTGTTGAGTAGGTCTTTTCTGGACAAACTGAGTCTGTCGCATTCTATCTCTGGAGACTACAGATACCTGATAAAAGTAACCTAAGGGAAGAAGGCTTTGATTTGGCTCACAGTTTCAGAGAGTTGAGTTTGTGGTCATTGGCTCCATGTACTCAGGAAGAACACCATAGCTTCAGGAACATTTGTTGCAAAGTGTTTATTTCATGGCAGATAGGCAACAAAGACAAGGAGCCAAGAAAAGAAATGGCCTCCAGTGAAATGCCCCTGCGACCTCCATTCTGCCTCTCACCCCCTCCCATAAGTCATCAAAGGAGCAATCCATGCATCATGTCAGAACTCTGGAAACACCGTTACAGACACCTGAACTCATCCTGTGGGCATTTCTTCAATCTAGTAAAGTTGATCATCAGAATTAACCACCATACGTTCCTTTTCGTTGGCTTCAGAATGCTGTGCTTTTTCTCTTAGAATCTGTAACAGAATCGGAAGTCCTATATTTACTTGCATATTTAAGTGCTAAATGTATCTTTTCTCCGTTAGACTCAACATTCAGGGAGTAAGTTTTGCTTCAGTAACCTTTATTTCCCTCACATTAGCCTGGCTGGTACAGACTTAGTTTTAATAATAGTTGATGAGCAATAAACAAACATACAGTGATTGAAAAAAATGTGAGAGAAGGTGCTTATTATTGAGCCCTGTGTTTGTTTTCCTTCAATACAAGATCATTATTGCTATCTAATGATAATTTTATTATTTCTTCCTAAGTATATTCCATTTTCTGTGATTTTAGTCTCTATGAATGTCTTTTAAAAAGCTTATTATGATGAAATTTCCTCTTCTTGGGTGAATCTTCCTGGTGTTCTGTGAGTAACAGACAGTGAATAATGCTGTTAATGACAGTCTTAAATTGCTGCTTTTTAAACGACTCTTCAAAAAGCATTCCAAAACCACTGTCACTTGTAAATGCCGCCACTCCTTCCTGGAGAAGTCTCCCATTTGTTGATTTCCATAGGAAGTCTGAGTGTTGCAGGCTGGGGAGATGCTGAAGTTTTTATCAAGAAGAGCCTAATCCTGACAGCTTTGTTTCAGCTGACCCTGTCAAGTCCAACATGCCAAGAACAGTTCTTCCCATCTTTCATACCAGGTTCGATACCACAGTCACAGTTGGATCTAGCATAAGGGAAGGCAGAGATGTCAAAGAAACAGATGTTGGCATTGCAGAAGCAGATGCTCCATGCCTCACTTGACATGCCAAGGAATTCTATTATTAAAATTTAACATCTGTCCTGTTGGAGAAATCGTACACTTTTAAACAGATTGAGAGGAATTCTTAATATTCACTTACAATACTGTGTGTGTGTGTGTGTGTGTGTGTGTGTGTGTGTGTGTGTGTGTGCGCGTGGTGTATGGGGTATTGATTCAGAATTTTACCCGTTTGAAATCAGTCCTATTTCCAGATATAAGCCTCCTTCCACAGTGCAAGGCATTCACAATGAGGTGGATAGATAGATTCAGGTGTAAGAATGTTCTTGCATGGGTTGCACCTGATTTCTCTCCCCTGCAAATTTCCTTCTTCCTTTTCCCTTGCAGAGTTCGGCAACAGCAGGTTGTTGGTGTAAGACTGCCCTTCAGGAGGTAGCATGAAGAGGCAGCTTTGGTTGCCCAGACACTGAAGTCAGAACCCTGGAGTGTTCCTGGCTAGAGTTTTGATCAGTAATGAAAGGAGACCAAGCTAATCCTGAGCTCTGAAACCCCGCATCCTTGATAAGGTCACAGATCCAGAGCTAGCTGCCTTAGGAACCTAATTAAAGCCCCGACTCTCTGTGAGAAATTAAACATTGGCAGGAAGGAAGGTACCGGCAGCTGTCAGGAAGCCATTTCTTCAAGGACAGCTACACCTTGACAGCACATTAAAAGCGTTTTCCTCATCTGCTTTGCGAATTCCTAAAATTCAGTCCTTTCACCTATGATTTGACAGTTCCTAGTGACTCTGCAAGTCTGTGCTGTTTTTCCTATGTAGGGAGCTTTGTGCAAGCGCGACCTCGTTGGCAGCAAGTAAAAGCCACACTGATTGGATTCTGCAATCCAGGGATGGCTCATTCATTAGGAAGCCCGTGAAGGAGGAGTTCACATGAATGACACGCATGCATTTCTGAATTAGGATGAGTTTCAGTGCTGCTTTTCTCTTGGATCTTAGGGAGGAGAAGAGTTGGAGAATCGCTCCAACACCAGAGAAACAAGCTTGCAGGAAGGCATTTAGGTACTCACCATGTGTTGATTTGCTTTTAGACATTCTGCAGGCTGGGAGGAAAGGGCTTGATACCGTGTAGGTTTCCATAATACTTCCCAACATGGGTTCTTGTAAGTCCACTGTGATTCCCATCAAGAAACTTCAGGCAGAAATTGCTTTTTGTGTGTAATTTGGCATCTGGGTATATAGATGGCTGTAAGAAGGATTAGGGCTGGACCAGGACTAGATGAAAGAACCCACAAGGGTGTAGTCTGAGGACAAAGAAGAGAGGACAAAAATGTTTAGAAAAATCAAAGGGGAAAAATACATTTCTACTACAAAGAGTCATCAAAAATAAACTTCACTTCTTGCTAAAGATTGAATTGAGAGTTGGAAAGCACTTTTCTATAAATATTTATAAATATTTTAGTTACGATGTAGTTGACAGAAATTAATTTGCTAATGACTATTGTGGGTAGTCTTGTTTCTCAGGCTAGTGGGAAGGTTCAGTTACGTTTGTAGATATTAGCATCTTAGTTCACTGTTAAATGCAAGCAGGGAGACAGGACCAGCTAGCACATGGGCAACGTATTCACCACTTCAGAGATTTTCATTGTCTTCTCCTTGTACATACTAAGTTTTAGGATACATTTATTCTAACATGTCAATTTCATTTAGAGATATTTATCATCCCTTCCAAAGGCCAAATGATCCTTTCACTCCGCTTGACCTTGAGAAACTAGGGTTAGCTGAGTGAGGGTAGCAGTGAGTTCAGTACATGGAGCAAAACAACACAAGCCCCAGAAGTCCGCATCAGTTTCTGCTCACTGCAGAGGTTTGCTCTGATCCCCTCTGATTTCATGGAAGAGGAAGTGCTGGCAGACTTTGGACAATTGAGAGAAGATTTCTCCGGGGTGATGAGAAATGGTTAAGCTCTGAACACTGAGCAGATGTTTGAGGAAGGCATAACAGGGCTGTGTGAGCAGACATGCTATACCTAGCAACCTGAAAACCAGCTCCTCCCTTTGTTCCTTAGCTGAGGTACTTCCTTTGAATCATCAGCCTCTGGCTGTGTCGTTATTCTGCCTCACATATTCCGTAGGATACACAGTGACAAAACTGAGCTCTAGCCTGGCTTATTTTATTTCCTGACCACTGCCTTTCAGATGGCCTTTTCTGTGCCTTCAATCTGCTAGCCTCATTCTGAATTTTTTTCTTCTACCCTTCTTTTATTTCTAGAAAAATTCTTCCCTCAGATTTTCAAATTTGATACTTCAGGCCTACCCTGACCACCTTCTTAGTCTTGGAACTCCTCAAAGATTGTTTGAATTATTAAATTTATTCCTTTCTGAATGTATTAAAATGATTTTCATTTATTCTTTCACCAGAGATAGTTTAAGAACAATAAAAATTGGGGCATCTTCTAGGTTAAGATTTTTTTTGTCATTAAGACAGATTTGGCACATGGTGTTGTTGCTGAACAATTGCTTATTGAGTAAAGGAGGGAAGGATGACGGGACAAATAGACACCTTTATAAAGCTGAGAAATAGAGATGTCATAAAATATTCAAAAGAAGTCATAGTCTTGATAAAAAATGCATGCCATGTTAGGGACTTCAGATTTTATTCTGAAAGAGTGTGGAAGGTGCTGTGTAAGTTTGAGAGGAAAGCAGCATTTATATTTGTTTAAAATGTTATTTAGCTTCCGCGTAGTGGTCCAGATGGGGGATCTGGGCTGCCAGCAGGGAAGGTAACTTGGATCTGTGTTTGACCCTTTGGAGCAGGGTGACAGAGAAGATATGCAGGAGCGATCCCTGGAGCCACACTGTGAGGATTTAAGCCACAGTTTCATATTTTTCATGAGTGTATGTTTCATGTCTTGACAAATTGTGTACACTTTCCATGAAGGTGATGAAAATTTTAATTCTTGAATCTTTGACTTCAGGGGTGGTATGGCCCAGCTACAGTGATCTGAAATCCCTTATTGTATCCCCTCCCCCCCCATGGCTGCATTCCTGCCCAGTGGCTAAGCATGGTCTGGATACCATGGGAGAGGTTTTTCTGGGGTAACTCGCCCTGGCTCAGTTTTCAGATGAAGACTCTCCATCTATTTTCTAAACTTTCTTGGGGCTTCACTGCATTTAGGAACTGATTCTCAACCTCTGCTTCTTCCCCATTCCTTACAAGAGAAGGAGACCTGCTGCTTAGTTTAAAGCCTCTCTGAGTCTGCTCTGACACCCCTCCTCACCCCCTTTCTCTCCCTGATGTGTTTTCATTGATCTCTTACTGGCTCTGAGTTAATAGTTGCTCCTTGGGGACAGGAAGTGACTCACTCTTTCAATTTTTCTTTCATTTGTGACTTGGAAAGATATAGCACCCACAGCAGAACTTTCTTTGAGAATTCAATGAGAAAATTTTGAAGCTATTTGCACATTTTATTGACTTAGAGATCAATACATATTGCTGTTTTATTTCTAAGTCTTGAAAGGCAGTTAGAGAGAAGAAATTAAACTGTGCTTTCCTAGATGTTTGTAACAAAGCAGGAAGAATCTACCCTGGGTTTTATTTACTTTCTCTCCAGCTACTGAGGCAAAGGTGTTGTCTACAGAAGAAGGAGTGTAAAAGAACACAAGGGGAGGAGAAATGATTCCTCTCTGGATGTATTATCCTTGAGTCCTCATTAGCACATCTTGAATAAATTTTCAGTAGGCTATTTGATCTATGGCAATCTACTTCAGAAAGATCCGGACCTTTATCTTGATGCAGGTGTCCTCAAAGATTCAACTAAATAAATGCTTCAAACACTTATTAGATTTAAGCAAAATGAAAGTCAACAAATTTGTTGTAATGTTTCTATAAAAGGAGAGACAAAGAATTTTTATCAGACTATTCCCCAAGATATTTTAAAAGGTGACAAGTAAATTGGAAGAAGACATAAAGAAATTAGTCATAAAGAAATAAAGCTATAAACAAACATATGGATGATTTCTACCTTATTAGCTTTCAAACATATGGAAGAGTGTTCACCCTTACTGTTCTTCCAGGCAGAGAGTTTTCAAACACAATATGCAGAAATATCTTATATTCACAAAGGAAACAAAATAAAAATAAATTGATAATTATTATTAGTCCCTTGGATTACTTCATTTCTTGCATTGTATCAGTCACCAAAGTAAACGAATATGCAATAAATCCCATGCTTGCTATTTCTCTAGGTGATGGTAAAGACAGGTTCTTCCTTCTTTCCTGTTGTCCATGGGAGTGGCCTTCTTTTTCTCTCACTAGGGTTGTGAAGAGTATTATCATTCTTTCCTCTTTGCTCATGAAAATCATAATCTCAACTTATTGATTTCACCCTCTTCAATCAATATTTTATACTAGTGAGATGTTCCAAAAAAAACCTGAGTGCCATCATGCATGTCCAAAATTGCATAAACTATAAAGTTTAGAATTGTAATTTTTAACTTGCATCTCTTTATTCTCAATGAAGTAGAACATACGTTTTTCTTGTATACTGTGGGCTCTTATTCTTTTTCTTTTAGAAGTGACATTTGATATTTTTCTTACTAATTGATTTTGTAATGATTTGAAGACCTTTGCACTATATGTGTGCTATTTCCTATTATTTATGTATATATGTGTGCATATGAAGATACATATATTTTCTACTGTAGTGACAGTAATTTTTAAATTTGACTTTAATGCTGTCCGTTTATCAGTCTCTTCTGTGTGGTTTGTGCTTTTCACTATTTCATGTATCACCTTCTTGCCATCCACTCACAATTCTGTTCTATAGTTGTCTGAATATTTATGTGCTTATCTTTACATTTATGGTTAATCCTTCAGGAGTTATTTTCATAAGTATGACTTTTCATGCCACATGATTTTCATGCAGCAGAGTCTTAATCTCTCATCTTTTGGTGTGGATAAGCAGTTGCTTTAGTAATATTTTCAGTCCTCTGTCCTTCCTTTAGTGTTTTAAAATGCACACATCTGTGTGCCTCTGTTGGGATTCTCTATTACTGGGATATGTCTGTATTTCTTCTAAAGCTCGTATGCTTTATCATCATATGCTTATCATGACATATATTACCATGTGCTTCACAATGAAGTGTTGGGAGCCCATTGAGCAAACTCTCTAGCCCCGTTTTTTCACCTGTGTAATTTTGGCTCCTTGTTCTGGCATATGAATTTTAGAACCAGCTGGCTAAATTCCATGAAAAATAAAAATTCCACTGATCCGATTGTGTGGGGAGCCGTGCCCGCTATTCGCCATTACAAGATGACGCCCATATCCTGTGTTCCCGAGTAATAAACAAGTGCATTGCGCATATGCGAAGGGTTTTTCCACCTTGTCCCATCCCGCCTATCCCGTGGCGTCATCTCGTGCGATGGGTTGCAGCCAACCAGGGGCTGACACGTCCTAGGCGAGGAGAAGTCTCTATTTAAGGGAAGGGTTTCCCAGCATCTGGGTCTCTGCTCTGGAAGCTTATGCTCTCCCTCTCAAGAAGCATTAAAGCTTACTGCAGAAGGATCCTTGTGTGCCGTGTCGTTCTTGCTGGCAAGACGGTCTTGCGCAGGACACGATTGGAAGTGCATTGAGTCTATAGATCAACTGGAGGGAATCAATGTTTTTATGATTTCGAATCTTTTTATCCAAGAACATGGTTTATTACCCCATTTGTTTGGGTTGCCTTTAATAGCTTTTAACAAAGTTTTATAGTTCTATCTATAAAGTTTCTACACATACTTTGTTAGATTGATTTCGAGGCACTTTGTATTTTTGTGGTCACAATAAATGGTTGCTTTTTTAAAGCTATATTTCCAACTGCTTCTGGTGTTCAGAAATGCAATTGATCTTACTGTATTGATTTTATATTCAGTAACATTGTTGAAATCTATGTTTTTCTAAAAATTTGTCTGTCAGTTCTTTCTTGGTTTGGTATGGAGTCACTTAGAGCACCCAAAGCTACCGGCCTTTCAGATTACTCATTTCTCATCATGATGACCTTCCTTTACCTTCTCCCAATTCTATACAGGAGAACTTCAGATAAAGGAATGCATGGAATTGTTTCTCATTTCACTGTGTAGGCAATGCTTCCACATTTTGACAATTACTAAGAGAGGTTTCTGGCAGTTTCTTGATAAAAATTCTGTATAAAGTTAAAAAATTACTTTTAGCCCTGTCTCCATTTTTTTGTGATATCATGAGAGAACAATGAAAATATAAAAATATTTTTCTCATCTACTGAGATGATCATATTTTTTTTTCTGGTGTAATCAATTCATGGTAAATTGTGATATCAGATTTCTGACTTTAAAACAGTCTGAAATTCTGTGATAAACCAATTAGGGTAATGACTAATTAATCTTTCAAAACCTTTGTTTGGTTTAACTTATATTAGTAGTATTAGTATTAGTATTGTTTAGTGTTCTGTCTGCATGTATGCCTTCAGGCCAGAAGAGGGCACCAAATCTCATCACAGAAGGTATGAGCCACCTTGTGGTAGCTGGTTGTTGGGAATTGAATTCAGGACCTCTGGAAGAACAAGCAATGCTCTTAACCACTGAACTATCTCTCCAGCCCCTGGTTTAGCTTATTATTTTAAAGTTGTTTTTTTTTTCTGTATATGTTCTTGGTGAAATTTTTATTTTATTTTATTTCCGTATAGTATCTTCTTTAGGTTTTCGGGTTAACCTCTTCAAGTGATTTGGGGAGTTTTCTGACCTCTGGCCAGGAAGTGTAAGAAAGAAACACCTGTCTCTGAATATTTGTTAGGAGTCATCTACATTTCTATCTGAGCATCTTGTTTTGTAGGGTGGAAGGTTTGAGCAGGCTCAATATCTTACTGACTATAGCACTGTTAGGAAGCTCTCTTTCATCCTGAATTAGCTTCTGTAAGTTACATTTTAATAGAAATGCTCTTCTTATCTGTTTTTAAAGTAATTAGTCTCTCCTTCAATTATAGTATGATATGTTACCCAACTTATTCCTAGTGTGTCCATGTGTTTTCTCTTTATAGGTTCCTACATTCTCTGAGGAATCATGTTTCTCTATTTCAACCATCCTACCCCAAATCATTTTCATTTGAAGGTTTCTTCATTCCATGTTTCATTGTGAGTTCATTATTTTCAACCTCTTCCTTTTGCTTGTTTCTACCTGCTTTCCTTGACTTTATCCTGATTCCATTTTTCTACCATCCTACTTTGTATGCTTAAATCAGTACCTTTCAATATTTCTCCTAATTAAAATGATTAAGGCTCTAGATTTCTAAATACTAATTCAGTGTTATTCAACAAGTTGTAATGTGTCATATTATCATCATTGCTCAATTATAAATGTTTTCAGACTTTCATTTGTATTTCTTTCTTGAACTATGAGTCACTTAGAGGAATGTTTTTAAATTTCCATGACTGTATTTGATTGCCTAGTCACATTTTTTTACAAATGTGGTCCACATTGAATGCAATTTTCTGAATTCAGAGGCTGTTTATCTATCAGTTGTGGGCCACATTTTGAAAATATTTCTTCTGTGCTTTTGAGTATCTTGAGGCTGTAATGTGATGTTCTATAGAAAAATCCATTAAATCAAGTTCTTTTGTTTTATTGTTCTTATCGTCTATATACTAACTGATTATTTTTACTAACTATTGAGGGAGAGATTATAAACTTACCTACTACGGTTGGAGGTATAGCTAGTTCTTGGGATGACTCAGGAAACTGTAGCATGACCCCAGAGCATCAGAAAGTACCACATAGTAGAAAGATGCTGGAAAAAATGTAAATCAAAGTCAACAGGTCATGGTTGCTGCTGAGGCAACAGAGGACCAAAATGTGCAGAAGTAATAATTTCGTCCTCACAGTTTTGAAAACCAATAGTTCAAAGCCAATCTGAAAGAATATCCCATGCTGGGAGAACCTATTTCTTGGTCATTGTCCCTCAAATACTGAAGATGGTGAGGGTGTCCTTGAGTACCTGTTTTATAGGAGAACTAATTCTTTCAATATTTCCCCATTTATACCACTTGCTGATACATTGGGGATTAGAATTTCTGTGTATGAATTGTGGTTGTGTATGTTTATGAGTGTGTATGTAAGTGCATGTGTGTGTGTGTGTGTGTGTGTGTGTGTGTGTGTGTGTAGAATCATTCATCTCACTTTGAGGAGCAAGAAGAAAATGTTTCAAATGGTCAAGAAAACTAACAACAATCATGCAGCTTTAGATTAATGGCCAACTTACTTTTATTATTATATGGGTGCAGATTGACACAAATAAGTGATTGAAATAAGTAGTAGAGGAGGGGACCATTCTTTCTCATAGTACTTGACATAATTTATGGTGATATTTGAATTTCAGGAGATGAATTCATGCTCCTTCCTCATCCATGTCCCCTGTAATGATAGCAGTCCTTAGTGTTTTGTTTCCAAAGAATAGAGAATGAAATAAGTGAAATGAGCTAGTGAGAAACATAAAATTCTACCTTTGCTATGTGAAAAAAATTTAACATCACCATGTTAAGTCATGAGTTCTCTCATATGGTTCAACACAGGCTAAGTGCAGTTACAACTGCTAGACACAGGTGAATAGTTCCCGAGTCTTTCATGTGCTTACATTCTGTTACAAGAGACAAACACTGTTCTTTTATTTAATTAATATTTTTGCATTATTACTTATAAGTGAGAGGGGGCATTCACCTTGCTTGTGTCGAGGCCAGAGCACATTCTCAAGTGTTCTTTGGGTGCCAGGAACCTTTTCATTTTTGAGATGGGTGTCTCTCTCACTGGTCTCAAGATTACCAAAAGGGGTAGGATGGCTGCCCAGCTCACCCCAGGGGTTCATCTCTCTCTGCCTTTTCGATACCAGCATAACAGATATGTTCCACCAGGTCCAGTTAGTCAGTTTGCTTCTGTTTTTATTGGTACATTTATGTTCTGGCGATGAAAAGCTTCCTCAGAAAAAGTCACCTCCCCAGCCTCTCTGCTGCTCTGTTCACCATTTCTGAGGTGTTAAGTTACTAAAAATGGCATTTAACTTCTCAGAAGGCTTATTTATTATTTTTAATTATGTGTATTTGTGAGTATACACACACATGTGTGCAGGTGGCCATTTAGGCCAGAAATATCAAGTCCCCACCTGGAGTTGAAGTTAGCGGTGGATGTGAGATGTTTATCAGGAATAGGGGGTGAGAACTGAGATGGGGAGCAACCAAGGCCTGGGAACCAATCTTGGATCCTCTGCAAGAGCAGTACATACTCTTAATATAGAATCATGTCTCCAGCCCTCTTAAAATTCTTCTCTGTGTGTGTGTGTTTGTGTGTAACTTCTTGGTTATTTTTGAGGGCTTAGCACCGATTTATATGCGTAATTTTTGTCTTTTCTTTGATCCTAATAACTCTACTTATCTTTTATTATCTGATAATTATGTGTAGAAAATATCATTCTTGCTCACATGCCTTAATTTATTTGCTGAATTATTTTATTGTGAAAAATTATTATCTTTTCACCTATCTTTAGAAAACCTACGCGTGGGAATTCTAGAGATGCAGGGAAAACTTGTGCTGGCCTCTGCCAATTACCTAACTTGAAAATGGCAGTTATTACCTTGCAACTTTTCTAATCCTCATATTATCTCTAATTGTGACTCAAAACAGCCTATGCTCAAACTAATATCTACAAAGTTTGGGCCAGAAGAGAGTTTCTTTACATAGAGGCCTTGAGTGTCTTGGCCTGCATTTTCTTGTCTGTGTTCCTGTTTTCTCTAGGTCTTGTTATGACCTTGCATTATGTGACTCACATTTCTAGTTTGTGTGTAGTTCTGAAGCATAGTAGTTAGAATCCTTTCTGTTACAAAGTACTAGGCATCCAAACACTTGCTTTTCTCCAGGGCTCCTGGGTGTCTTTAACACCTCTTTCTTCCATGACTCAAGTTTTTTACTTCATTCCCAACTTCCTTTGTTTTTTCCATGTTTGTATAGTGTAGTTACATTCTTAAGAATCCTGTTCCACCCCTTTTAAATTTTAGCAAACATTTTTTTTTGGTGTTATGGGTTGCAGCACAATTTTTATATCGCTGGGACAAAACACTATGACCAAGGCAACATATAGAACAGAGATTTTACTTGGTCTTAAGGATCTAGAGCAAGAACAGTTCACCATGGCAGGGAAAGGGCAGGTAGTAGTAAGCCAAAAGATTACATCTAAAACCACAAGGACAAAGTGAAGAGAATTAACTAAAGAAGACACCAGTCTTTAAATTCTCAAATCAGTATTCAATGATATACTTATTGCTGCAAAAATACATCTCCTAAACCTACCCAAAGAGTACCACCAACAGGGGACTAAGTATTCAATTGCCCGGGACTATGACAGGCAGTTGTCATATACAACACATCAGGCACAGAACATTTTTAGCATTTCTATAATGCCTAATTGTCAAACATTCAATAATAAAAAAGAATTTAAGGCAGAAAGTAGCAAAATAGGTCCATGAACCAAACTGAGTTTACAGCTCCTTTTTGTGTGGCCTATGAACCAAGAGAATTTCAACATTTTAAAAGGTAACAAAAACAACAACAAAATCAAGGAATAATAACATTTTACAGTGTGAGAATTAGGTGAAATTCTATCGTTCAGGATTCATAATGTTTTACTTGATCACATTCAAAGTTCTACTAAAATGCATCCAGCTCATTTCCTGACATGCTTTGATGACATTTTGGTAGAATTATATGTTGATGCAACAAAGGCAGTGTGCTCCACCAAAACCTCAAAATGTTGACCATTTGGCCTTTCTTGCAAAGACATCTATCTTGCAACAACATCCTCCAGGATTGCCCAATAGAGACTGGAGAGAGACCATTGCTCTGAGCAGGCTATCACCCTTGTAATTCAGAAGTGTGGGTTTCTATTTTTCCTGTTTCAACCCTCGTTGCTCTCTTTTTGGCAGCAGTGATCAATACTTCATTCTACAAAACCATGATTTTAAACTGTGCTTCTCCTCGATTTGTGTTTCTGAGATAACCTTTGCTGCATCAAAACCTACAGAGTCCTGGAATGTCTAATCTTACATGTGACTCCTATTTATGTTTGCCTTAAAACACACACAAGCAAAATCAGAAAGTGTTTTAATTCTGTGTTGTGCAAGTTTTTCACTTCCTGGCTGAAGCACATGGGATGCAAAGGAAGTGAAGTCTGTAACTACTATGTGTAAATGCAGTTTTCATTGTATCTGGAAGTTTTGTCAAATACCTTACAATAGCCTTTCTTATCTAGCTCAAAGTGGATGTCCAACAGCTGATGACAAAGTTGTTATTAAGGGTGGGACACCCTGCACAGTCACTGCATATTATTCTCCATCCTTAGCCCACTTGCAAATGTGCCCTGGATGATATCCTATGGGGCGTTGTTTTTACTGCCACTTAGTCCAGTGAGATTCCTAGGTCAATTTCTGTGGAGAAAGTCCAATTAGAAAAGTTAAATAACTTTTTGTTTCTTACATTTTGGCTTTCCCACTAAACTCTAACAGTAGTAACTTGACAAGTTCTTCTGCAGCTGTGGCAAGATTCAGGGACTTCTAAGCTCCTGCTGATTAATGAGGACCCCACCTTTCTGTGCACTTTGATTTAGGATCTTGTGAGCAAAGTGAGTTAGAAGAGGTTCATTTCTTGGAAGGGTCAGGAGGGGGTATTTCAGCAGAAGGTCTATATTACAAGAATCAAGGGTGGGGTGACTTTTTCAGAAAGCTGAGAAACATCACAGATCCATATAAGAAGATTAAAACAAACAAACAACAACAAACCCCCAAAATCTGAACCTGCGGATCTTCACTTGATTATAGGTAAAGAATGTCTCTCTGGGATTGTCAGCTGTTAGAAATTTTACATGAAGATGGGGTTCTGTTTTCTGATTTTTTTTTTTGAGTCTGTCTGATTTAGGCAGAACATTGTTTTAGAACAGTATGATAAAAAATGGAATATAATGGAATCTCTAGGAGTAGTAGAGCCTCTCTTGGTACAGTCAGAGACTGAGCAATGGAAATTTTTTTTTAAAGGTAAAAGTGTGGTGAGAATTTTCTCTAATTGCAGTCATCTTTTCAATTTCTTTATTAAACTAGTTGGCTTTATTTAACAGTTCATTTCCTTAGCCATTTGGCCACCTTGTATACAAGTTAGCTTCATTTAAAGCAATGGTCCACAACCCTCAATGCACAGTACATTAAAATCAACTAGGGAAGTGTAAGTGGGTGTGTGCGTAAATTTTGTGCAAGCACAGGCCAAAGATCAGTCCAGGTTACTTAGTTTAAAATTTTAGGACTGGTTGTTTTCAAACACTGGCATTTAAAATGTTTTCCATGTAATTTTGAAGTTCAACCAGATTTAGGAAGTACTGATTGAATTCAGTGCCTCAAATACACAGATAATAATATTTGGGACAACTATCTCTGTTCTTGGCAGTGCCCTGTGCACCAGTGGATACAAAAGTGTTATAAAGAAATAAAGGAAAGATTAGAATAGAA
>JAQHUG010000255.1:2670198-2695642 GCA_028555095.1 Dicrostonyx torquatus | reverse complement strand
TGGATACAGAACTTTTAGGAGTCACAATAGCTCTTTCATAAAGAGCTTGTGGAGTCTGCAGTTTTCAGTACTGTTTGCCCATTTACAGCTTAACATCCTGTCACAGATAACTTATTTACGACTTGTCAATGAAATGGAGATGAAGTGGTGCAGTCATGAAGATAGCTTTGTTCTTCATTGCTGAATATGGGTATAAGACCGAGTCGTTGCTACAAACACTTTCAGTTTTCTGAAGCTTCCCTATAAGTTGCCATTATATTTTGTTAGAATTGTCAATTAAACATGTTTTATAACTAATATTCATTGAGAAGAGATGATTTAGTGTTGAGGAGATGGCTTGGTCAAGAAAGAGCTGCTGCTCAGACAGGAGGGTTTGAGTTTGAGCCCCAGAACTGACGAAAACCTGGTTGTTGTGGTGTACCCTTGAGACACAGGTACTAGCAAGACAGAGAGGGGGAGAATTTTTGGGATTTTCTGGCAAGCTAGCTTAGCCCTAGTCAGTGCTCCTTAGGCAAGTGAGAGATCCTGTTTTAAAAGTTAAGGCAGATGACACGTGATGAATGACACCTGACGATCTGGCTACTAGGTTAATGCACACACATGTGCCTTGTGTACCTACACAAAGTCTCAGCTACATATGTAAACACATGCACACACATACATACACAAAGAAGGCATGCTTTAGATAATTAACTTTTCTTATTTGTGTCATCTGTTTATAGCACTATTTATTTTAATAATTATAATCCATTCACAATATTAACACAGCTTTTTTTTTTAATCCTACATCCTTAAGGTCGAGCCTTTAGTTGTGAGCATGTGCAGCCATCCTCTCTTGAGCATTGTAGGATGCCCATGACATGATTGGCTGCTTTCTAACAGAATAGGGCACCAGACATACAGTTCCCTAGCTATGATTATGTTGCTGTGTAAGGCTCTGCTAATTGGCTTGTTCTATCACCTTTCTTCCCTTCTAAATTTGAACAAAGCTTCTAAGAAGCTTCCCTAGTCAGAGGAAAATGAGTTCTATTAATAACCTCAAGGAGTTTGGAGGAAGTTCTTCATAGTCAAGCCTCCAAATGAGCTCCTGTCTTGCTGAAGCCCTGTTTGCAAAGGACTCACAAAGATAAATGTGCACTGGTTTCAGTCAGTAAGTTTGTAATAATTTTCCGTAAACTATTGGGAGTGATGCTGCTGTGAGTACGTAGAGCAGAGCCCAGTACACAGTGCAGAGCCCAGATGCTCTCCAGGGTGCGCTGCAGCAGTAAAGAGACAATTCGCCCTCTCATTTGACTGTGTGAATGGTGTGATTTAAATTAAATTTTTTTTAACACTTCTTGTTCTCATATTTCATGTTTAGTCATTGCGGAAGTTACTTTATTTCCTGAAGCCATTTGTGTCTGTCAGACTTAAGAGTGTGTAACTGTTGTTTGTGATTGAGAAAGAAAATTCTAAGTGCTGTCAGCCAGAAGGCTCAGCAATGATAAAGGGGTAATTAACAGTTATTCCCAACACACTTGTTGAATAGACAGGTTGTTAGCATTAAAATTAGTGGACTCATTACTATTTAAATAATTGACAAATTTTTGGAAGTAATATAAATGTAGGTAAATAATGACATTTTACTAAAAATAGCCAAGCAATAAAATAGATCCTTATTATTTTCCTATAGCATTTCGTGGAAGAGAGTTTAGTATCCTTAACATAAACCAAGTGCTAAGAATCAATACAAGAAAGACAAATACTCTAAGAGGAAAATAAGCTAAGAATATGAGCAAATAATTCACAAGAATAATACTAGTTAATAAAACAGGAAGATATATTCAACCCCAGCACTTATCAAAGTGTAATAAATATAAACACTTACCAGCTATAAGCTTTCAAATTTCCATTCTTGAAAAAAAATGGTGATATATAATTTAAGTGAGGTTACATTATTGATATTCTAGAGGGAAGTTTTGCAATACTGCTTGTTATAAGAGCCTTAAAAATCTTCTTGTAACTTTGACTGTGTAATTTCTCCCTTAGGAATATATCCTTGAGTCATTTTAAGGGCTCTGCTGCAGAATTCATGGTCGAGACTTTCCACAGAGGCATTCTTAATAATGTTGAAATATAAGCATCCAGTTAGTAAAGTTTGTTATAAAATAAAGCTTAATAATGATGTTCAATGATGTATTTGAATGTTGATACAATGTTATTGAGATCATGGTAGAATATTTACTGAATGTTTGATTTGGAAGGGAAGGTATCTACTACTTTTAAAGACTGTAGTCTGAACGATATTATTTATGACTATCTTTGATTTTTGCAGGATACATCTGAGAGATGGTTAGAATTGTTTCTCTTTAACTTCCAAATTTAGTAAAAGAGTGTAAACAGGAAATGGTCATATGCATGTTAAATAGAGCTATGCTTCACACAAGTTACATGAGATCATTAGGGTGTTCATGAAGATATTTTGAAACAATTTGCTTCTTGTTTCACTGTTTATTTTTTCTTTTTTACTTTAGATCTTTTTTTATTTTTACATTTAATTGATTTTTATTGAGCTCTAAATTTTTCTCTGCTCCCCTCCGTGCCTCTCTCCTCCTCCCTTAAACCCTCCCCCAATGTCCCTATGCTCCCAATTTACTCAGGAGAGCTTGTCTTTTTCTACTTCCCATGTAGATTAGATCTATGTAAGTCTCTCTTAGTGTCCTCATTGTTGTCTAAGTTCTCTGGGATTGTGGTTTGTAGGCTGGTTTTCTTTGCTTTATATTTAAAAACCATTTATGAGTGAGTACATGTGATAATTGTCTTTCTGTGTCTGGGTTACCTCACTCAAAATAATGTTTTCTAGCTCCATCCATTTTCCTGAAAAATTCAAGATGGCATTTTTTTCTGCTGTGTAGTATTCCATTATGTAAATGTACCACATTTTTGTCAGTGTGGTGATTTCTCAGAAAATTAGGAAACAACCTTCCTCAAAACCCAGTAATACCATTTTTGGGTATATATCCAAAGGATGCTCAATCGTGCCACAAGAACATGTACTCAACTATGTTCATTGCAGCATTGTTTGTCATAGCCAGAACATGGAAACAACCTAAATGTTTATTGTATTCTAAAGAATCTACCAGCCATTGAAAGATAAATTTGAGCAGAGACTATTACTTGGTGAAGAATTATGAATTAATAATCTTACTGATCACAGTTATACAATTACTTTCCAATAAGGGAGTTTTGTTTTGAGAACCCTATTGTTATTTAACTAGCCCTCTAAAATTTCAACTTTGGGGCGGGGGTCTTAGAAAATCCTGGACAGAAAGAAAATGAAGGAACCTTGAATCATTTCACTCAATGTTTTTAATTTCATATCTGAGTATATAAAAATATACCCAATGAAATAAGGCAAAAGACAAATGCTTGCCTCTGTTTGTACTTTTCTCTCTATGGTATGCTGTGTCTATGTATGTGAAAACTGTAAAACTGGACATCTACTTACCCACCTACTTAACATATGATGCTCTGGTCTACCTGGACATAGACACACTTTTGGATGGGGCTCTGAGAATAATTAGATCTTTAATATTGTACTAATCGCAGAGCATGTCCTGTCTTTAGCTATAATTTCCCTAACTACAAGGTTCTGAGTGTAGCTCTCATCAATTCTTCATCTAACTCATTTGCTTTTTAAATTAAAAACTGAGGTGTTTAATTTTCCTTTGATGCAGACTTTGAAAATGTCATGCTGTGGCTACCTTTGATTTAAGGTGCTTTCTGTTTCATCTATAGTGGTGCGGCAAGATCTTACATGCTGTGACGACTTTTGATTAAGTAAAAATGATGTCCAGGTTAAGTAGCAGAAAACATTTTGCATATGGTGCAAAAGCGTTGGCTTCATGTTCTTTCTTATTTCATTCACTCAATCTGGGAAATATTTGGCATTTATCTTAAAATTTTCATGTGTGCACGTTAGTCTTTTTTGAACATTTTAACGGCTTATTAATTATATGTGGCTCTTCATTCTTAAAATGATAAATATTTTCACTAAGTACATAAACAAAAAATATTAATAAGACAAGTGACAATTAGAAAGCAAAGATTTTTTCCTTTTAGTTTTGTGGTACTTGCATTATCCCCTGGGATCCTGACTGTAGATTAGTACAGTCACTTAGGGACATAATCAGTAATTTAGTCAGTGTATTTCAGAGTCTGGTCCTCATCCTTGAAGGGCTAGGAATGTGATCTTATCAGATCTCAGATAATTAGGCAGGGAAATTGCTTCGTTTCAATGAATGAAGATATATATAAACTAGAATATCAATTTACTCTCTTGTAATGAGAAATATAACTGTAGCTAGGACTGAATTACTGCTATCAGCAGATCAGCATATTCTTTCCCTGTAGGCAATTTACAAAGTTTATAACATTTAATCAGAAAACTCATCTAATGAGCATAGGTATATGTATATATTTTAATTTTAGGGAGTGTCTCTCCTAAATTAAGGTAAGACTAAATTAAGACCACAGAAAACAGTCTTACGCACTAGAGGACAGACAATGGCTCACTGTTGCTCTATAGGCTTCTAATTGCCCTTAAATGACTGTGCATAAATATTAATCCCTCTCTATCTTAGGCTGCTAGTTTTTATAACTCTATGTTATATATTTTAAACTTTAAAAATTATATCAAATATAAATTCAGAGGTTCAGATTCTAGTGTTATACACACTTTGTCTGGTTCTCTCACTGACCAGTGTTCCATAAGGTTAGTATGTAATGTTTTTGACTTCAGACTTTTAGGAGAGTCTACTGTATAAATCACATTATCATTATATAAAATCAAAATGACGTACTCTGAGTAACATCAATCTAAGAATCAAACTAGAGTCTGAGATGAGGTCATACAAACAATTTTGTGTTTTCTTGGCTACCCCAAGTAGGGTACTGACAACAGATCAAAATTAAGCTTCTGCCTGAGCCCTAATTGGTGAATCAGTAAGGTTCTTGGATTTACAGGAGAATGGATGAAGGATAACTTACAGAAGTGTGGATGAGTCTCTAAATAGTGGCATCATTGAAAAGGAACCTCTGATAATGGTTGATAATCAGGAAGGTGTAACATGAAATTCCAGCTTCAATTAATCTACTACCTCTCCACACACTTGTACTCCTCAGAGCACATGTTCTTCAGCGTAGCATGTAGAAATACCAGAAATCCCAGGTAAGGTCCTTTTAACATGGAGTACAGATCACTCCATCACCATAAAACTGCTGATAGATTTTGCTCTACTTACTTCATCTTCATAACTAAAGTTATGATCCAAAGTAACCTTTGCTTCATGATGGCTAATTGTCACAACAGACCCCAAGGAAATCATATTACTCCAAAAACTTTCATTTACTTATAAGCCTCCATTCTTACATTCTTAAGGATCCCCGCAACTATTCTGCAAAGTTTCTGGAGGTGTTGCACTCTCAGTTTTCCATTGGTCATCATGGAATGTTGCATTCTGGGAATGTGTACCTGTGTGAACACTGCAGATGTCTGTACCTGTCATCACTAAGCTTTGCCTACTGCCATTAGGCTACAGTCTTACTCATGTTCCATGTGTTGTCCTTCAGTGCAGGCAGGGTGGAGTACCATTGTCGTAAGAACTACCATTAATATGCCATGTCACCATGGAAGCAGCTGGGAGACCAGCTGCAAAAACAATGAGATTTGCATATATGAAAGTAATGGTCAACAATGAACTTGAGGAAATGGATCAGCAGAGGCCAAGTAAGAGAATGAGTGATAACACAGAGTGTTCCTCAGAATAGAAAGGACTTTGGAGGTAGGTAGAGGAGGAAAAGAGGAGGAGAGCAGCTCATCAGTGCAGGAGGTAAACATAGAGCCAGTGGTAGTGTTAGGCTGCTTAGATACTGTCAGGCTTGGAGGTCCATTGGAAATGGGCCCTTTCCTACTAATTGGCAGCTTTTAAAGGCAAGAGATGATTGTAGGACCCTGATTATTAGTCAAGAGAATGGGATCTGTTGGACTGGTGCAATAGCTCAGTTAATAAAGGCACTTGTTGCCAAGACTGACGACTGGGTTGGATCCCGTGGACCTACATTTCAACTTGTCGTCTGACACATGGGTCATGGCAGAAATACATCCCACCCCACCTCCCATAAGTAGAAAGACATGATTAATTTTTCTGTCCTTAGCTCACTTTGTTTGCGCAGAGCATGAACTGCACAGCTGTTAAAAACTGGTGATATTTAGAAAGATATTAGAGACATATCATTAAAGGAGACTATATTCTAAGAATAAAAATGGTGTTGGTTGTATACCATACTTACCACAGTGGAAAGGAATTCTTCTTGACTGTCTTCAAAAGTAAAGATGGAAGTTTACCAGAGTATAAGATTTAACAAAGAGTAATTCTTGTTTGAAAAAACAAGAGTAGAAGTTAATTTTTCTACTCTAAACATAGACTAGTTTGTTGTCTGTTTTATGCGGTGATGCTCTGGTGGTTTCATCCTCAAGAGAATCGTAACATGAGGCTGACTGCATGGCTTCTTTCAGAGAATACTGCCTTGTCATAGCCATCACACTCAGTTTCCGAATTGTGATCAAATTTGTGTTCTCCTGCTTCTATGTTTTTAGTTAGTCTATAGGCATGCCTCACCATACCTGGCTACTGTGCTTGGTTTCTTAGTGGAAAATATTCCTGTGTGATTCTGCTTCTTCAGCATTTACGGTACTAATAGGAAATTACTTTCAGTTGTGGTACTACCTTGAAATATTCTCGAATAGACATATACACACATGTCTATTACATACGTGATTATGTATATAAGTTTTCACCTGACTTACAATAAAATTATATCCCAATAAACCTACTGGAAGATGAAAACTCAACAACTTGAAAATATGCTGTCTTAGTTACTCTTCTGTGGAGACACCATGACCAAGGCAGCTTATAGAAGAAAGCATCTAATTGGTGGCTTACTTATTGGTGAAACTTATAGTTTCAGATTGTCACCCTGCATTTGTCATGGTGGGGAAAGTGGGGCTAGCCAGGCAGGCATGGGACTGAGGAATTAGGTGAGGGCTCATATCTGATTTATAACTTGTGTGCAAAGATGGCAAGACTGGGCCTGACTTGGGCTTTTGAAATCTGAAAGAACCTCCCTTGTGACACACCTCTCCAACAAGCCCATACCTCCCAATCCTTTCCAAAGAGTCCACCAACTGGGAATAAAGCATTCAAATATATGAGTGTAGTGGGATCATTCACTTTTAAGCCACCACATACATTTACTGGTCTTTCTAGACACCGTTGCTTAGCTTAGCCTACCTTTTACTTCCTTGCCCAGAACAATTGGCATTTCATTTCCTCAGATGGAGACAATGATGTATATTCTTTTCCATGTGTTGATTTATTCTTGATCCTTCCTTGTTTCCTACTTGGGCAGTGATGTCTATTTTGAAGAGAATGGTAAAACAAAGCCAAAAAAAGAAATAGAAAATCTCAAGCTTGTACATCTAAAACTGTGGGAAACACTTTTTTTTCAAATTTATCTTTTTAAAAAAATTTATTTATTTATTATGTATACAACAGTCTGCCTCCATGTATGCGCACATGACAGAAGAGGTCACCAGATCTCATTACAGATGGTTGTGAGCCACCATGTGGTTGCCGGGAATTGAACTCAGGACCTTTGGAAGAGCAGGCAATGCTCTTAACCACTGAGCCATCTCTCCAGCCCCTAAAATTTATCTTTTAACATCTGTGAAGCACAGTGGCAAGTTTTCACTTTCCCGCTGATCTCATTTCTGCCTTCTCAAGACATTAAAAAATATGACACAATAACTGAGATTTCAACTCGAAGTTGCTTATTTCTGTAGCACCAAATTGCTTGAGTTATATGGCCTACACTAAAATGAAGCTTTAGACATTTTCCTCACTCTTCCTCAGACTATGAAATTTCATTCCACTAGGCTCAAACCAATCTGTATCATTCATTAACAATTGATGAAGTTACAACTTTGGTTGTATAATCTTCAGCACTAAAATACCAGCTAAGAATATTTTAATATTTCCTTATTAATAAGGGTGAATTATCTTTATAAAAACTATGAATTTGTAAAGGAATCACAATAATTTTGTCACAGTACTTGAATCACAAAATGGTCTTTTTCTATTTCTCTTCTTTTTAAGCAGCTAAAATGAAGACCAGAAACTTAAAACCCCATTGTGGGTCAAATAGTAGATGTTATTCTCTGATATTAAATGCTATATGAGAATTAGAAAGGAGAATAAATTAATACATGGTGAATGATGACAATTTACTGACAAGACTGGCTTCATGGTTTTCCAAATCTCACAGAGGAAAAAGTCAGTGAATCTCAATGGCAGCAGATTGACGACAGTGTTATCCAATTACTCATGATACTGGGAAGATAACCATGGCCAGGGAGTTTTCACTATGTTCCCAAGGGTCCTAGGCAACACTCAGGGATGAAACACCCAGTTCCTCTGATTTTTATTATTTAAACATTTTGTTAAATCCCATTGGTTGTCATCTTTATCCCACCATACTTGAACATGTTTGTCAATCTCAACATTGTTACCATGATGCAGTGAATTGCAATCACACACTGACCTATGGAAAGGCACCTTCCAGAAACTTCTTCTTGGGGGGCAACTGGAAGATGAATGGGAGAAAGAAGTGCTTGGGAGTATGCATCTTGTGGCCTTATCCTTACTGTACCTTCATGAACTTTTTATACCCCCTTGTAATTGTTAGGACTAGACCAATCCCTTTACCACTCACCTCAATGGTTAGAATGAAATATGTCATCAAGGTGACTTCCTGGCTAAGAGGTGGAAGGAGTGAAACTGACTCTGTCCCTTCAGGCCCTAACAAGGGAGGAAGAGTGAAATCGCCATCCTTTCTCTTCTCAGTGTATAGTAAGGCCAGGATCCACTTACCCTAGGAGACCAGGCATACTCCATTCCCACACAGTGATGAAATTCTAGTATTGTGTTTGTGAACCATCCTACATAGAAGGGAAATATCTATCCCCCCTCCAAAAAAAAGAGAAAAAGAAAAAAAAGATAGTTTGCATTATATATTTAAACACCTTATAGAAAATCTTATTTCCTTTATACTTTTATAATTTCCATTTCCCATATCCTTTTTTTTTACAATTTACAAAAAGTCTTCAAGACATCATTTCAGCTCTATATATGATTTTTCTCTCAGTCAGGTCATTTTTCTCATCTTATTCCATCCACATTGAGGCAACTTCCTTAGGGCATTTTTGTGGGTATTGTGGTAGAGAGGACCAGATTTTTATTTTCAAATTGCACATTGGAAGGGATACTTTTTATTGATTGTTATGTTTTTGTTTTCAGCGATTGCCATTAACTGAGGCTGACTCTAGTGTATGCATTGTCCTTTTGTTGAGAAATTGCTAAAGGCCACCATTATATCAATGTTTGTGTAGCAATTTGGTTGATCTGTCACTATCCATCAATGTGTCCATATCTGCAACAATTTAGCCAATGTCATTCTAAGCCAGAAGGAAGGACCGTTCTCTGTAGATGTCATTGCAATATGTGTCAGGAATACATCGATTTATAAGTGGTGGGAAGCATTCTTCACATTTATAGTCACTTAATTGTTGTTTGAATGATGAGATTAGCCTTTGCTATGAATTGGATCCTTTGAGAGTCTTGTGTCCAAAGACAAAGTCTCTTTTTCAAGGATTTAGAGATAGCAGCATACATTGACTTGGTTTTGAGTCTTCTCCAATTGAAGATTAAACATTAAAGAAAGAAATTGCTCCCATTAAAATGTGGAAATTGCTGACCGTATCTTTTAGTATTGTGGAATTTTCCCATTACCTTTTCCTACAAAAAGTCTCATCATGGGATAAAATGCACACTAAAAATAACACAGCTTAGTCATGGTTTTCACAGTAAATCATCATTATTATTATTATTGTTGTTGTCATTGTTGTTGTTAGTGTATTGCCTCCTTCTAGTCCTGGTGGTAACTAGAGACAGTTAAAAAGACAGCATGACTTAACCATAAATGCAAATATTTGACAAAGTTTCATTCTTTTAATTCTTTACTTCTGGCACAATAAGGTTATTGAATAAAATGCTATGATGTGTGGAGGGTGATATTAATCCAGCTATCTCTCAGATTCAAATAAAGAAAACCCGGTTCAATTTTTATAATGGAAAAGTGAGTACCTCATTGAACCCAGCATTTGTGCTGCTTATTGCACAGAATAAAAGAATTAATTCACGGTAGGCTCTTGGCAGCTCACCTCGGTTGATTTTTAAACCCTGAGTTTTATGGTTTAAAGCAAATCAGCAAAAGGGAAATATCCATATTTATCAGCTGGCATTAAGATTAGAGACATATGAAAACCACATTTTTTTCTTATGTAAACACGTCTTTTAAGTTCAAGGTCATGTTCTTCAAAGTCATTTCTAATTGCTATTTTAATTCTCATTGATCTTCAGGAAACTTTGTCAAATTGGTGTCATTTTCTAGTTTTATAAATCTAGTAGTGTATCTAGTATTTGTATAGTGCTGTGCCACACACTCAAGAATGCAATGACATAGAGTATAGTACTTCTGTTTTGAAGGATATAGCAGTTTCTCTGGGGAACGTACAGTGTGCTGCCAAGCAAATTAGTGATGAAAAACAATAGGGTTACTGTGACATTTATCTTCATACATGGAGATATATGTTCACTCGGATTTAACTTTACCAAATATACAAAAAGTTAAACAATCTTATTGAGATTCAAGTTTTTGCTTTTAGGATTTCTGAGTTGTCATAGGAGATGAAATCATTGTGAATATAAACAAATTGTCAAAAATAAATAGAGAGGAAAACACATTTTGACCAGAAGAATTTCTCCTTCATTCTCACAATAGATGCACTTTAGGGAAATTAGCTTTACGTTTTCTCTCTTCATCTTCAAAATAATGAAAACAACAGCCCACGCCTGTTCCTGTGTTAGACTGGTTTCCATAGGGACCATAATGAATGTGATCTCCATTAAGAGCACCTTTCCTCTCACATTGAAACTCCAGTGTTGGCCAAGGAATAAACAGCAAATCTGAGGGAATCTGGGACTTGAAAAAGTGTTTCCTTTACTTTTTTCTCTTCCTTAAGAAAACACACTTAGACCGGGATATGAAGCATATGGAACACAGTGCAGAAATACAGTATTCCAGCCCAGGCCAAAGCTACACAAAAGAGCTCAGTTAAGGTAAACAAAATGCCCAGTGATCTGTCTATGATCTCAGATTTATGACGAACCCTGTTGAACTCAGCAAAAGCTCCACCCTATGTTTCAACACAGAAGCAAACATGCGTGATTCTTGCATTATACTCTTCAGGACTTTTATTGATTTATTATAGAGTGGTAGATAGATAACTGACAAAATCTTCATTGTTCCTCTAGAGATCATCATATTATGTTTTGGAAACGTAAATGACTGCACAAATACGGCTTTAGAGTTCCATAGGATCAGTGGGTTATAGCAACTGAGGGTGCAAAATAGTCTCAAGATGTTGATTCTAGTTATTTCTTGCATCAGTTGACTTGTTCAAATTATCCTATGTTTATTTTACTGTTTAAACACATTCACATACACACACACTTATTTGATACACTAACACATATACACATATATACTGACTTGTGAATCTATTTTAGTTAAATGGTTTAGATTTTATTATTATTTATAAGTGATTACTAACAATTAAAATAAAAATAATGTAGAGGGGAAAAACAATGTTTAAAACAAGGTATGGAAAAAGTTCACCAGATTATGTTTACTTAAATCATTTAAATGCAAACATATTTTCAAGCCAATCAGATTGTTTTCCTTAGAAAGTACGTAATAATATGGATGGATAAAAGCTAGAATTGTGGAAAATGATAAATTTGACATTATTTGGCATTAATTTATGGAATTTTTTGCAATTCTGAAATGTAAAAAGTAGATGCTACCACCATGATTAAGAAATGAATTGTGTATTTCAGTGTAAACTATGCTCTGTAACTTAATTTTTATTTGAATTTGGAAACATACTCCTCCAGTTGCCATGAAAACATGTTTTAAGGATGAGCTACAAAGGTGCAATTACCAATAAAAACTTACTTAGCAATTTTGATATCCTGCCTGGTCTAGACACTGCCTTAGGGGGCAATGATATACTAGGTAACACAACAGAGTGCCTGTGTCCTCAGCAAAGAAGATAGAGACAGGTAGGTAGATATGTAACATGAGATCCACAGTAAGTGTTAGAGAGAGAAGCAAGTCGTGGAAGAGGTATGTACTGCAATTTTAACTTGTTGAGTTTCACTGCTGTGGCTAAAGGAAAGGGCCTGGAGCTGTGAGCAGAGATTCAAAAAAGCAATGCTTTGCAGAAATATTTTTGGTAGTTTGACATTTCAGCTCCGTTTTCATTTGCCCTTCATAAGACCACAGTTTGCACTCTGGATTTGTTGAGATAAAAAATAGAAGCAAGTTGGGAATGCAGGGAAGGTACAAAGGCATGCAGAAGATCCTAAGGCAGAAATGGGAAAGGATGAGAGGGAAACAGAGAGCAATGGTTACTGGTCCACTTTCTGACACCACAGCGAATGACAGGAAATAGTGCCTCAAACTTCTATCTCAGTGCAATTTTTCCTTTTCAAAGATTATATTAGTCAAAGAAGGGAAATGCGTATATGTGCTGGGTGGATGAGAAAATAAAAGACTTGTATGGAACGTGACTAATTCTCTCGGTATCTTGAAGGTGTGATCTCATATGGTGATCTAGCCTTTTATACTCACTCCCTGTTGCTAAAACATAATGCCCTAAATGGCAGTTTTAGATCACTCCTGGTTTTGTAGGTCAACAATGAGGCTCCGGTGGCAATCCTATTTAAGACCACTCACTCACATGACTGGATATGCATGCTGCCTGTTGTCTGGATTGGAGTAGGACATCAGTTTTTTTTCTGCCGGGCTATTTCCACAGGGCGGCTTAGCCTTCTTCACAACACCTGCCATTTTGGTTTTCTACATCTCCAGCTTTGAATGTCACTTCTGTCCCATTTCTGTTTATTGACGTGATTGTACAATATCAAGGGGACAAAAACCTCCATGTCTTCATATTCAAAAAAAAACCTATTAAATTAAAAAATTTAACTGTGACATTTCTATAAGTATGTCAAGAATTTTGAGTTTTATAATTGTAATTATTTTTTATTTTATTTTATATGTTTTCCGTGAATGTATGTGTGTATGAATGCATGTACGTGAAACACCTGTGTGTTTCCTTGTTTCCCTTGGAGGTTAGAAAAGGTCATATGATCCCCTAGAATTGGAGTTACAGATAGCTGTAAGACACCATGTGGGTGCTGAGACTCGAACCCAAGTCTTTTGCCAAGAGCAATAAGTACTCTTTACCACTGAGCCATCCTTCTGGTCCAAAATTTTTGAATTTTAAAACTGGTTGGTTTAGAATATCTAACACAATTCTTTCAGTCATTATTATTGATGTTAATTTATTGACTCAGACAGTGATTTTTTTTTTTCTTACTCAAGAGTTGAGGAAATGTGGAAGACATTTCTCTCAAATTGAGAGAGAATGAAACCAAGATCTTTCTTATGGCCAACGTTTTGCTCTAAGCAGTCCACATTACTCCAAAGCCATTCTTCTTTCATTGCAGACATGGTTAACTGACCAAATAGGTACTAGCTTTAAAAGTCAAGGTGGGGGGAATTGCTTTAGTAGATTCAAAGTAAGAAAAGAATGCTTTCTGTATTTTGAGCCACTAAGCTGCAGGTGCTGAGGGTACAGTTTTCCAGGGATCCCTTAGCAAATCTGATAGCCCATAAAGACAAGACAGCTTAAGGCCACGCTACAGGATGGCACTGTCACACAGATTTTAGAAGAGTCACACAGTGTTGACTTTAACCCAGCGTTGTGTTTATATATGGCAAAAAATTCATCATTACTTCATTGACAAAACTCTGCTCATGGCTGAGCAGGAGTACAACCTTATGAAACTCACAGGGAGAGCTTCTCATCAGGCAGAAGAGAAGATATTCTAGAAAGAGACACACATGCTCCTTTTTGGATACTGTCTCAGGATACTGTATATATGTATACATATACATATATATTGAGACAGGATTTCTCTGTAGATTTGGAACCTGTCCTGGAACTTGCTCTGTAGACCAGACTCCCTTAAACTCACAAAGATCCATCTACCTCTGCTTCCTGAGTGCTGGGATTAAAGGTGTGCACCACCACTGGTTGGCTAGGAATTACACTTTAAGGCAAGGAAAAGAAAAAAAATCCTGGTGTTAGTCACAGGAAGAAACTGCCTCACAGAATGAGATTACATGCCATTCTGAGAATTTACTGGATCATGCTGCAGAGCAATCTGGAGCTGAGACAATAAATGATCAGTGACGGGTGGAACCATACCTCCAGTAGAATTGCTTAATTATGCATATATTTTGTCCCTTGTTTAAGTCCAAACCTCATGCCAGTCCTCTCTCTGCTCCCCAAAACACAGTAGGCATTACTGGACCTCTTTGTACTTCTTTTAACTGTGACCACTTTGAATAAATCTACTTCTAATTTTCACTATTAATTGCCTCTTTCATTGGCATCTAGGAATGGGTGGCTAAACCCAACTTGAGGCTTTTAGAACTCAGGATTTGACCTCCTAAACTCTGTCAACAGAAATTCTGTCATTTGTTTTTGTCCATATTGGTTAATGATATTCTGAAAAGGCTTTTCAAAATTATCAATGACAATAACAACCAGGTTGATACACATATCTGAAAACAAAATAGGATGGGTACTTCATGAATGTCTTGGTGGAGTTCAGGACACATTGCAGTGTGTGATAACTTTGTCATGATTCATAAAGTCAGGTATACTTTTAGAGACTAAGCTACCCCTAAAAGTGTTCTTAAGTCTAAGGGCAGGATCAGGGCAGTTTTGTCTATGGGAATTTAATGGATATTTATACTCTCAAAACATTTTTTAAAACTGGATCAGAAATTATGGTGGCAAGAGAGATGATTTGGAATGATTTGTTATCTATAAAGGGTTTTTCTTGTTCTACTAGCAAACCAACGTGGAAGTCTGTGGCAGATAATGTCTTTGAGATTGAAGTTAAAATTCATGAAATCTAAAGAGAAGCTGAGAGGTGCTGCCCTGTTACTTTGCCTTCATCCTCTAGATTTCTTAGTCTAAAGACGAGTTCTCAGTATGTCATGCACACATACACTGTGTCCCCTATGCTTACTTTGTATGAATTGATTATTTCATAGTCCTAGCTTTATGGTCTTGTGTTCGGGAATCAGAAAACTATACTTCCCCTCTGCCATTTACCATTGCACAGTTGCCATGGGTAAGTAGAGAAAGATCAGGAGGTTAAAGGAGGACGAGAGGCTTTTGATCTTGTTGTATTTCCTGATCCTAGATCTTCCAAGGGTTAGCCTATTCACATTGGTGCTTTGTTCTGAATGTGGCAATGGGCTCCAGCAGTTGCTCTCGCTCCAATTTCTTTCTCCATATTTCAAACGATTTACAGTAAAATCAGTTAGTTAATTCTTAGAGTTTCATGCTATAAAATCTCAACTCTGCTTCAAAGTAACACCCTCATCTTAACTTGGGGAACCCTTACTTGAAGACAGTGGCATCACATAAGAAAGCAAGAAAACAGATACATGATAACTCTCTCCATTCTTTCCAGGAGAATCAAGTAATCAAATCATGATATAAGTGTGACCAACAAGAGTTCTACAGGATTTTGTATTGTGTTATGGCAATAAGGGATTTAGAAGGGTACACCATTCTTTTGCTGTGTTCTGAGCAGCCCTTCAGAGTTTGCTTGCTATCTGCTGTGTTTCCAAACTGCTCCTCCAGCCATCCAATGTCACTGCAATATGTTCTTTCATTTTGGCTTCAGATTATATATGTCATTTTCTGCTGTTTGCAATCAGCTTCTTCTTTGATAGAAATGTGTTTAAAATATATGAAAATATAGCATTTTTATGCTCACTAAAACCCAATCATTACAAAGAAACTCAAACACTATAAAGCTGAATATTGACCCACAAAAAGAGCATTTCTGTCTTTAATTTCAACCATCTGTGATGAGTTTCCCATGGGATGCAATGATTTTGACAAGTGTTATGTCTGGAAGACGTCTACTCTTGTATGGATGGGGATTGGAGGTTCTCCCCAGAGCATATGAGGAGCTATCCAGATGGTGCCATGATAGCCATTCAGAAAAGTCCTTAAGCAGTTACGATTAACAGCTAATTACATTTAATGCCTTGAAAGGAGTCCAGTTGCATTCGGCTGATCAGATATCCATCCGTGATTAGATCCAGAGGAGAGAAAGGAGTTCCAGCATGGCCATCTGGATATTCTTTCCCTACTCTTACATTGAAGAGGGTTTAACTGCATTCACAGCTCTTTTACAGTCAGGATTCAGTTTCTGCAAGCTGAATTAAAAAGAGAAAAATTGTTTGATCTTTCTTATCAATGCAAGAGTACAGTTGGATGAAAGTTCTGTTTCGATGAAGAGAATAAAAAAAGAAGAACCCACTTTATACATTTGACATTGATCTAAGAATTAGAGCATGAAAAAAGTCAAAATAAAGATGGAACACCATGACTACTGCTGACACATTCTAAGAAACATGTTCTTATTCTTACTATATTTTTTTTATGAAGAGCATGTTCACATAAAATTACTATAATAATAAAATGTGATCAATGTATAGACTCTTAGTTTAGAACACTTGGTAATTCTTATAGAGCCTAGGTTTCAGGGCATGGTATTTATTTTCCTATTCAATTGGTAGTACTGACCACCTGCCCTGTATGTATGGTGCCAAGTTCATTCTCAGTGAAGACCACTGAGATAGATTTTTATCTAGAAACCACATCTTGGCTCCACTGTTAATAGAGTCCAATCTCCATGAAGTTGAGTCATAAGCAGCAGATGGTCTAGGAGGGAAATATGCTAAAATTCTACTTACTCTTCTCTCAAAGTGGTTTCAAAGTGCAGTGAATGGCCTCCAAATCTCAATAAGTATGTCTATATTATTGAATCTCATAGTTTTATACAAATAATTGAGACAGACTGGGCCTACTGGATTTTAATTTTTGAAAATCTCTGAAACTTGGAGAAAGGAGTCTAAAGGACAGAGTGATGAGTCATATTAATGGCAACACTTTAAAAGGGAGGTGCTTAAATATGTCCATGTACTCAACTATGTCTTCATAGCTTCCGAAATACAGTGTTCTTATTTCTTATGTAGAAACTCTATAGTTTCAGTTTGACCCTCTCTTTCTCTTGAAGTGGCAGTATCATTTCATTCATGTCAGGCTAATATGACTTTATGTGTACAGCACATTTTCTTTCTTTTTTTTGTTTTTTTTTTTTTTTTGATTTTTTCGAGACAGGGTTTCTCTGTGGCTTTGTAGCCTGTCCTGGAACTAGCTCTTGTAGCCCAGGCTGGTCTCAAACTCACAGAGATCCGCCTGCCTCTGCCTCCCTAGTGCTGGGATTAAAGGCGTGTGCCACCACTGCCCGGCTATGTACAGCACATTTTCATTAGGGTCAGTTGGGATCTGTGTGCCACACAAAGCCATATGGAATGTGGCCAGCCATCGTGACACTGTTTCCAGTATTTCTGCTCTCATTCCACTGATTAATTCAACTTACACCAGCTTGGACTTGATTCTGTAGGAGAATGTGATCTTACAGTGTCCTGAAATAAGAAGAAACACTGAACATGGTGTGATGTGGGATTCCACTCTCTATGTTTTATTACCATTGGTTATTAAAGAAGCTGTTTTGGCCAACGAGTTAGTAGAGTAAAGTCAGGCAGGAAACCCGAACAGAGATATTGAGAGAAAGCAGGTAGAGTCAGAGAGACTCCATGTAGCTGCCTGAAGGAGACAAATGCCTTGGAACCTTACCAGTAAGCCATGGCCCGTGCAGATATACAGGTTAATAGAAATGGATTAATTTAAGATGTAAGAGTTAGCTAGAAATAATGCTTGAGCCATTGGCCAAATAGTGTTGCAATTAATAGAGTCTCTGAATCATTATTTGGGTCTGGGCAGCCAGGAAACCAACAAGCAGTCACCACCTTCAAAATGGTGAGCCAATGTGGGGCTACTACACCCACATAAAACCTGAAAGAGCTTGTGAAGGAATTCTAGACACAAAAGAACAGAGTTAAGCACAGCTTCTTGGTAGCTGCATTTGTTTCAGATAGGCTCTGTTTGCTGGTGACTAGCAGAGGCACAGCTTTTTTAGGAGCCAACTTCCTGGTTAACCCGTAGGAATGACTCTGACTGTTTTGGAAGGTCTGACTGTGGAACATTTAATTTGGGTTTGTGAGCAGAGTGCTACAGCTTTCTTAATGGCAATATAGACCTGCTGTGTGCCTGGAAATGGCACTGAATGGACCTCTGCCGTGTCGGACTGGGAGGAGCCAAAAGGCAAAGTAGCCTTAATCCTAGCCATACCACTTAGCGTTTTAAGAAGTGCTCCTGGTCAGAAAATGATTACAGATATGCAATAAAAACAGATTCAGATGAAAAAGACCTCTTTGGTCCCAGAAGAGTTTTATCACAAGGGCATACTATAAATATAGCATTCTCTGTTGGAGAGTGAAAGAGTATTCAGCCAGAAATGACATGCTCCTTTCCTAGACTCTTTTTTTTAACTTGCTTCAGCCTCCTTAAAGATGAGATTCCAGGCCTGCCCTCACCACATCTAGTTCAGTTATTAATAATCCTTAAGTGTTTTTCTTATCTGTTAGCTCACTTGGGCTTGGTTACAGGAAACATTCTGGCTAAGTGTTGTCCTCTTGATGTTACAGTCAATGTTGCTAAGACCAAGAGTTGTTAAACTACTTGCTCAAGGTCACAGTAGAAGGTTCTTTCTAAATCTTTAATTGTGGATCCAAGGTGTTCCATGTTTCTCATTCAGTGCTTTATCTTTTTATTCAGATGGGGAATTCAGAAGTGCTATGGAGAAAAGCTTCCACAGGTTCTATTTCTTTGTTATTACTTATACAGCAACAGGGCAGACTTTGATCCACTGCATTGTTATTTCTAAGAGTACATGGGAAATTAATGTACATAACAGACTCAAGAAGAAATATTTCCCCAGGTCATTTGCACAACAAACATATAGCATGAACACTTGTGAGGTACAAGGGAGGGATTATAAAACACAGAGGAATGAATCGCTTGCTAGTTTTGTGGAATGATTATAGGCTCTCAGGAATTTTCACACTTCTGTCTGCACTCCAGTTTGACACACAGGATCTTTTTGGACTTTCATCATTCTGTTAGTGCTGTTAGTGATTACACAACCTTGGTGTCAAGGCCACATTTTCTTTAATAGGATTTTTAAAAGAGAATAGTGAAAAAATAGGAATACAGGTTTAAATAAAAATTTCTCATTGACATTGACAGCATTTTCTCTAAGAGCCAAAGATTATATAACAAAACCCTCCAAAGAAGCCCTCTTTTGAATGATTAGTTAAGGATACCCAAGAAACTCCTCAAACATTATAGGCTATGGCTATACTCTTGTCTTCTCTCCAGAGGTGGAAGGCAAGTCCCTGATATGCCACACTCTTCAGACAGGGGATTCAGAGGCCCCTGTGTAGGAATTGATTTGAGTGCATCTTCCTTGAGGACTAGCTTTTACAGAAACAGAAGAAGCCAATAAACTTATGTATGATGCCTATGAACCACAATGACAGCCAGTGTGGTGTGATAACCCTAAGGGCGGTGATCTATGTGCTGAGAATACCTTGTAAGTAACCTGGTTTTCTCTACTTGGACTTAAGATTAACTCAACAAGAAGGAATTATATGTGGAATTGAAAACCTAGCCAACTACCCAGGACTATTGAAATCACTAGATACTAAATACCTATAACCACCAAAATAGCTACGTTATTTTGTTCTTATATCCAGAGATAGTTGCAGCCCTAACCCCTCATCAAGGAAACTTCTGCTTGCAACAGCTTAAAATCATTATCAGAATCACACAACTAATCAAAATTCAGAGTCATGAAGCCCAGTCCTAATCACTATATCTAAAAAACAACTCGTGTACCTAAGGCTCAAGAAACATTGTGGAGAAGAGGGTACAAAGTTGTAAGAGCCATAGGATCAGAGAGTTTGTTGTGAGTGTCTTGTTCTAATGTCTGAAACTAATGAACTCTCATCAATACGACTACCTAAACATGACTTGAACAAGGACAGGAATTAATAATAATAATAATCATAATAATGCTGAAGTGGACAAGGGGAAGCCCACAAGCTTTCAACTCTTCACAAAGAACTACATAAAATTGAGGAAAAGGGAGAGTGAGAGAAATAATCTTCCACAAGGAAAAGCACACCAAATAGTTACCAATACCAAATGGTCATCCCTGAAAACGTGTGTATGAGTAGCAGCATTATGTAGACTGAGTAGGTTGTGTTTATATGTTTAGGAATATATGCGTATACTGGTATACATAAATGTATGTAAAAATGATTAATAGAAATTAGGCAATGAATTCAAAAAAGAGTAGGAACTGGTATATGGGAAGACTTGGAAGAAGAAAAGAGAAAGGAGAAATGCTGTGATTATATTATCATCTCAAAATTAAAAAAGTAGTAAAAATGTTAATCATAAAAAGGGGAGTAAGGAAATAGTTTGTTGCCTTAGGCTTAAGATTTCTGTGTTGTTTCTTCTTGTAGATACTACTGCTTCAGATTCTTCAAGAAACTGGGTTATGTTCTTTCCTGATCTCTAAAAATCCTTCCATCTATTCAGCTTTGTCTAAGAACACAGCTCATCCGTTTCCTGCTCTCTCCTGACCTTAAATTCCGTTTTAAGGTTCTCAGTGTAAAACTTGTTTGATTCCTGAATTTACATTTCTGTCTAAATGTTTGAATCTGTTTCCCTAGATCAATCCCTGACCCCTTAGTTTGATTATTCTATAGCTGTGTTAATTCCTCATGGATGTTCCCAGGGTTATATAACTTAGACATTGAAATACACAATGAAATACAAAATTGTTGGAACCATAGGAATTATGAGATGATCTTTTGTTCAGAAGAATTATAATTACTATCTGTCACAAGTTTTTCCTTACGGAGTCTGTGTCATGTGAATGATAGAGAATATATCTATTAATTAAAATTAGGCATAAGATTTTTTGATTGTGACCTCATGCTGAAATTCTGATAGGAGATAAAAACATTAAAGAGAGACACTTTTCCTTCGATCATCAGATAATTGCACTTTTCACATTAGCATGTTTGACAGGATGCATGAATTTCATCTTGAATCTAAGTTCCAAGGAAAAGATACAAAAGACTTATGTTTATTAAAGGAATGGGCCTAGGGACAGGGACTCCTCCAGCCCTGGAAACAGTTTCAAACTGTTTCTCATAACCAAGTTAGTACTCAATGAAAAGGAAGATTCCACACAATTTGGACATGAGAGGCAAGAGTCATTATTTCAACTCCTAGTGATGGCAACATTAGTTTTCTTTAAATACATTTCACAAATATGGATATGTTTTTGATTTAGGATGTTGAAGTTTTGCTAACTATGCTTATAACCGAAGTGCTTTATTAGCTTGGAAATCTGGAATTTTAGCTATTTCTCCAAGAGATTCTGAGGCACAAGACCAAAGGGTTGATGTTAAGAAGCACTACACAGTAATAGGATAACAATTATGCAGATCATAATTGAGATAGAGAGAACTCTTGCAAGATGCAGTTGACAAAGGCTCTATATTTAACTCAGTTTGACAAAAAGAGCAATTGGAGGCAGCAGAGAATCCTCTGTAATTTATTATTAAAGTCCTTGGTACAAGAAGCTGAACAACTTCCAAATTTTTCAGGCTTTGATACTTGGAATAAGAGGATGAGGGTATCATTATGGAAATGAAATAGTCTATAGAACATAAGGAGAGACATTCACTTATCAGGTCTTATAGAGTCCTGATATCCAACTAGATTGTTGTTCCAGATTGTTTTGACAAGGTAATGGCTTGAAGGTTCTTTTGAGTTGCCCTGTGATTTAAAATTTTTGCTTATTTTGTTTCAGTTATAATTTTTATTATCTTTTCTTATTGTATAAATTTAATTTATTTGGTGTCAAAGTATCATTTTGTCTTGAATATCTTCTTTTTAAAACTGTGATGCTTTCCCAATTTCTTATACCTCTGCTCTTTTTACTGACAGGCAAGCTTAAGTAGAAATGTAGTTAAGAAACTTATATTCTTAATAGAAAATAGTAAAAGAAACTTTTCTTAAGTTAAAATTATAACTTGAGACTTGCTACTATCTGGGTATGATTAACAGGGAAAAAGACAAAACAGTTGAAATGATATAAATTAATGAATATGTGAATTCATTAATGAATGAATAAAAATACATTTGTTCTCTAAATAATAATATATGTGTAAGAATACAAATACTTTAGTCAGTTGCTTTCCTGCTGCCATAACTAATAACAATTATTTTCTTGTAATTACCTTGTTTTTTTTGTAAATATAGTGTTTGATATAGCTCGGGTTGGGCTTCTGTTTGGATATAGTCAAGAATGGTCACGAACTCCTGATTTTTCTCTCTCCCTCCCGAGTCCTGGGAAAATAGGCATTACCTTGCCTAGCAGTGGTATTATTTATTATTATTAGTCATTATCATCATCATCATCATTATTTTGTTTTCTCAAGATATGGCTTCTCTGTTGTTTTTGAACTAGCTCTTGTACACCAGGCTGGCCTCAAACTCACAGAGATCCTCCTGCCTCTGCCTCCTGAGTGCTGGAATTAAAGGTGTGCACTATCGCTGCCCGGCTATGAATTGTTAATTCAATGTAATACATTAAAATATTTTTATTATTTTGTTTATGTGTGTCTGTGTGAGTGTATATCATGTGTATGCAGGTGCCAGAAGTGATCACCAGATGCCCAGGAGCTGGAGTTCAAGGCTATTGTGAGCCCCCTAGCAATGATTCTTGAAACTAAACTTGGATCCTGTGGAAAGTACTCTTAAATGCTGAGCCACCAAGCCATTCCCTTAAAAGAGTATATTTTAAATCAATGGATTATTTGTTAAGAAGACAGTAGCATGCTCTTTTGTTTATCATGAGGATAACTGAGTGCATTGCTTCGACAACAGTTATGATCTAATGCTACAGACACAGAAAGCTGCTCCAGTGGCTTCTTTAAACTGAAGAAAAATAGGTTCTTAGCACCTGTGCTTTTGTATGTTTAAGGTGGCTGGCTGTTCTCTTCTGTGTTCATATTCGGTAAGCTTGCAGTTCAGCCAATGATGCTATGCTATGGCTAGTGCCACTGCTGCTGCCATCTCCTTGCCACATTGCCCTTGTGCTGCTCAGAAAGAGTAGGTTGCCTGAAGTGCCATTGTCATAGTGACTGCAAGTCCTTTGATCTACTTAGCAGACATCAAGAACCGTCCATATCCGAATTAGCAAGTTTCACTGGCTCAGCTTTCCTGTCTTTGTTGATGTTAATGTCTTCCTTTATGCAATATCATTAGGTAGAGTTTATTTCAGTAGCTTATGTGAGAGATTTCATCTTTCAGCAAGGCCGGGTGTATTGTTGTAAACTGGCTGGACAGTGGTACTAAGCATTGGGTTGAAGTTCAATTATAACAACAGGTAGCTTCAACAAGCTAGTGCGTTATTTTTCTTGCTTGTTGTTTTAATTCAAAAATAATTATACAATTTTTTTCTACTTTTCTTTTCAACCCCTCTAATACTCTCTCATATCCCACTCAAATTCAAGGCCTCCTTATTCTTTAAGTATTTTTGTTTATATATATATATTATGTATATACACATGCAAATAAATATATGAATGCAACTTGCTAAGTCTGCTTAGTGTTACTCATATGATGTTATGTTTTTAGCCTGACTTCTTGGTATGGGATAACCACTTAATAAACAGGTAAGAAACTGGGTATAGGTAGTTTAGTACAAGAACAATGGCCTGTTAGATGGTTAGTTCTTCATAATATAAGCCCATTCTCTTTTGATGTTCTGGTATTCTTGACATTCTGTTAATGACTCAAAATAACTTCTCAAACCCTCTAAATCATGTTATGTTTCAAATATCAAGAAGGATGAATATAGAGGGAAGAAAAGTGATATCTTCCTCTATAAAGAATTAATGTAATCCACCATAGAAATATGTTTCTTAGCTTAGCACTTAGGTACTAGAAATCAAGGTGCATTGAGGACCTTTGGCTAGCATCTCAAGTATCAAGCTCATCATTCAGGGGGAAGCTAAAGCCTGAATGTTGCAGATAACATTAGCACTACCATTAAACACTATGATGAATCCTCAAGTTTACTTAAGGGTTGTATAAAAATGCATAAAGGATAAAGAAATATATGGAAAAGCCATTCCAGTTTTTGTTCAAGCATATTTAGGTTTGAGTTTATGAAGTTTTGAAACCATAGATGGAAAACAACTTGCTTCCATCAGTGTTCCACACATTATACTCCTAATACTCCTTCCCTCTCAGAGCCTCTTGACCTGAACTTGACACAGTTGCAGAAATAAAATCTTTAGTGTGTGCTTTTCAGGATCGGTGGGGGGGTATGATCACTTCTGGATATTTCTAAACAAGTTTGGTGTTTGTGAGAGAATTAAACTGGGATTGGGACCAAGTATACACAGAGTTATTGAGCTGAAGCCATGGATATAGCTACACTCACTTGTAAAGATTTATGAATAGAAATTACATTCCTACAAGACCTTTAGTGTGGGAAGGAAAAGTGGCCAGGACCAATTCAGATATTAAAGTATGTCAGATTTTTTTCAAGGCCTCTGACTGAAGTGTTCTAATCATTTCCTAGTCACTCTGTGGGTGAGGAGGGGATGCTCACCCTAGGGTTATAAATGGATTTATGGCCATGAGGTGTATGACACTGAAAGAACAAAAACCAGCAGCAACCAATACTCCTGACTTGAGAGAGGTTGTCCTCAGATGTCATGAAAGGTAACATAAAGGTTGGACTCAAAGTGAACAGCCAGAGTCTTCAGGAGGAAGACTTTGTAATTTCCAGGGGTGAAACATTGCTTAGTTCCTGTGAGAGGATGTGATTGGCTTTGAATAACTCTGTAGGCTGGCAGGAAATTGAAACTCTATCATTGGATGCAGGAATTGGGCCTGGTTCCTTTGATAAGGAGGACTGTTGGCCAGAAGACCTTATCTGTAGGGCTAGGATTGGAAGTAAATATGAGCTATAAGCTTAATGTCCTTTGTTTATGGCTAGGGTCCACTAATAAGTGAGTACATACCATACTCATCTTTTTGGGTTTGGGATATTTCACTAAG
>JAQHUG010000255.1:2599683-2656304 GCA_028555095.1 Dicrostonyx torquatus | reverse complement strand
GCTGAGCGGGCCAGCGGCTGGCGGCTGGGGAACACAACACACACCTCTCCCATAATTACAACAGGAGAGAAAAATGTAGCCCTCAATAAAATCAATAAAAGACTATGCATAAAAAATACCTATGGCCGGGAAGATAATAAGCACTATGGCTGGGCATTCAAAGGTGCAGAGGAAGTTCTACTATTGTTTTGCTAAGTAGACATGGCATCAAGCTACTTTCTAAATACACATATTTATATCCATAGAGTACGGATGCTGTCAGCCCTGCTTAGAGAGGTTTCCTATTGCAGTGGAGGGCAGTTAGTGTAGACTTGCAACTTGACAAAGTGCTGAGAAGTGATGATGGTTGACTATGTGCTAAACAGAACGTATCATCCCTGTAAAAGCTCCAGGAATAAAATGCAAGATGATGGGAGATAGAGTGTAAGAAATGGTATGCTGCACAAAGACATTACTGGACATAGCATGACAGCTGCATACATGAACACACTATAGCTAGGCACACGGTAACAGGATCTGTATAATACTGCATCACTGATGCTTTGTCTTGGAAGAATGACTCATGAAGTCCTGCACTCCTAGAGAGGCGTTACTGCTAGCCAAGGCTGCTGTCAGTCTCATCAGTGGTGTCGCCATTGAAATGTTGTGCACGGTCTAGTAAATAGCTTCCCACCTATGCTTATGCATACAACTCTAACTAGACACAGTGGGCCACATATACACAAAAAAATATGAAAACAGCAGGACAAATTATTATGGCAAAAAAGGGTCCAGAGAAGAAGGGGCAGAATGGAGAGGATAAGGGGAATGATATAAACAACTAAAATTCATTACAGACATGTATGAAGCTGTCAAAGAGAAAAATAAATGAGCTGAATGGTATAGGCATTTTCCAAAATGTCTGAATAGTCTTTCCTCAAAAGAAGACATGTAAATGACTAGGAAACATATGAAATACGTTCCCTGTCACTAGTCATCAGAACACTGCAAACGGAAGCTCAAATGAAATGTCATCTTACTGCAGCTAGAGTGGGTGTTAATAAAAATACAAGAAGTAACAAATCCTGGTGAGCCTGCGGAGAAACAGGAAGTTTCAGACACCCTTTTGTCATTGTAAATTACCATCTATATTATGTAAAGCAGCATGGAGAGTCTATATAATCAAATAAAAATTTCCATATGATTCAGCAATCCTGCCACTGTGTACATATATAAAGGAAATAAAATCATTATATTAAAAAAGTATCTGCTTTTCATGTTTGTGCATCCTCCTTCATAATAGACAATGCATGGAATCATCAAGATTCTTCATCTGTGGGTGAAGAGTTAAAAATTAGTGTTTATGCATAGTGAGATACTATTTATTCATACTATTTATTCATGAGCTCTTGTATTTGCAGTAACCTGGGCAAAATTGGAGGTTATTATGTTAAGGGAAATAAGCCAGACTCAGAAATATAAACACAATATGTTCTCATTAATTTGTATAAACTAAAATCTAGTCTCACAGGATAATGGAGTAGAATAGTGGACACTGTGGGAAGGCACAGGAGTTGAGGAATGGAAAGAGATTATGCAAAAGGCACTAAACACAGCTAGAGAGCAGAAATTGGTTCTGTTTTTCTACAGCACAGTAGGATAGAGATGCCTCCAACATTCTGACATATTTCAAGGGTGCTAGGAGAGTTTAAAAGCAGCACACATAGATATGATAGGATTTTGAGGATATTCAGAGGTTCAGATCACTGAATTTTTAACTTTAATTTTTATTTGTGTGCACATATGTGTCTGTGTGTGTATGTGCGTGTGCACGTGTGCATGTGTAAGCATGTGCCATGGTATTTGTGTAGTGGTAAATGGCAGAAGTCAGTTCTCTACCTCTACCCCTAGGTCTGAGGGATCAAATTCAGGTCATCAATATTAGAGGCAATTGTCTTTACTAGTTGATCCATCTCAATGGCCCTTACTACACTGATTTTATCCTCATACCCTCGTATAAGCATGCTAATTATAATGAACCCCATAATAACCTCTGTACAAATTATATTAATATGTCACAATAGAATAAAATTGTTCTATGGAGAAATGTATATGACTTTCTCCTTTTCTATGCTCATAAATGACTGAAAAAAATAGCATGTTTTTAGTTCTGCTGGTAGATCTCAGTTGGAAGTTCAATCCATATAAACAATGTATGAAGGATAGGTGCTTGGGACAAAGATTATATTTCATACCAAAAGAATAAAGAAAAGAAACTGTGTTTACACATCTGCTTCTTAATTGTAGAGGGACTGAGAGGTTATAGGCATAGGAGAGAAATGACAAGGGAGAGAAATGGCCCAATAAAGGAGAGGAATTTTGAGTAATTTCCCAGGAGTAGGTAGAAATCTTCCAGACATCAGGCATCACCTCTTTCTACTCTTAATTGTCTGGTTTTGCAGTAACTGTGGCTTTCAGGAATTTTTAACCTTGAAGAATAGTGAGAAAGAGGGAGTAGAAAAGTCAGAGTCATGTTATCCCTTTACGATATTTCTAGACAAAACTTTTCTCAATTGTTCAACATGCAGAGCCAGGCAGGAGGTTAAGGTTGAAAAGGATACAGATTGAATATGAACCTAGAGGTTCTGTCTTTCCCCCGATCCAGTTGACCACTAGACATATGCGATGCCGAGCAAAGGGTCAGGGTCTCAAACGAGGTGATCTTTAAGTCTCAGACAAGTGACCGTGGCAATCACTCAACACAGAGGAAGGGAGATCGTCTACAGCCAAGTTTTTGGGGAACTCATGATGTGATATCTGGGCAACTTCCAAAGTTGGAGTTTTAAGTCACCTTGTAGCTAGTGAAGCTAGAGGGAGAGACCTTTATGACAGGACTGTGATTCCCCTATGAAAAACTGCTTGACATCAGAGTTGATGCTAAGAGATTACCATGGGCATTTGAAGGGGCAAGGCTTCTCCTGGGTAAAAGATTCTTGAGGATTGTCTTGCAGAATTTTAGACTTGAGGAAATGCTGCAACTGTGGTACTCTGTTTAAAACAAAATAAAGTAAACAACAACAGCAAAGGAAAAGTAAAGAAAAGGGAAGATCAGAGTTAAGGCAAGATGGGTAATTTTATTCCCAATAAAACAAAGGTCAGTTTTAGTGCTTAGATAAAACTAAGTGGTAGAGTGAGTTTGGCTAACATGTCTAGTGGCCAGAGTTCAGTCCCCAGCAATGTGGGAAATTTAAAAAAAATGACTTACAGAAAACATAGTTGTTACAACAGGGGTCTGCACCTATAAAACAGACCCTATGGCCTCAATCAGACCACAGGTCCCTGCAGCTTTCTTTGAGATAGAGAGTTAAGAAGTTGTATGTGCTGTGGGCTGACAGTGTCCCTGATTTATGGTCCTAGCCAGTCAGTGCCTGGCTCCTCCATGCTTGCTGTTAGCATACCACACTGAACCAAATCACATGTTGTGAGAATTGCCTGTCCCCATAAAAGGTTAAAATGTCTGATTGCTCTGCTGTTTGTGAGTATTTGCTTGAGAGATTCTCCTCAGGGGTTTGTTCAGGAAGGAACCCTGAGGGCTGCTCTCTGAAGAGGCTCCTCTGGCCTCCCATGGTGCCCCTGTCTCACTGGTTCTCTTTCCCTACATCCATCTCCCTCATCAATCACTGTATGAAGCTTCTCTCCAGACTTTGCAGAGAAGCTTCTCCTTCCCTTTAAGGCTCCACTGTGCTTAGATCTCCATGTACTGCACACTTTCTGTTTAATCTTCTGCCTTCCTCCTTGAGGTCTGATCGTGACCTAGAGGCCTGATCATGACCTTGAGACCCTTCCTTTCATTCTGACCACCTCATCCTTGAAGAGAATTTTGGACAATGAATTCTGTGCAGTTCCCTTTCTGGACTGACTGCTGCCGCTAAATTCTTTTGTTCTATTTAACAAGTGACTTTTAATCAAGATAAATAAGGGCTCAGAAATCATTTCTGAAATGTAGGAACAATGATGTCACTATGTTTTGACCACCACGCATAACATTTATGTATATTTGCTATCGTCTTATACATGGCAATAAATTTAAGTTTAACTAAATCATTAAAAATTGTAGAATATTTATATACATTCCACGAAAGGCATGTTCCATAATTTAATTTATTCTTACTCCTACAATTGGAACCTTGTATAAATTTATCTGAAGTTTTAGGGACAGAGTAATCAAATAGGAGCCAACAACTCTAATATGCAGCACCAAATAGATTGTACATTTTTTAAAATTGATTCTTTGTGGGTTTCATATTCACATGCCAATCCCATCCATCTCCCTGCCCCCTCATATCTGCCCTCCACCCTTGCAACCTCCCCTCCACACAAAACGTAACAAAACTCAAAAGAAAAACAAAACAAAACAAAAAACCAGAAAACCAAAACAACCAAACTAACTTAAAAAAATTATTGGCATGTAAGCTGTAGTGAGGCACAGTGAGTCACACAATGTACCCTTTAGTCCAAACAATTTACTTTCAAGTGTTTGTTCATTGTAATGAATCATTGGTCAGGTTCAAGGCCTCTGACTCCTGCTGCGCTGTTGATAATAGGCCCTCGATGGGACTCTTCTTGAACATCCTGTTGCTGCCCTGTGCTGTGGAGATCCTATACCTTTGGATCTGCAGGCTCGGCTCCTTCACATGCTCCAGTAGTTCAAAGATGAAGTGGATGTTGGGGTGGGCCAACTCATAGCATCCTAGTTTTGGGCCTGGGTGGTAAAAGGTTGTTCAGTCTGTCAGCTTTCCCTCATCGACACAGAGCTCTCCAGCATTGTCCCTGCTAGCTCACCCACTGCACTAGGCAGTCAGGAGTGGGGCCAGCTCTTCTGGCTCACCTGCACCCACACCACCAGGGCAACTTCTACTATGTTGCCCCAGCAAGGTCCAGGGCCTGCTTTCTTGAGTGCTGCAGTTGGTGCAGGGCCCCGTTGTTCTGCTCTTGTTCTCCTGAGGCCAGTGCTCCTGAGGCTTGCTGCAAATGGCAAGGGGTATGTGGGGGAGTGGAGAGCTTACACGGCAGACAAGGGGGCGGGCAGAGTCAGTTTTCCTGCTTTGATGTCGCTGGCTCCTCTGCATCCTCACCAACAGGGTCAACTCCACTACGCTGTTCAGGTGAGGTGCAGGACCTGTTCTAAGTGCTGCAGCTGGTGAGGATCAAGTCGAGTTCTTCCACTCTTCTGATCTCAAGGGCAGCGCTCCCACCCACCACAGGTGGCAAGGGGCAGGAATGGGCAAGGGCATCTCTCCCTCACCCACTCCACCGTATGGCAAAAGAGGAGTGGGGCATGATTGCCCCTGCCAACGGGGTGGGCTCTATTTTGCTACCCAGGCTAGGTGCAGAATCGCTCTCCTGAATGCTGCAGCTGAGCAGGGTTAGGGTCAGCTCTCCCACTTTTGTGGCCTAGGGATCAGCTTTCCCGCTTTCAGCAGGTTATCTAGGGGTGAGGGGAACATCTCTTTCCTGCCCACACAAGCAGATAGTGGGGCCAACTCTTCCAGTCTAATGCCTTCAGGGCCGGCTCTCCCGCGCACCCCCATCAATGGGATCAGTTCCATTCTGCTGCCCAGGTGAGGTACAGGGCCTGCTTTTCCAAGTGCTGCCATTGATGGTGATGGAGGGCCACTTCTCTCTAGTGCTACACCCAGTGAGGGGGCAGAGCCAGCAGCTCCGTGCAGCCCTATCCTCGTTGTACTCAGTGATAACAGGAGACATGGACATCAACACAGATTGAAGGTGCAGCCGGGCCGTGGACCCAGACATAGCCTTTAAGTGCGGTTTAAATCCAGAAGTCACTATGGCCCAGATCTGTACAAACACTAACATGGTCTCAGGTGTAGGCTCAGACTGTGGGCCTCTGTATGTCCCTCCATGGTAACAGGAGCAACTGACATCAACACAAAACCCAGCTGGTGCAGGGTCATGGACCCAGACATAGCCCCCGGCAGCAGTCCATGCCCACACATCACCACCATGGATCCAGGTGGCAGCTCAGGCCTCTCTGAAAGGCATGGCCATTGTGGGAATATAGTCCTGTGCTGCCCGGTGGACTCAAGGTGGATCTCTGCCTTCCCCAGGTGAGGGCTGCATCTGTCTTTCATGCCTGTGGACTTCATGGTAGAGTACATACATGGTTTTTATTATTTAAAGACATTGTTAGAGACTGTTTGTGTATACACTTGGCACTACTAAGTTTTAACATTTACTAATTTATAGATTATTTTAATTTAAGTAGAGTTTTTTCATGGCATTTCACACCCAATGACATTTTCAATATTTTGCTCATTTCCTAAGTGTCATCCAATGTGTTTGTTTGTCCTTGGTATCAGCAGGTGGGAAATATTCTTCTGTTATGTTTGTCACATCTTTCTCAGATTATTTTTACTGTTCAATTGAATATCTTAATATTCAAACCTGTCCATTTGCTTTTTTAAAAATACAGTTTAAAGCTCTCTCTTGTGTTGGGATTTTTATTGTAAAGAGACGTATGGGGGTTGTTAGATTTCAAGGAAGAAGTAGAAGCAAAAACAGTGAACTAAAGGCCTGATCTACGTAGAATAGGGATCTGTGTGATGAGTTCCTCAAACTTAAAACTTAAAAGAGATTAAAAGAAGTTATACCTTCTAGCTCTGGACAGATCTTTACTTGAGTGTTAGGGGACCACTGAAAGTTTGAATAAGTGTCACTATAAAAATGACTTTTTTAGGGAGGCCAATTTATTACTGTGAAGAAGATAAATCAGAGGCAGTATTGGATGAGAGGGTGGCAGAACACAGTGTGCTTGTTAGTTTGTTGTAACAAATTATTTGTGTAACAAATCCCCACACAGGTGCTAGACACATCTATTTCAGTACTTCATAGTTCTGGAGGTCAAAGGTATGGATATTACTGGACCGAAATGAAGGTGTAGGCAGAGCTGTGTAGTTCCTCCAGACTCTGGGGAGAGTCTGTTTCCTTATCTCTCAAGCTTTTACAGGCTACCTATGGTTTTTTCTTGGCTAGCAACCCCTAGCCAAAAGTGAGCAGTGAAACACTGATTATTTCATATGAACCTGTTTCATCATCACATCTGAGATTTACCCTCCTTCCTCTTACGTAAGGTCCCTTGCAATGGTCCAGTTGAATAATAATCTCCAGGATAGTCTTTCATGTTAGAATGCTAAAGTTAATCACATCTGCAAAACCTTTGCCAAGTAAAGCCACGCATTCACTGGCTTTGAAGATTATGACATGGATTCCATAGAGGATCGTGTGTTCTTTTGTCTCATATGTAATGTTATAATGTAAATTCATATGTGAATTAGTGAAGACGTGAACTAGAGTGGTAAATATGCAAAGGACAAATTCTGCATCTCTATTTACCTCATCAGCCCCAAGCATCTGCTCTCTCCTTTTCTTCTTGATCCCCTGGGCTATTTATTTTTATTTTTCATTCTTTTTGAAACATTTACCACTTGAACACTTGCTAAAACTTTTTACTTTATCTAGCAATGATTTTTTTTTAAATCCTCTTTTGCTACCCAGATTTGCATATCCAGTGTTAAATTGTATTTTATCTTGTGGTTAATAAGTTATCTTTTCTATACTTTGAGACTTCTATTGCAATGTTATTGTTTTGTCATTTTCTTTAGATTATTATGCTTTTCTACATACACAGCAGGGGAATGGACACTCCATTCATTACAAACCATACAGAAAACTACTTCGAGTGACCAAATTTTATCTTCAAAATTTCCAAATCAGGCATTTGCCTATGATCTAATCTCTGAATCCTTTCTGAGTGCGTCTCAGTTTTTTCTTCCTACAAGTAACTACATCATTTTCATTAAAAATAACAACCCTAATGGACAGTAGGTAACAATTTCTTTTTTAGGAAGGGGAACCTGAGGATAGAAAGCTTGATGAAGTCACTAAATTATTAGATAGTCTCTAACAACATTTAAACCCAGAAGTTTAGATCAGTTTTATGACACAAAAGCTATTATACTATACTGCCTGAATCTAAGTCACCAAAAATTAAACTCTCACATATCAAACCATTTTTTCAAAGTTTTATGAAGAAAGGAAATGAAGCTATGATAATCCCTGATTTTAAATTTGTGATTAGTCATTTTGTAAATGACCCAGCATATAAAACTGTGGAAAGAAAACGTGGGTTATCCTTCCAAATGCTTTTTAGTGAGCATGTTCCCCTGTGTGCTATTGTTAGATACCATTTCTCCTTTCTTATCAGTGAAAATCAAGTGGCAAGAACCAATATTTTCTATGAAACAGGGAGATACTTAGTAGACGTACCAGAGTAGTCATCTAGGACTAACTGAGTTTGTTAATTTTCTGTCTCTGATCCTGGTAGCCAGGTGTGTCCCAGAGTATAGGCAAGCGTGGATCATTCCCCAGGGCTCAGGGAGATATGTGAAAAGATGATGGGTTCTTAGTCAGATGCATGGCTTTGTTTCTACTTATACAAAGACTTTTACGAGCTCTAAGTCTTCAAATTTGGGGACTGACTTGTCAAAGTGTTTATTGGGGGTTGGGATGAGACCAAACTGTAATTGCAGAATCCCTTCGAAGGGTGCATACTGAGTGCTGGGTGAATATGAATATGCCCTAAAATCTAAACTGTTGCATTCTCTTTAAAGATGCAAAATATGGCAATAAAAGGCATTGAGACACAGTTATAGAAGAGACTCCATAATTCCCCACTTGCAAATATATTACAGGTCCTTTATCTCATCACCGAAGGGTGACCAACTGACTTACAAGATACTTAGAAATGAAGTTGCAGATGATGTCTTTCTATTTCTACCTTTGCATAACAACCCTTTGAATTCTCTTCTTGTCGTAAAATATGACAAGTTCTCAGTGACTGGTGGCTTCAGATACAAATACACAGGAGAAGACTAAATACAGAATTTAAAATGTTCCATCTACAGCAGTGTGTGTGTGTGTGTGTGTGTGTGTGTGTGTATTACTTGAGTATATTAAATCCTGACTTGCTACTCTAAGATAAGTATACTAAGTTCTACTCTTTACACAAAGGGAAAATTCCCATGTTCAACTTACCATGGATATAGCAACACTGCAGAGTTCAAGTACAGCCAGAAACAATTGGTTATCTGGAAGTGTGTTTAGGAAATATTTTAAGATAATTGCTCTACAACTCTGCCTACAAGAAATGTTCACATATTTTCTGTCATATCTCTTAAGAGACTACTTCACCACAAGTGGAGGTGCAGTTTTTCTGATATAGAATGATTGCATTTCAGCCCCCAGCGTGGGAGCACGCATAAGCAGGCAGGGAGTAGTGAAGCTTCCATAGGACAATGCTTTATTACCCTGAGTAGCTCCCCGGGAGAACTTCACATTAAATCACTATGGTAAATGACCACAGAAAGCCAAGAGGAACAAGACTTTCTGACCACTTCGACACCTGTACCTAGCACAATATTTTAACCGACAAGAGGCTTAAGCATGATGAAGTGTAATTGTGACAGCTCTGCCAATGTTTGCTACCCAATAATCCCGCTCAGATAAATGCTGGCTCAATATCTGAAGTTAAATATATATATATATATATATATAGTAGTTCAATTATTACAACACAGCAAGAGAACAACACGGGGATGAAGCTGGGGGCGGGACTGAGATTGGATGAGAATGGCTGAAGGAGTCACTAGGAAGGAAATCGAGGTCGGGGGAAACAAAAAGACACAGCGACTTCTCTAAATGAAGCACTGCTTTTGGTTGTGTATGAGAGCACTAGGTAAAGCAGGTAGGTCTTCGAGTGAAGATTACATGTCAGATGTGGCTTAGGAATCAGTGGGTATGAGCCAATATAACTAAGCAAGTGAGTCCAGAGTCTGCAGATTCCATAATTGATAGTCTGTAATAAATCAAACTGTCAAAATGTATTAAAAACTTTTATTTTTGAGATTTATGGCATAATTATATAATTTCCCCTTTCCCTTTCTTCTCTCCAAGACCTTCCACCTAACCCACCTTGTTCTTTTTCAAACCCATGACCTCTTTTTCCATTAACTTTTGTTACAGCCATGGCTGGTCCATTAATCCTTTTGTTTCTAGCTCTTGCTATAGGATCTTGCTTGCTCAACTGCCTCCTTAACTGTGTAAAGCAAAGTTAAATTGTTTGTGCTTAGGGGCAGGTATAACCACCTGCGACAAGATGACTCCACGAGTTTACTCATGCCATAGAACCAGTAGAAAAAGGAACAAACCTCAAGATGTTAGCACAACTGATGTTAGCAGCACCATTCTGATCTTAAAACCCGGCATGTAGGCTCCCAAACACCTGGCAAAATGGGAACAAAGACCTCATCCATCTCATCCATCAAACAGCTAGTCCACAGTTACAGGAAGTCCCCAAATGTCCTAGGCTTGTTTTGTTTTGTTTTTTTTTAATTTGGTTGTTTCTGTAGTTCTGCTTCTTGCTAACTGAAGTATGTGTGTGTGTGTGTGTGTGTGTTGCATGTGTATGTTAACCAGAATGTGGTTTTTATGCATAAAAGACAAAAGACTGTATGGCTCAGGTCTGCATTATTTGGATGAGTTCCTCATGCAGCCTCTGGTGGCAATAAATATTTCCTTTGTGACTTTAAGAGTGCCTATGTTGTGGTCTCTGTTGGCTTACTTTGAAGCAGTTACATGCATATATTTTTCTAGATATACATCTATGTGTCTAGATATAACCTGCTTAGTCTGTATGATGTTACTGGTATGTATGTTTTATAGGATACAGGGAATGTATTCTGCATACTGTGAGGTTAGATAAGCAAATGAGTATAGCCAATGTTGCGTCAGTGAGAACAAAGGAGTAAATACATGATCGTGTTCTAGGGACTGTTTCTGTCTTATTCTTAACTATAATTCAAGTCTCAGAGTTGCTCAGAAAATACACTTTACATAAACATAGGCAAACTAATTTGGTTTGCAAAATAAGATTTATCAAAAATTCATTTTTATATGTATCAGACCTACTTAAAATAAGCATTGCAAATCTCTGATGGTAACTTTTAAAATACAATTGATGGTGTGTGTGCGCATGCGTATAAAGGTATAGATATTATAATTGATTAGAGTTCTGAGTGTGGGGGTCTAATTAGAAAACATTACCTGAAATGACCAAAGTATATGCATGTAAATAGACTGAGAATAACTAATCAAATTTTTGATTATTCTCTCAGCAATTTGAGATAGCCTTTGGAGAATTTAGTACAGCTCCTTCCTTATAGAAGTAATCTTTTTGATGAAAATAGTGAGTTTGTTTTCAGCTTTTAAAAAATATTTCTTTATCTTTTGAGATTATATCATTTACCTCTGCCTTTTCTCTCTCTAAGCACTCTTCTCTTTCTCTTTTTAAAATTCATGACCTTTGTTTTTTCATCAATTGTTACATATGTGTACATGCATTTAAGAATACGTACATATACACAGAAGGATATTCACATATATGCCTATATACATAATTACAGCCTTCACTGTTTGTGTAAGGTTGCCTGTAAATATGTTTGTAAGACTCCTTTGGTGTGGTCTTCCCTAGGGAAGACTATTTTCCCTGCTCTCAGCATTCTTTAGTGACCTGTGGTCCTTTACATAGGGTTGAGGCCTCCTAGGCTTTCCCCCATACACCTTACCATGTCTACTGTTGTCTTTGTTCTGCTCATGTTTTCTTGTCTTTGTTCTGCAGTCGTATTGGTGAGACTTTATGGCTGTAGCTTATAAAATTTCTAAAAGATGCCATCTCAAAATGAAATAATGGTTCCTCTGGCTTTTCTAGTATTTTGAACCCCTCTTCTTCAATGACACCTGAGCCTTAGGTACAGAAGGTGTATTCATTGGTACTGGGTTCCACAGCTCTGAATTTTGATTGGTTGTGGTTTTCTGTAAAGGTCTCCATCTGTTGCTAAGAGACATTTCCTCCATGAGGGGTGAAGACTACACTTATCTGTGGGCCAAAGGACAAGCAATTAATTAATGTAATTAAGGATTATTCTGGTTTGGTGAAGTAGTGGTTATAGGCTCTCCTCTAAGATCAGTCACACCACTAGCATGATGTAATGGTTAGATTTTCAGTACCAGGCATTATTTTCCTAATATTTAGCAGCTCTTAAATCTGAATAAAATGCTGTTGGCTACCACAAAAGTACACATGCCATTACTGCACCCTTAGGGTTTCAATGCCATGCTGATTGCTGTGTGGTCCCCAGTTGTCATAGCTGGGTGGGACTGTAGGTTGCTTCCTTGCTTTGGAAGTTTTCAAGGTGCCTTCTGGTACCATGAAAGTTAATTCGCAGGGAGGAGGCACTCAGGTCAGTTCCAGCTCATGGTCCTTGGGCCCTGAATCTGCAGTGCGTGGTTTCTTTAGCAATAGAGAGACCTACCTTCCACCTCTGGGTTCTGGTGCGTGCAACTAATGGCAGTTAGCTGGAAATGTTTTGGGAGTTTCTTAGACAATTCTTACCCGTAGCTCAAAAGAGGGCTTTCCATGACTGGTGTTGGGGGTTTTGTTAGATGATTTTTTTGGCTCTTGGAGGGAGCATTGTTAGCCCAGATGGCAAGTTTTTTAAATCATATATTATATACATACTAATTTGCATATATCTTAGGTATTTCTAAGCAGACAGTTAATAATAAGATTGAGCCATGTTTCTTTAGCATTTATTATTGTTTACCACTTGCATTATTTTGCACAATTTATAGAATTAACACATGTACATACATACCAACTGGATTAAAAACTGAAAAAATGACTACTTTTTATTCTTCATTTTATTTGGCATATATTAGAGTTAATTAAATATAATTAGTCCAAAGGTTAAGGAGCAACTGTATGCTGCCTCAAATCACTGTGTTTTGCCATCTTTATAGCGTTCTAAGGTGAGAGGAAAGCAGGTAGAAGTGTCCCTCTGCCAGTTGAGCTGCACCAGCGTGAGAAACTGTACTAGACACAAGCTTTCAGACTTCTCACTGTAGCCTGTATGGTTGTGATTCTTGTTTCTTCACTCTGATTATGCAGGTGTGTATCCATCTATATATATTTGTATAACAACATCTGGGAGGTCTCCTCCTCCTTCATCCAGCGGGGACACCAGATGAGTGACAGGCAAATACTAGGAAATACAGAGAGAATACTAGATGTGCAGATCAACTGGCATTTCCAGATTGATGTTTGAGAAGATTTTAAGAATGCATAGGTGGCTGCTAGAGAAATCATGAAGGACTGTATAGACTCCTCTTATGGGTCTACTGTGCTTGCTTGTAAATGTGAATAAATAAGAAAAAAATTGTGTGAAACTGTGTTTTCTTTGTGGCACTGAGAAAGAATATATCAATGCATGTCTTAACACAACAATGATGCACTGTAGTTCAAGGGCTTCTACCCCTAACCTAGAACTGTTTGCAATTGCTACCCCCTGGCAAAGATATAATCAATTTTCTCCAGCGGAGTTTCACTGGGTATATTAATCACATCTCATGGCAGGTCTCATGTCCAGGAGTAGATGACCAATACAAAGCAAACTCAGTAGTCATTTTGTAGATTTATTCATGTCTGTGTATTTTATTTTGTTTTTTGGTCACTTTTTGTCTTATACGGATTTTGCGTACTCATTTTGATTTTTGTGGGTTTTTTTCAGGGTTTTTTTGTGTTTCTTTTCTGTTTGTGTTTGAGTTTTTAAGAGAGAGACAGACAGACAGAGACAGAGAACATAAACTTGGGGAGAAAAAGAGGTATAGAAGTTGTGGGAGGAATTGAAGGAGAAAAAACGATTAAAATATATTGTGTGAAGTTTTTTTCCAACAAAACGTTCTTTAAAATTTGTATCCATTTAGTTTTATAATTTCAATAACTTAAAGCACAAACACTATAAAATGAAGCAAGGAGATAAACAAAAAACCCGAGATGAAAACAGAGGTAGACAACGGAATAAGTGATTGTTACAATGATGCTAAATACTGCCAGCTGAGAAAAAAAGATGAGCTCTGAAAGTTGTAGTGATGAAAACCTGACACCACAGAAACAAAGGAAGTCAGTGATGTGAGTCACACTTAGGGAGGACGCCTAGGATACAGGGCAGAAGAAGGATTAGGATGAGAAGATGAGGACAGTGAAGATGAAAAACGAGAGATAAGGAGTGTCCACACCACAGCTACAGGAAGGGAGATCAGAATAAATACGGGAAGAATCAGCCATCAAAGCTGTGTCTGTGGAAAACTTTCCAAACTGGAGAAAGTGTTGAGTTCGCAGAATGAAGGGTCTCACTGGGAAGCAGGCAGCATTAACGAAATGAAGCCAATATTTAGACGTACCCTGCTGAGGGCTCCGAATTTCAAAGGAGAAAATAAAATGTTCTGAAAGCATTCAAGTACGAAAACTGAGGTCATATGTGTAGAAAATAAATGCAGTCAGTCCATGATGTCTCCAGTACCCGACAGCAAAGCTAGCAGCAGTATTTGACATGTTGAGGCAGTGCCAATATTATGAATGAAGGGCCCACACGCAGGCGTGTTGCCTCTCTTGTACAGTGTCAACAAAAATCCATAACATCCATTAATCATAGGCTGAATCACACAAGCTCCATCCTCGATTATGTTACTCAGAGATATGCTCTGGTGAAGACATGAATTTGTAAAACTAAGTAATCCTTTGGGTATTGTGAAGCTCTATTGTAGAAGCTTTAATAATGAGTCATAAGACTAGTGAAATGAAAAATTCAACTAATTAATATAATGATTACAATCATAACCAAAATATAAATCTCAAAACAAATTCTAACAAGGTTAATAATATAAATTATTAAAATGCAATAAATGTCTGGGTATAAAAGTTTAGTTCAGACAATGAGAACAGGAAGTGGGTAAAATCAGAAGGATAAATGTTAAATAAGTATTGAATTTTACATTCAGTTAAGAAAATCTAAGTCTTCTAAGGTTAACTTATTTATTTTTAAAGCACACCACCATTTTATCCTTTAGCGGTTCAAGACTTGTGTGTCTGTTCTGCAAAGTACTAGGTTTTTTGTTTGATTTGTTTTGTTTGCTTTTGTTTGTTCTACTGGAGACTGAACCTGGTGTCTTGTTCTTCATCACTGAACTACATGCCTAGCCTTCCTTTCTTACTCTTCATTTGGGGACAGGGATTCATTAAGTCGACTGGCCTTGACTTCACAATCCTCCTGCCTCAGTTTCCCTATAGCTCGAATTACAGCCCTGCATCCCCACACTCAGAGTGAACTGTTCTCTCATGACTCTGATGCTCATTTCTCTTCCAGAAACAAGCATGCAGCTCTGCTGGATCTGTGAGAATAAAAGAGTGAACCCTGCACAACAGGCCTCTTTGTGACCATCCCAGGCTCGCTCTTTTCCTTTGTTGTTGAGGCCAGTCTATTAGAATTGCTACTGGTGAAGCTCTTTCTGTTCAAAGGAGTGCTTAGAAGATTCCTAAGGCTTGATTTCCTAAGACTTTAAAGGCATTTAGAGGCAGTCCATTTGTAGACCACTCTGTGTGGCGAAAAAATTATTCCCTTTGATTCTTAATTACTTCTATGACCTGAATTAATAATGTCAACCTACAATGTCAGTGCCATGTATTGGCATTGGGAATGCAGGGCTATTCTTTTATATCCATACTTGTTCATGATTTGAGAAACATATGATGGTTACTATTACTCTGGTCTGGGAATAATATGAACCAGGGACCAGGGTGTACATTTAAAACAAAGGAATCGAACTCAGACTAATATCCAAGGTGACTCACCTGCAGAGGCATGTCGCTATCTTTGTTCTAGACTGTTGTCCGTGATCAGAGGTTCCCACAGTCTCTGCACCCCTGGCTTTGTATCATGTTTTTTTCTACCCATATCTTTGCACTGATGTCAGCTGTGAAGTTATAGCTCTGTTGTTTTCTCTGGACCTGGACTTACATTCACCCTTTGTCCTTTCATTGATTGCATGGCTTCCCCTCTTCCCTCCTCTCTAGACCTTTATAATTGGGGCCATTTAGCTTCCAAACTTCAGTGTCTGTCCTGCCCATAACTCCTAGTGTGAAATCTGATTGGATTGAGAAATAATAAAGGAATTCTGTCTCTAACACAATTCCAGTTTCCCTTCATCTGACCCTCCCATCCACCTAAATTGTCTTACCTGGATTCTGATTTGATAACTAGGTTTGTTCTGATAATTTATCATGTTCCTCAGGCAGCAAGATGTGTTGTTGCTGTTAGGAGCCCCATCTTAAACTGTCATCTGATAGCTAAACTCTGACTTTCAGACCAATAAAGACTCCAAGCTTCTAAGGAATCTCTGTCTCAGAGCTGTACCAAGCCCCTGAGATACTCTGATGTTTTGCTTTGAAGCCTTTTTGTTTAATACTCATGTGGGTGGAGGCCAGGCATTTCCTTCTGCTCCTCTTGATTGTTTGGGTCTTTGTCTTATATCATGTTTCTGGGCTCTCAAAATAAGTGATCACGGTTCCCAAAGAGGTCTCTATCCTGTTTGAGTCTCTCAGCATTGCAATGCACCACACACCTCAGTTTCGAGTTTGACAGCTGAGTCACTGCATTCTCCAAGGCCTTTCAGAATTTCACCATGCACAAATACAGCCTAGCAGCCTGCAAAGACCCATGAGAAAACAATCTGCCAACTTCTTTATGTTGTTTCTTTATGAGTCTCACTCAGGAAACTCAGCCATCTCAGCACCCCGAAGTCTAATGTCTTTTTTTTCTCTGATCAATTGGGTTATTGCTCTTTGCTGAGGCTTCTTGGCTGAGAAACTGCTCCCTGGGAGAAAGCCAAGTCAAATGTGAAACTGTGCTTTCTCACTTTTTGAGAAACACAGTCCTCTCATAGCCTTATGCCTTAAAACATTCATTTCATATATTTTGTTCAGTAATATGGCTATTTTTAAATGAAAGGTTGAATCCTGTTATTCTGCTCCGACTAGAAGCACAATTCTGTGTTTTTGTTTTAACCAACGATGTTGGAAGTTTCTAGTAGCTTTATACTTCTCATTGATTACATTGTGTACATATTGGGGAAGCACCACATTTATGAAAATTAATATTAATATATCTACTTATTATTCATAGATGAGTTAAATGCTATACCAACTGAATGGCCCATTAGGCTGGGCCACAGTTATTCTAAGATCACTAGGGCTGAACAAAAGTCATAACAGACTTGCTCTTAAAATGGCTTTGAAAAGTGTATAAAAATCTGTAATGATCAAGACTCATGTGCCTTTGGTGATATTGTACAAAAGAAGCACCCATACATTGCTTTATCTTCATCCTGGGAAACTTTCTCAGCCCATTTTCATCTCCCTGGCCCTTCCTGATGCTAGGCAACCTCTACCACTGAGTTACTTATATTCCCCAGCCAACAATACTTTCCTTGTGTTCTTATGGGGATTTCTGTCTCTGAAAGTCACCAAAATTATGGAATCCACTCTTTGTCTAAATTTTGAATCAAGCTTCCATAATCCAAAAAATGAATTATTTTTTATATACTTTATAGCACATCTTATTCTAGCTTTCCATCCCCCAAATTGGAAAAAAAAATATAGCTTCTGGTATCTCTTTAGTAATCCTGCCAGATTGTAAATTACTTACAGGTATTCTAATTCTGCCTGATGAGTTTATTCTCAGCCTGATCTTGTCAAACAGTTCTCTAAAGGTTGAGAATACTCTGAATTAGAAAGCTTTGCACTGACGCTGGGGTATGCATATCTCAAAAGTAAAAGAAATTGTGCCAGGATCCTTGGAATATTTGAAAGGGCTCAAAAATGTGTTTTCAATGCAGAGATTACATATCCTGTCAACACTCTTTCAAACATAGCTATTAGGCTGCAAAGATGGTATCACATATAGATACATGTGATATGTAAGCCTGGTGTTGGGGTTTCAAAGAAAATCGCCCCCCAAAGAGAATGACACTATTAGGAGGTGTGGCTTTGTTGAAATAGGTGTAGTCTTATAGGAAGAAGTGTCACTGCCAGGGTAGGCTTTGAAGTCTCCTATGACCAAGTTTCACCCAATAGCACAATTCTCTTCCTGGAGATCAAGATACAGAACTTTCAGCTCCTTCTCTAGCACCATGTCTGCCTGCATGCTGTCAAGTCCCACCATGATAATAATGGAGTAAACCTCTAAAACTGTAAGGTACCCGAGTTAAATGTTTTCTCTTATAAGAGTTTTTGTGCCCATAGCATCTCTTCTCAGCAATAGAAACCAGAAGGCACCTAGTACCCTGAGATCAATTCCTGAAGGTGGAGGAAAAGAACTGACTCTACAAAACTGTCCCCTGAGCTCTACAGATGAGCTGTGGTGAGTGCAAGCTCTCCCCCTTACAACACAGCACATACATACACAATACTTACACACACACACACACACAACACTAGGAAGAAAATGATTCGGCTGCATTTAATTCGAATGTATAAATAATTTGCTAAGTAAGTTTACAAATTTATAAAATATAGCTATTATATTATTTACTGCATTTTGACATCTGTCAGAAACTAAAGTTACTCAAACTAATTTGAAAATTTGAATATCACTTTAAGGGTTAAAACTCAAAAATGGCAAATTCTAAAAGTCACTGTGTTCTGTTCATTCATTATTTAGTTCAAAAACCTCTGAAAATAGAATTTTCTGGTTAAAAAGATGTTTTATACAGACACACACACATACACATATACACATACCTATATCATCCCCCATGCACATGAGCATTTTCCTTTTCATCTTAAGTTATAAATAATATAATAGTCCGACAAAGTTTTGTTTCCTTGAAGCAGATAAAAGTGAAAACATAATTTATTTTGTATTCCACTTGAAATAACATGGATTTAGAAAATTTATCCTTACTAGTAGGAAGACTGAAAGATCACAGTTCAAACATGCTAATGAATAGGTAGCCCACTGCTTATGTACGAAGGAAAGGTCATAAAATACTTATAATTAGTTTTATGTTAGAAATTCCTACACATGGTGATTATTTCTAAACATGTAGGTCAACATTTCATGTATCAAAATTGTTTATGCATCATAAAATTTCTTTAGGGAGAGCCATTTAAATCTTACTGCTCTTAATGAGCTAAGAAGTCACTTTACTGTATCAAAATATATAAAATAAATGAGGAAAAAGAAAATTTAACCCTGGCTTTCTCAGAATAATGAACTTAAATAAAGCACCTTAGACTTGCAGCATACAACTATGTTGAGATTTTAGTTTTTACTTCCTTTGGCCGCTACAACTCATGCAAAGTTTTAGAAGGATTAGTCAATACTGTGGCTTTGACCCAATGTGACTGCAATTGACTTGCGATTTAGGGCAAAAGATTCACTTTCCGCCTTTTAGGGAGTTCATTTGGATAAAGTCCATGTCTTATTTTCGTCTTGTGATTTAGGGAAGGGGGCAGTAGGTTTCTGCCCCTGCCCCTGGCTCCATGATGGATGCTTAATGACTTTAGTCAATTGTCACTGGACACAGTCTCTTCCTGTGACCTGATCAATATTTCAAGTAGAAACCATGTATCCAGGCAGTCCCGTGCTTCACAAGAAAAGGCTTCTCTCTCATGGTCTCCGGATGGAGCATGGTGGGGATGTGAAATCTCTAGCTTTCTGAAGTCATTTTGCTATGCTGTTACTGAAGCTGAAGGAAATGTCACTGTTACTGAAGGAAATGAAGATCATCCCGTGGATATTAGGGATGTTATCAACATCGAAAAAGCCAGGAGAAGATGAAAGGAAGTTAAATCTCTAACGATATATTTGGGTTGCACTTTGCCATTTCTGAAGCTAGAAATTATTCTGAACTTAGAAACCAGTGCATTTCATTTAATATTAAGTCCATCGAAGTGGGTTTCACATCAGTTGCTAAGAAAGGATTTATCACAAATGAGTTCCAAGTGATTGACTTATGTGTATGGAGTTGATTACATTAAATATGATTAAAAGGAACAAAGAAAAATGAGTAGCCAATCCTGAACATGCTAAATTTTCATAGAATTGTTCCAACAATTAGCAGATGTGACAAAAGCGAGATAGCTTTAGGAAATCTAAATATAAAATTAAAGAATATTGAAAAGACCCATCCATTTATTTAAATAGGGCTCCCTAAGGCAAGTGCTAGGCTCAGCAAGAAGCTGGTGTGTCTGAAGACACAAAAAGAAAAAAGGTTTGTGCTGTCTGCAGCCTGAACCCCAGGTTAATAAGAGAAGACTGTCAGGAGGCAGATGGGAGGAAAACCTGGGAGAAAACTTAGGGTGTAGGAAAACCCTGATTTCTTTGGCTACTCCAAACACTCCCGAGATAGAGAAGTCATTGTTCTCTTGGTGAGCATGGGAATAGGATGAGTTTAAGCACTAGACACAAGCATCCTCACTTAGGATCCTAGCTTGGTTATTTACTAGCAGAGTGACCTTGGGAAGGTCTTAGAACTTTTCTAATCTCGGTTTGCTAAAATCTCAGAAATGATAATAGCCCCAAATTGTAGGTCATGAAAACGGGTTAATTTATGTGATATTGGAACAGAGCCTATAATTATTCTAATTGGTACCTATATGTCACCAGCTACTGTGTCCCTGAGATTAAAGGCAGTGGATGGGGTCTAATGCCTCTCACCTCAGCCAATTGTTTGGAACTCCCCTATGTCAAGATAGAGCCCATTTGTCTGAGCTTAGAAAAAAGACAGAGACCTGACATAGGTAGACTGTATTTGCACAGGAGGACCTAGACAAAGGATCAACTTATCTCTGGACTTGGTTAATTGGTTCAGGGAAATTTCTAGACACTAAATGTTAGAAATAAAATTTTTAGCATTTTGTATCACTAAATAAACTCCTAGTTTAATTTTAAAGTGATTATTTATTACTTAACACCACAGGGAATCCTCAGGATTTATTCTAGCAGCAGCAGCAAAAATTAAGCTGCTCAAAGTTACACTCCCATATGGGAGCTTCTCTTCCTCAGTTCCACTGAAGTGAGCAAGAGGATCAGGAACCAAGGAAGATTATCTCAGAGATAGAATAAGTTACAAACAACTGGCTGACAAAGGATGCTTCATGAGTGTAGCTGAGAGTTCTTTTTAATAACTGAGAGAATATACCACATGTTAAAGCAACTTTAGTACAAATACTAATAACCTAAAGCTTTTTAAAACCCCAAACTTTCTATCAACACAACATTAAAGGTGGAAAATTTATATGCAACTTCATGCTGTGGTTTATATTAAAAATACAGGATGGATTAAAGTGTTGTTATATAGTTATCTTAAGGCCATATGTCTACGGACCATAAATTGCATGTTTGGAGCTGGTGAACAGTCCCAAGATAGCTCACTGTGCTTGCATAAATATCCCCAAATATAAAAAATATCCAAAATCTTTCAAGTCCCAAACCTATCATCTAAGGGGTATTCAAATTAGAACAGTTATTAACTAGTATCTGCTCCTATTGATAGAGTATTCCAAGACTCCAAAGTGGTTTAATAAAAGACAGCCCTCCTGTTCTTCCTCTGGCATAGACAACTGAGGCATCTGTCATGGTGGTTTCAACTTTATCCACTGTTTGCTTTGCAGGTGGTGAGTAGTTATGTTGAAACCAAGCAGAGGTAGATTATTTTTTTTGGCCTTGTCTTGCCTGAATATATATAAAAAAGAATACAAGTTTGAGTTTTTCTCTCAGCAATTTGAAAAGTAGAAGAGTGAGCCTATGAGGGTATTGGATTGATGTTTGCTGTTTAAGTTTTTTTTTTCTCCTACATTGAGGAGAAAGATCCCCTCGTTACATTGAGAAAACACCTTTTCCTCATTCTTAGTGGAGCCCAAGTTGTCTTAAGCTTATTGATGTATTTCATCTTCTCTGCCATAATTGGTTTTCAGACAGATATGTACCCCAAACATAGCCAACATATTATAAGGAAGAAGGTATTTGCTAGGACTTTGAAGAAAGAGCAGCATTGCTATTTCCATTGAAAAGAAGGTTGTATTTGATTCTGGAAATGTCTATAGTAAATTTTCTTGCATTGTAAGACTCTGGAGGTAGGAGTGGCATTGGAAGAAGCACAGTATAGTTCTTTGAAAGTTGGGTTTGTTCTGATTTGAATGTTAAATACTCCCACAAGTCCGTGAATTTGAATACTTGGTTCTTGACTGGAAACACTGTTCTGGTAGGTTGTAACAACTGTAGCCTACCTGACACATGGTCACTAGGAGCAGTGTTGAAGGCTTATACTCCCTTCTGGTCTTAACCGGAGCTATCCACTTCCTATCTGCACATGTTACAAAGAGTGACAACCGGATATCCCTGCCCCCAGCAACGGCATCTCTTTCACACCATGCCTTCTACATGGCACACTGAGATTCCCTGGAACTGTGAGACAAAAGCTGTCTTCCCTTAACTTTTTCTTTCAGATATCTTGTTGTAGGTGGAGGATAATTGTTCATTTCCCAGTTGCTCAGACCCAATAATATAATAATCACACTGATACTATAGTAATTACAACATTGCTTGACCAATGACTCTAATCTATTCCTAGCTAGCTCTTACATCTTAAATGAACTCATTTCTATTAATCTGTGTATCTCCACATGGTTGTAGCCTACCGGTAAGATTCTATCCCGAGTCTGTCTCCTGCGGTGGCTACCTGGATTCTCTTTGACTTCACATTCTTTCTCCCAGCATTCAACTATTTTTTCACCTAGCTGTATTGTGCCTTATCACAGACTCAAGAAGCTTCTTTATTCATTAACCAATAAAAGCATTACATATACAGAAGGACTTCCCACAAACTTGTCACAGAAATGAGAGAGGTAATATGAAAATTGGAACTGAGAAGTCATGTTGCTATTTTGATAAACTTTACCACATGATTTGTGAGCTTTTGTGAAGAGTTTGTGGAAGCAGTGTCGAAGAGTCTGTGACTGTGTGCTACAACATCTCTAGAACACTGTCAGAAGATAATGGGCCACTCAGAGAGGAATGTTGGAGCCCAAATTGCTGATAGAATGTACATAAGAGAGATTGCGCCTGAGTAGCTTAAGATGGAAGCTCAGACCCTACTAGAAAATGGATGACAGGACTTTCATGCTACTTTAGGCCATTATTTTGGACTTATTTGTAGCCATTTACTGAAAATGTAAGAGAAAGTGAATAAAAAATGTTCTAATTTGGTTTTCCAAGGAAATTTCAAGACTGCATTCAGATTGTTGAATGATTCTTATTAGTTACTTTTAGTCAGGATTGTAGGGAGAATTCAGAAGAAAACTGCGACAGAAAGATACAAAATATGTGCAGTTTTGCACGAAATGGGAAAGGGTACAGAAGACATTGCAGACAGAGGCTAAAGTCCTGAAGAGATTAGTACAACGGAAGTCAATCTTAGCATTTGGAAGGTGTGAACTGTGCCTTGAGAGTAAGGTAACTTCTATTATAACCTTCAGGTATTAAAACTACAAACTCATAATAGTTTTTCAATTAAAGAGAGTAATTTTAAAAATAGGATACTTAAAAATATGCACTAGTTAACCACAGAGGTTATATACAGAATAAGGAATTAAGGGACAGGGAAGATATCCTAAGGAAGGGTACACACACACACACACACACACACACACACACACAAACATGGGAATACACACACAGATATAAACATCAGAATATATATATATATATATATAATTTATTGGAAAACATAGGTGTCTTACTTAGGGTTTCTGTTGCTGTAATGAAGCACCATGATAAAATAAAACAAGTTGGCAGGGAAATAGTTCATATGGCTTACACTTCCACATCACAGTATATCACTGAAGGAAGTTAGAACAGGAATTCAAACATGGAAGTAATCTGGAGCTTACTGATGCTGATGCCAATGCAGACGCTATGGAGGCATGTTGCATACTGGCTTGCTCCTTATGGCTTCCTCAACCTTTTTCCTTATTTAGTACCACCCACAGGCTTTTCTTTTCTCTATCAATCACTAATTAAGAACATACTCTCTGCATTGGATACTGTTGAGACATTTTCTCAGTTGAGGTTCTCCCCTTTAAGATGACTCTAATTTATGTCAATCTGACTTAAAACCAGCCAGGAAAATTGTCTCCTTGTGATCTTGACACACAAACATATCACTGTTAAACCATAACCTCCCTTTTCTTGTTAATACTCAAGATCACACTAAAAATACAAATAATATTAAGAATCCTAGAGTCTTTACACATTCAAACACATTAAAAGTTCAGTCTCTTTAAAATAACCAATCTCTTTAAAATACAAATTCTTTTAAAATTCAGAGTCAACTGTGGGCTCCTATAAAATAAAAAAAATTAAATACTTTTTTTACATTAAGAAGGAAGAACCACAGTGTAGCGGCAATCAATCAAATCCAAACCAAACCCTTTAAGTCTAAATAATTCAATATCCAATGCCTGGGGCTCACTCATAATCTTCTAGGCTCCTCCAAGGGACCTGAGTCACTTCTCTGACTCTGCCATCTATAGCACATACAACTTGTCTTCTAAGCTCCGGGTGGCTCCACTCCATTGTTGTTGCTGTTCTTGGAGTCCATTCCATGGCACTGGCATCTCCAAAATGCTGGGGTCCTCTGCTCCAACTGGGCTGCACTTTCACCAACAGCCTGTCATAGGCTCTTTTCAATGTTCCAGTTGTCAACTTCTCTGCCTGACCCCTTTATTCTGGGCCTTCAACAGTCATTGAATCCGTACCTTCACCAATGGCCTCTCCTGTCCTCTCACAGTGCCAAGCCTCAGCTGCTCTCTATGACCCCTTCATGCCTTCAAAACCAGTACTTCCTGATGACTTATATTACTAACTTTGAGTGCCATCACGAGGTATAACCTGGGCCATCTCTGCAGCACAATTTCTCTGTACTCTTAGGAAAAACTTCCCAGATCTTACCTCAATGATGCTGGCCTCCTCTTACTGACCACTGATTTCTTAACTCCAGTCAAAAAGAATCCAGTATTCCAGCAAAGCAAAGGTTTCACTTTTATGGTTCTGGTATCTTGTTTATCACAGCTGATTCTTCAGTCCCAGTTAACTAGAACCACAGAACAATAATTAAAAAAACTAATGGCCCAAATAGAGTCTTTCAGCTTCCTTCTGAAACTTTACAAGCCAGGACTCCATTTTTTTGTACTTCCCTCAATATTCTTATCTTCCAAGCTTCTAGAGACCAGCCCACCAAACATTGAAACTCAATCACTTTTCTCACAAATTCCAAAGTCCTTCCACAATCCTTTCCAAAACAATATGGACAGTCTGTCACAACAACACCACCTTCCTGGTACCAACTTGTCTTAGGGTTTCTATTACTGTGATAAAACACCATGACCAAAACAAAACAAAACAAAAAGCTGGGAAAAAATGGTTTTATTTGACTTAAAATTCCACGACACTGTTTGTCATCAAAAGAAGCCAGGACAAGAACTCAAACAGGGTAGGGACCTGCAGGCAGGAGTTGATACAGCCCACAGTGGGCTGGGCCCTCCCCCATCAATCACTAAGAAAACCCACTCCATCTAGATCTTGTAGTGGCATTTTCTCCATTGAGTTTCCCTCCTTTTAGATAACTGTAGCTTGTTTCACGTTAATATAAAATTATCCAGGACAATGGGGTAGACTGGAATGGAAGGATTAAACAGAGAGGGTAGGAAAGAGCAGGTTAAGGGAAGGAATATGTACAACAATGCTAATGGTGTTTTGAGGGGTCACATAGAAATATACTATGGTAGAAGCTTCTTAAAACACACATTTACGGCAGAAATCTAAATGGAGTCACCAAACAATGGAGAAGATGAAGCCCAACTAGACATCTTTTGCCACCAAGTAAAACCTCCAGTGCCAGGAATGGGTTACAATTAAGTATTTAAATGAGTTGTTGTCCAAAAGGGCCCCATAGAAACCCCCAAACAACTCAGATTATTGTCAAAGCTATTGGTTGTTCTCCATAAATGGTGAGGCCCCATTGCTGAAGCCAACACTTACATATCTCATTGAACATGGAGAAGTTGTTCTGGTGTTTAACCAGAGCCTTTACCCTAAGGACCTAGTGTTCATGGTACTGGAAGGTGCTCTGCATACTATGAAAGAAGAAAGGTACACCAATTTAGCTACAAAGCCTGTGATCTGTAATGATAATCTTTCTACATGGAACACTGGTGAAACAGTGGCACAAACAATGTAAGGGTAACCAACCTTTATTTGAATGGATATAAAGCCCTCTCCATGAGATGGAACCCATCACTGACGTTGTTTTGGTGGCCAAGAATCTGAGGCTAGCTAGGCCATAGACCTAGAGGAAAATCAGATACTGTTGTTCTACTAAAGGAACATAGCTATAAAATGATTCCTAACGACACTCCTCTGTAGTCATAGATCAGTGTTTTGTTCATTCATCATCATTGAAGCTATCACCTGCAGCAAATGCGGGCTAATACAGAGACTCAAAAATCTGCAATATGCACAGAGGGAGAGAGATCTTGGAACACTCAGTCATAAATAAATGTCTCCATTAAATCCCCTTCTTAAGGGTTTAGGGAACTATGTAGAAGAGGGAACATAAAGCCAAAGGGGATGGATGGCATCCAGGAAGCAGTGCTTCATGAACACGATAGGATTGATGCATGTATAAACTCACGGGACTGTGGCAGCATGCACAGAGCCTGCACAGGTCTTTGTTGATGGGATCTCAAGGCTGAGTGGGGCATGTGAACACAAGCTTGTATGCCTAATAAGAAGCTCTCTCCAATTGACAACTACTTGCAAAGGAAAAATTAGCTTTCTCTAATAGAGTATCACTGGGTATACAATCTTTATAAGTCCCATGTTCGTTTTCTAAAGAGAGAAAGAAGAATGCCTGGAATGGGATAGGTAGGAGCAGTGGTGAAGATCTATGGATAGATGTGGGAAGGGAACTTTTTATGAGACTGTATTATATAAAAATATTTTCAATGAAAAAAAGATGTACTAGCAGTCTTATCCTGCTACAAATGAAAGTTTTTTTTCTCCTAAATTCTCTTCAGGTTACTGAAGCATTTAAGCGACTTGGTTGCATCTCACGCTGGTAATTGAAATTAACATCATCCACAGGGCACACTTTTCACATGAATGTGGAGCATGAGTTACAAGGTTATGGAGATTTTTCACCATAAGTTCTACAGGAGAGTCAAAGGCCTATGTGGTCAGGAAATAAGCAGTGGAGATAGATTTCCCAGATTGAGGTACTTAGAGATCTGTGTGGGAGCTATGAAGATGAAACCCAAGTTACAGTGAGGACCACGGGATATTGAAGATGTCAGACACATCTAAGGAGAAATCAAATCCTCAAACATAGAATAGAAATTGCCTAGACAAAAAGGCTATAAGGGTTGTAAATTTAAGTGTCTTATGGATGGGGCTGATCATACTCATTAGAGTTCAGAGACTACCAACACACACACACACACACACCACACCACACACACACACACACACACACACACACACACACACCATAGATTCCAGATGTGAAGTTATAGGATGTATTATATCATTCTGGGATTTGGTCTTGCTTTGGTCTGGTATTTCTTTTGTAACCTGAGATTTAGAATAGGAATGTGTACTCTGTGGCACTGTGCACTGGAAGGACGTAACTTGATGTTTGATTTTACAGGAGCTCACAGTTAAGTGTATGTTTGACTTTGGATGTTGGATAATGGAGCTTTTCACAGCTATGTAGCCTCATGAAGTTGGAGTGGATGCATTTTGTATAAGGAGACCAGGGGTACACCATTTTTTCTTTTTTTTATTGTTAAAAGAAAAATTTACATTTACTCCCCTTGTTCCCGGCCCTCCCGCTCCCCCACTACCCCACCGCCCTCCCCCTGCTTCCTTAAGATGGGGCAGGATACCCTGCCCTATGGGAAGCCCAAGGCCCTCCCCCCTCCGTCTCGGTCTAAGAAGATGTGCATCCATATAGAATAAGTTCCCAAAAAGCCAATACATGCAGAAGAGCTCGGTCCCGGTGCCATTATCATTGGCTTCTCAGTCAGTCCCCACTGGCAGTCACATTCATAGGGTCCAGTTAGGTCATATGCTCATTCAGTCTTGGTCCAGCTGGATTCAATGAGCTCCCAATAGATGGCCCACCATTTTTTTTTTCAGGAAAATCACATTATTGTATAAGAAAGTGGGGTTTCATCACCAAACCCAAATTCTTTTTCTGGCCCTGTGACTCTGTTGTCTTACTCATGTTGCTCTGTTTTATAGATTTACTAGGAACTTATATTAAAAACTCATATGCATAAATGATTTTTAGCTCATAGGATTGATAGAAACACATACTTCATGCTTCCTCAAGTTTGCACAACTTTTATCATTTTATGATTTATGTTTACAGTTTATAAGTTAAAGATGCTTTTTTCTTAAATTAAACATATTGAGAATAAAAATTTAAAAATAAAATTCCGTGTATTCTTCAATGACCCCAAACAACCTCTAATTGTCTAGTTTCTGTATGTTGATGAGCTGAATAAGAAACGTCTTCTGATAAGACTGCAGTTGTATTTGATTAGAATTGCCCCAGTAGACAAACAGTCCTGCCTTTTAAAGGAAGGCAGAAAAATGAATTTTAATCATCTTTAAAAGAAAAAATTACCATTATTTGGAAATTTTTTCTTTTAACAATTGTTTGGCTAGCAATCAGGAATTCTCTATATCGTATCAGTCCTTTTCACAAATGGCTAGTATATTTTGGAACTTATGGATGTTGAAGGGGTCATCAAGATGCTTCATTGTTAAACTTTGATATTGTTGGTTAATTAATTGGATCACAAATATGAATAAATGAATAAAATGAATTAATGTTTTTTCCACAGACACAAGTGTTCTGAAGTGTTCTCCAAACACCATGTCTCAACTGTTCATTTGTCAGCCTTGATTCCATGTGCCTCATTTTGCTAGCAATTTCTGGGGATTATTCTTATTAAGATCTCAAAAATGGTCATGCTGGCAAGTTCAGTGTGTGCTTCTATTATTTTGCTCAGTTGCTCAGCTCTGAGAGTCTTCCTATAAAACTGTCTTAATCTGGCCATTTGTCTCAGCTGACTATCTATTTGACATATTCTCTTAAGTCTGTAGTGTTGGCATTTGCTCTTAACAGTCCTTCTGGTGTATGAGTTCTTCACTCTTTGGTCATAGGCTTTTCATTTGTTTCTTGAAAGGCTTGTTTCTATAGCAGGTCTCATGTGCTCTTAGAGATTTAAACATCGATACACTGGTGAATTTCAATTTACCTTTTTGAGCCCCCTTTTTTGCTGGGTTTCCTATTTTGAGCATCCAGCTGCTCATTTGACACTTTCATTTGGATGTTCATGATACCGGAAATAACACTGATCTCCCAAATCTTGTTCTACTTGCAATCATCTTCCCATAACATAAGAACATGTTTTCCCAGTTATTTCATGTAGAAACCCAAATAGGGAGTAACTTGTATCTTTTGTTCCAATCCCTTTACTTCCAACTGATTAGTAAGTCATTCATTTTCCCCCTAAATTAAATATGATACTACTTCACTACCCTCTACATGAATCACCAACACTCTGTTCACATCACTTAGTGCTTGGAATGAGTCCATAGTCTCCTTGATGTTCAGCCCCACCTCATCACTTGGCTTCATATACTGTCTTTCTCCTGTAGTATCCAGAATGACTTTGAAAGTCAGATCTTCCTATTTGCCTATTTAAAGTCATTTCAGCATATTTCCATTGCACCTAGAACTAAACTCAAGCCTTCTACATTGGCTTTGAAGACCTTCTATAGAACTACCCTTTCTTTTGCCTAAAATTCCAACTCCTAGCTTTCTCACTATGCTCTGGTCATATTGCTTTTTACCTGCTTTCCCAGGATTTCACTTCTTTGAGAACCTGTAAGGAATGTCCATAACATAAACATAACATGAGGATCTAAATCTCGCTTAGCAACTTCCTCCCCTGTCCCGTTCTCTATCATAGCAAGCACTACGTTGTTAATTCTTTCACCAAATTTTATATTCAACAATTACATTTGCTAGTGAGGTTTACTTGATTGCCATTTTTAGTCCCATAAAGCACCATGCAGATCTGATGATCTGAGCAGATATTTGAGTAGAGACACCGAGTAGTGTGAAGACCCAAGTGGGTTTTTTCTGCCTTTGCATAATCAACTTAGATAGTTAATGGAGACAGAGGCTGATCAAGTACACTGGCTGCATATTAGATGATTTAAAAATCTGAAATATGAAGGTTGAGAGGAATAGTTTTGACCTAAATTTTTGTACTATAAGGGATAGATTGAATATGATTTTAGTCCCCCAAGTACTCTATATTTAGAGTCAATACTATTTGTCTTTACATATCCCTTAGGCCTCTGGTGAAAATAAATGAAATATGTAACAGTTCCCAAAGAAAAACAGAATTCTAAGCATATTCTAGTATAGTTTTGAGCAGAGGTGAAAGTTCAAAATGCAAAGAATGTTTTATGAAAGTTTTAGTGGTTTTTATCTTTAGGGCTTTTGTACATTTTGTTCACCAAATACATATTGAACACCTGCTCCTCTATATTCCCAAGAAGATGTATCTGTATATTAATGTGTTTGTAGACTAGCTTTGGAAATAATACATTCAAAGAAGCTATGCTGAAAAATGTATGTTTTAAATACTACTGAAAATGAGAAAGTAATATAGGAACCTAGAAAAGCAAGAGATGAAAGTGCAAAGTTTCTAGCTATATAGCTTTCCCCATCTCCAATGAAGACAACAGAGCCATTTATCATGAGCGAGCAGACCTAGAATTGCTTGGTCCATTGTACACCCTTAATAAATAGTTGTTGAAGGAATAATGTATTGAACTAGTAATTTGAACACTCTAATAAACAGAGGAAATCTTGGGTTCCTCGAGAAGCCTTGTGCTATATTACACTCTATACTCATATACTAGTCTCATTTCTTGGCTTAGTCTCTTACTTTATTATTTTAGTTTATAATCCCAGTTGAACAAGATCTATGAGCAAACTGGGTTGTGATGAACTAAAATCAATGTTGAGAAATGTAACATTTTCCATGTTAAGTATCTGAACCAGAGCTTAAAGAGGAGGTATATGTTGTGTGTTTTCTTCTCTATTCTTGTGTTTATGTTTTTTTTCTGATTTCAGTAACACTTTATTAACATCTCTACCACTGCTTTCCTTAGTATCTTGGCTCATTTAAACACATACACACTGTCCTCTTGTTCTATGTTGCCCCTTCTTTTAGATTTTAGATTGAAGTTACAATTACAGTAAAGTTTTTTTTTTCCATAATGCCAAGGGAAATGAATAAGAGAAAGTGGCTGACTCTATTACTCCATCATATTTTCAGGAAACTATAGCACTAATTTTTATGAAACACCTTGGCTCCTAAAGGAGCTTTTGGAGGGAAGTCTGTCTTTGAAGTTGACTGGCAACACTCTGGTGGAAGAAGATGGAAAGCTGTGTTTTGGGATTGTTCTATTGCAGAAAATGACAAATAACTCACAGAAGCACAGCATAGTCTGAACACCATTGCACTGCGTGAGTGGTTAGCTATTTAAAGTCTATATGGCCTGTCAGAGAAGACTAACCTACCATGGAGCTGGAGAAAAGCAGAAAATTTCATGGATTTGTGTTTAAGAGATACAACTCAAGTGATGTTAGTATTTCCAGGTTCTGACGTTTCATTTCTATTTTCTATAAAATAGAATTTTATACTTAAATTACAGCAAATGTCTGGTTTGTTCCAAGTATTATTATTTTCTATAAAATAGATTTTTATGGCTATGGTATAGCATCTATATTCAGTTACTTTGTTCAATATAACAACTGAAGAGCTCAGAAAAATTATGTAACAGTAATTTTTTAGTGTCTTGTAACTCTTTTTTTTATTGACTGTAAACATTTAAGGAATATTTCTTTTATCTCTCAAGGTTGCAACAGTTTATTTCTACCTCTCACCTCCCAGCTGGTTACAGCAAACTTTTGCCTATTGGTTGCAAAGAATAAAATTCTGAAACAAAAAAACTGAAAGTTCGTATTCAAGTATTGGGACTGCTTCAAGTAAAAATTACATAAATAGCCCAAAATAACGTCTCAAGGGTGCAGCTCATATTCTTACTTCATGATGGATTCATGGATATAGTTCAGCTAGGTGAATATTTACCTTCATGCAAGCATTGGTTCTTAATTGCAAATACTTTTACTATGAATATTCACTTATATTACACATATATGTATGTGCGTGTGCTCACACACACGCACACACTTCCATACCATGGTATGAGCGCAAGGGTCCTGAAGACAAAATTCAGGTTGTCAAACTGACAGGAGGCTTTCCTCTCACTGAGCCATCTTGCAAGCCCAACTGCAAATACTTTTAAGCTTGATAATCTGTTTCAAAAGAAGACAGTAAGAGGGTTTTATCTTCTTTCTAAATATGAGCACTTCAATATGGTGATAAGCCTGTACAATAAACATTTCCAACTTTCATCTTTTCTCAAGCCTATTACTGTAGTGGAACTAGAGTGACCACAAGCAAATTGTATTAACTCCCTGTTACGCATGAAGTGACCTTTTGAGAATAAAAATGTTTTATCCAGGAAAAATGTAATGCAATAATCCATTATGGTCAGCCTAAAAAAATAACTTCTGGAATTTAACCCAAAATACAAGACACCCATCAATTTTTCATAGTAGTGAAAATGTTTGTTCTAACTGACTACAAAGCATAAGGTCTACCCTTCCCGGGCAACAAATGAAATCATCAATTTAATGAAGATCAATTGGGTATGGGGCCACACCAAGGCCAACAAAGGCCTGGCTTCTGCTGTCAAGGGTCTTCTATCTAGAGAACTGGCAAGGTTGAGAATCATAGGAATTTATTTGTCATGGAGACAATACCAAGAGAGATGCCCAGCTAATTACTAGGCATTTGTACTCATTAGGATAATTAACGCAGATGCTCCAGAGTGGCAAATGAGCAATCACACTTCAATTCCTAGACAGGTGGCAACAACTGAAAGCCCAACCTTGACAACTGTTTTGGAGATTCAGGCTCGGTCCATCGGGTTCAAGAGTCACAAGGATAGCATTGCTAGAAAGCAGAAGAATGTGTTCCAGCTAATGGGTGGTCTTTCAGAGAATGAGTAGCACAGTCCTATTTGCTAAAGGCCACTAAAGAAGCACAGCTTCCACGGAGGGGCTGCTGGGCATTGCCTGGGGCTGTTTGCAAGGGATTGGCTCTCTGTACATGAATGACTCTGACTCATAAATATTACAGTAGAGGAATCATGCTACATTCATTTCTTTATTCTGACATTTATACAGCAGCAAACTAAACAGAAACAATGGATTTTACCAGAGAGCTTAAGTATATTATGATATATTGTCCCAGGATTTTACTGGCCTGCCAAAGTAGAGATAATTATGAGAATTACCTAGGAATAGGACAAAGTATTTGTTAATGTCTTTATCGAACACAGCAGCATTCTAATGATGAAATGGTTTATTTAAACTATATGGAGAAATTTTCTCTAGAGTGAGATACAAATATAAGCAAATGTGCTGAATTTGGAGTTGGAAGACCTGGATTCATAACATGCATTTATCCTTTACAATGTGGATTTGAATAAATTGTCTTCTTGGATATCAAAATTATAAACCAAGCATAACAACACCAAAATTATACTGTGTCAGCTATATATATGTCTGTCATTAATAGTATTCCATTAAGAGGACCCAGGCAGCCTGCTCAAACTACAACATACTGTAGAACTGAAGACAAGTTAATGAACCTTAGTTCCTTAGAAGCCTCATTTTCCTGACTGGTACATGGAATGTTCCAGGGACTGGAAGATTGGTGTCAGAGCCAAATGCTTGGTTTTGAATTAAACATTTTCTGGCTTGACAAACTATTTAACTTCTTGAGATCTCAGTTCCAGTATCTGTCAAATGAGGATTACAACCAATACCTACTTCTTTAGCTGCTGTGAAAATGATACAATGTCTCTTCTTGAAGGATTTCTGGGTTGGAACCTGATATGTACTAAGGTATTAATAAGAATAGGCCACTATTTTTCAGAACAAAGAGGAAACATTGAAATTGAAACTGATTTGAATTTTTTGATAGAAGCTGAAAGGTATCCACATGAATATCAGATTTAAGTTAATTGTGATAGGATGATGGGGTGGGGATTTAGTGTTTCCTTTAGCTTTTTTATTGCTGTTAAAATATCTTTTTGTTTTCATAATAAATCATAATCTGAGCTAGGCAAAAAGTTGAGAAAATCTGTCCTATGCATCATTTCCTGAGGCAAAGTCTGCTCAGTGACTGACTGATAATGTAATTTGTGTTATAGTATTAATAGCTGGTAATGGATTAATATGTCATTCCTTCAAGGCAATATATTTGCATTTTAAATAGGCACCTTATACTGAGGACTTGTCTGATAAAGAGTATCAGAGCTTTCGTACAGAGCCATGTAAGGAGTTTTTGATTCAAAGGAGGCTTTGGGCATTGCTAAAGTTACTGAGCCTTGTATTTAAGCATCTCACAGAGGAAAACAGAATTTTGGAGAGCTCTCAGACTGCCCAAAGTCACACTTCATTTGATTAGCGAGGTTGAGAAGTTGCAAGAAACAGCCTCTACCCCCACAACAAAGAATCAGAAACACCATACAGCTCTCTGGATTACCCATACCAGAAATGATGCCCAACCCCTACTCACACAGACTTTATCTTCATTCCTATAGAGTAGCAAAAATTAAATTGAACTGCCTAAAAAACAGAAACAACCCATTTCATCTGGTTCTGCAAAGTATTATCACACATATTTTAATGATCAAATTTCAGTAGCTCAAGTACTCTCTGAGTTGTTGGTAATCAGTCTTTCTAAAGACAACCGGAATTTATTCCACAAGTGTTTATGGAACACTAATGGAGTGCCAGACACCAGGGACTCAGCAGAAACAAAATTGAAGTTCTTGCACATCAAGTTTATTTCCTGGAAGAAATTATTTCTGACAGTTACAGAAGGGGGACTTTGCTGTGCCTGCAGTGTTTGGAGGTAAAGTCACCTCCTCCCAAACGATGCATTGTCTGCCCTCTGTTCTGTGTGCCATTGGCCTTCAGCTGTCATTCTCTGAGTCATTTGGGTCAGAGACATATTGTCATTGGCATCCCTGGGAGCCCCATTCAGCTTGCTTAGGGCACTGCTGTTAGCTGTTCTTCAGATTTCCAATTCTCAAGGAGCCATACTTGTTCGAATTCATGAAAACTGATGAAGAAGGTTCTCTTTGACTCCAAGGATGAACAAAGCAGCTGCCCTTGTGTGAAAGTGTCTCATTTGAATGAATGAGCCTGATTCCAGTCTAATTTCCTTTATGAACAAAATGTCATGTAGGCAGGTCTATGAACATCAGTTTATTACTCCTGTAAACAGAGCTCTAGCAAGCTCAGAAATCAGACAATGCAATGGATAGCTTCAGTATCAACTTGATACACATAGGAAGAAGGAACCTTAATTGGGCTATTGTCTCCATTGGATTAACCAATAGTAATGACTGTGAAGGACTTTCTTCATTGCTAATTGATGTAGGAAACCCCTACCATGAGAGCAGTACTGTTTCTAAGCACCTGGGCCTGGACTGTATAATGAAGGTAACTGAATATAAGCCTGGTAGCAAGCCAGCAGGAAATAGGTCCTCCGTGGTTGCTGCTTCTTGACTTCCTGTTTTGACTTCCTTCGGTTATGGACTGTAGCCTAATTCAAACAAGTATTTTCCTTCCCAACATGCTTTTGATCAAAGCAAACTAGAATAGATGAGGACCTTATGCTGCCCTCACCAATTCTCTTCTCTATGTTTCTCTGTGGAGCAAACTCCTCCACTGTCAAGTTGCAAGTGAAGTTTTCAAATAATTTTTTATTAAAAATATTATATGTCAACATGACATCTTAATATCTTTACAACTAAGTCTAAATACCTGAAAACCTTATTTTTTAAAGGGGGAAGCACTGATGGAGTAATTAGAGATGAGGTAAGTGATGCATATACAAGAGCAGACGTGCACCCATTCTGGACACTGAGGCTACAGCAAAGAATGGATGTAAGTTCAGCAGCTGCCTCTTTATTCTCTTTAAATGTGTCTTCTTCACTGCCCCTAGAAGGGGCTTCCCCATAAGTTTCCTGATTGGATGAGGAGAAGTCTTGCCTTCTCATTAGAAACCTCTAACGGAAACACTTCTCTTCATGGATTCTTTACTACTGTATCTAACGTCCTATATTAATGTCAGATAGGTATAACTGGAATATATGTATTTTTCATGGAGAAGGAATGAGAAGCTTCATTATATTTTTTGATTGTCTTAATTATTTTCTGGGATGAATTCCATATCAAGCTAGGAGACAATGTGAATGGTTCGCATAACAGGTACCGGAATTTGTAAGTACACAGTCTTGTATATGATGAACTTACTGCCAATGTTTTAAAAGACATACTGAGTCTGTCTTTTATATTTTTATCTTTTCCCAGAAATGATGCTTTGGACTTTCAGTCTGGGTCAAACAATGGTCTTATGTCAGATATTGTTCTAAGTTTAAAATGGTCTCCTGGCCATCTAAGCTCCAGTATTTGCTAGTTATTCCTGAATCCAGCCCGTGTGTTTTCACATTTTCTCTTCTGCAGATAAAGCTTTGCAAGGGAGACGTCTAAGTCCCCCAGTGTCTATAGAACTCTTGGCACCAGTCCCTCCAAACCTTTAGTAACACAGTCTATTCTGTGCCTGACCTTTGGATTTAAAATAGTCACATTGGTCTTTAGTAGGTAGAGCTATTTTATTCCACATTTCCTCTAGTTGGTCCCCTTGCCATCCTCCATCTCTTTCTCATGGACTTGACAACTGAAGGGGAACATACTTAGTTATATCTTCACATGAAGAATAAATAATACATGTTCAATCTATGTCTAAAGAAATGTGACCGGGCGGTGGTGGCACATGCCTTTAATCCCAGCACTCAGGAGGCAGAGGTAGGAGGATCTCTGTGAGTTCGAGACCAGCCTGGTCTACAAGAGCTAGTTCCAGGACAGGCTCCAAAAAGCTACAGAGAAACCCTGTCTCGAAAAACCAAAACCAAAAACCAAAACAAAAAAAACCAAAAAAAAACCAAAGAAATGTGTTGACTATCATATTAAGGGAAAAGGGTAGACTTTTTCCTTCTAAAGTGGAGGAATAATGATACTTTACTGGGAACAGGTATTTACAGAGATAAAAGAAAAAATATTTCAATTTATTTTTACATACCACAGGCATAATTCCCATGACTAATTACAACATTTGATGTATTTTAAAATCAATTTGCTCATTTTTCCGTCTAAATATTCTCTCCCAATTACAGTGAGCAGGAAAAGTTCTAGTTACCTCCATAAACATTTGCAGGGAAGCAAGCCTCATCCACTCCTAAGAATACAAGTTGAAATAGCATGATTTCCAAGGTATTTTATCTTAGCAGTATATGGAACATTTATTGCTTTATCATTTTCTGAACATATTTTCTTTTTCTGCTATACTGAGAGTACTTTCCTGTGCTGAAATAATTTTTCCTAGTTTATATTATCCACTTGTCCTTGGTCTAAATAAGTGTGGAATGTGCACAATTTAAAGAATCTTCATTTATGTAGAAGTGGGAACAAAGACAGATAGTGTGCCATAGCAAAAATATTCAATAAGATTCTTTCCCAATTATTCTATAGTTTGAACAATGCACTCTTTAGGCAGACTGCCTTGTTCATGTGACATTTATGAATGCTGCAACCTTCCTGTATTATTTACCATTCCTACCACTCACTAATTAGTAGAGAATATTTTTTTAAAAATCCGAGAAAAAGACGAAAGAAACCAGTAACAATAGCCAATTATTCTGCTGTTTGAAACCAAGAGGAGCCTGATGTCTTCAGGAGCAAAACCATATTCTTTTACAGAATATTATAACATCTTTCCGCTTTCATCTCCTGCAAGTATCCACCCACAGGTTTTTCATTCCGTACGACCCTATTCATTTCTGCCTGTCTTTTTAAACCTTTGCTCACAGCTGTGAGAAATCAAGCTCAAATCAAAGCTCCTTGGGAGGCTGAGGGATGGAGGAATGCACAAGATGTACAGGGTAGCCACACCAAGTAGCTTGGCAGGTCCCCTAATGAGACACACTGTCTCATGCGTCCCTGTCTTTATATGGTGCTGGTGCTGCCTCCGCACACGAAGTATTCTTACTGACATTTCCTAAGGAGTTCTTTTTCCTTTTCTGAATTTCTATTCCAGCATCACTTCACCAGGAAGCCTTCTCTGGTCTGCTGAATATAGTATGTGTCCTGTCTGTGATCCCTGGAGCATTGTGGCTCCTTTGTCATGGCAGACTGTGTCCCTGCTCGCCATTTCCACTGGAGATGTAACTCTCTAGTGATCTGTTTTTTGTATCTGAGATGCCATCCCTGGAACAGCACTTGTCATGTATTGATGTGGGAGTCCCCTCTGTGTGCTGTGATTACCATTAATGAATAAAGAAACTGCTTTGGACCTATTGTAAGGCAGAACTTACGTAGGCAGGGAAAGCTAGGCTGTATGCTGGGATAAAGAAGGGCAGAGTCAGAGAGACACCACGGAGCTGAAGGAGACAGATGCTGGTCAAAACTTTAGCTGGCAAGCCACAGCCACATGGTGATATACAGAATAATATATATGGGTTAGTTTAGGATATGAGTTTAGCCAAAAACATGCTTACGTTATTGGCCAAACATAATTGCAAATAATATGGTTTTCTGAGTGGTTATTTTGTGACTGGGAAGCTGGGAAGAACAAGCGACCCTTCCCTCAACAATGTTTGACTTGAATAAATGAAATCAATGTGGCCAATTGACCTCTGGCTTTTCAAAGGCAAGGAAGGCACATCTTGCTGAGGATATTCTTGAACATTTCCTGTTTTATTAAGGTGGCTACCCCATCCCTTAGGTTAGTCATGCTTTAGAAAGTCTGTAGGATAATTGAAACGTGGATACTGGGAGGGGAGGCAGACAAATGAAAAGATATCTTGGAATTTCCATTTCCAGGCAAAGGCAATTGGTTTAGATAGATGAAAGAAACCCAGGGCAAAGGGTACTGTTGTTAGGCAGTGGTCTGTTGTCAGGATGCATATGAGCCTGGGGAAGCTGGCTGAATCTCTGTGTGATGCTGATACTAAGATGAGTTGCAATGGGTCGGCCATAGTTTCAACGTCAGGAGAGAGGTCACTGCAGCAAACTTCAGCATGGTCTGTGAAGCTGGTTGAGTAGACAAAGGTGCCCCAGGCTAAGCCACTCAGGGATTAAACAGTAGTAGTCCTGGATCAAGTTTAGAGATTCCAAATCATGAGTTCTACAGATAGCTGTAAATGCCAGCAGGAGTTAGGTGATGTGAGCCAATGTAAGCCGAAGGATAAGCAGGAGGTCAGAAGGTCTTGTTCTCACCTTCCTCTTCCCCTGGCAGCATGATCATACCACATCATCTCTTCCACGTATCTGATACATCTTGGGAAGAGACACAGGAAAGTGGAGAGGCTGCCTGTAATCCTAAGTATATTCTAGTTGGAAAGTCACCTGAGAGGACCATCCATGGTAGTAATCATTTTCAAGCATAAAATCGAAAGAAAAGTTATTATTACCATGATTAATTTCACAAAGTTTGGGTCTTTCGATAATAGCTAGCTAAGAATTATATATTTCTATGTGTCTAAGTGGAACCGTAAGCAAATTTTGCAAACTTATTATCTATTCAGGCCCAATTTAGTGATAGCTGGCATGACACAAGGCTTCACTGTTGTCATACCAAGCCTGCTGGTGCCTATCAAGTCGTCAGTATTCTGCGAATCTTGCTTTTGATATTTTATAAGCTTTAACATAGATTGCACATGTGACTGCATCAATGGTTGCCTTATTATCTTGAGATTTTGCTGATTCACCCGCAAACCAAGTCACCAAGCTAAGTAAGCCTGGTGCAAGCACATTTACCAACATCTCCCCTTTACACGTAAGGGAGTAAGTGAAGGTCAAAGAAATCCAGCAGCATCTTTAGGAGCCACGAACCTTCTGCTTATAACCACAAACTGAAGGAGGCAAATTGTATCAATTATCTCAGTTATTCAGGAAAGCTATCATTTCGGTCTATTTATATACAAGTTTCTTTTATTTAACAATATACACGTTTGGCTAGTCAGGCAACAGCTGCCGTCTTCCCACCTGTGTCTCATTGAAACCACAGCTTTGTGGTGCCAGTGTAATTTCCCCAGACAATGCATAGTCCTGTTTTTCACTGAAATTCTCAAAAATAAATGAATAAATAAATGAAATGGAGGGCCGAGGAGAGAAGGGAGAATAAATGTGTTTCCAGGACACTTGAATTAAAATATTCTGAGGATATTTTCCAGGCTCATTTAGAAAATGAAAGTGAAGCAGAATATTGAGGCAGTTATTTGAATAATCCTGGATCTAGTCTTCATCACCATGACTTTCCAAGGAAGGAGGCTGACAGGCTTCTGCCAAGGCTGCCTTAGGCCTCTTGGATTCCTCCAGGCTTCTGTATGAGCACAGCCATGGCTTCTCCAGAGCAGTGAGACATTGTTAATTTGAAATCATGAGTAAGAAGAGATACAGAAATCTTGGTTTGACCATTTCACGTGTTTCTAGGGAAGTGCCAAGAGACAAACAATGAAGAGCTTGAGCTTTTTCAAGGGCTTCTGTTTTCTAAGTTTGTCTAGAGTGTACATGTTCTGATGTCTTTCCTACTCTCGGCTGTACTGACAAAGAGAAAAGCAACGAGTTCTCAGGCTTCACAAATGAACAGTACCAGCTGTATCCTCAGTAACGACCATCCTGCACACCATTTTCCCTTTGTGCAGTGCTTTGAAATCTCGAAGACACTTGACTGGTCACTTAATATTCAGTTTCAGAGCCTGTGTATTGTTTGATCTTCCTTCCACATGCCCACCCAGGGGCTGTGCTTGGAATTAGGTTCACTATTTTCCTTTTGAACCTCCATAGTTTTATTTATATCACATCTCCACTGTTTTGTACCTGATCTTTCAAGATTTCTTTCAGGAATTGTATTTTCCATAATGTTTTCATGACTGCTTATTTCCCAAAGCAAAAGTGACCTGGTTTTTTTTCCCTCAACTCCCCACAGAATATGGAGTTTCTAAAGGCATATGCCTGCAGTATTGTATGAAAATGTTCTCAGTTCCCCCACAACACCAACCTAGACCCAAAATTCCTTCAGAAGGATGTTCTCATCCCATTTATCTTCGCAAGACAATAGCTACCAACAATGTCTGGTGTATATTAGGCTGTATCATGAAGGGTTCTTAAGGTAGTATATGACATAAATGAAGACTTCTCTTTGGGTGATAAATCTTATCTTTATTTTTATACTAAGAATTGGAGACTTGAGAATTTAAAAGATATGCAGAAGGGATTAAAACTGAAAGGAAGGGAGGGATTTGGGTGTCTAATTTTACAATACCAGGAGAATGAGGTTTACATTATGGTGTCTGCCCACTGGAGAAAATCAAACCTTCATAAATCCTACCTTTATGAAACTAGAAAAAGATATGATTTCACTGATTGCTCCTAAATGGCTATTATGAATGCAAAATAGCACAGCCAGGGACTAAGAATTCTGTCTGTGAAACTTGTCATTAGATCCTAGCTCCTTCATGTTGCTGAGTGCCTCATATGGATACACCACTTATGGAAAATGGAGATCGAATACACCTCTCTTTTTTCACAGTACTGAACAGGTTAAAGAAGTCCATGTAAATCACTGTAATAGTATCCAGCACATTAGATGCTCAATGAGTTTCCTATTTTTATGCATGTTTGTTGTTACTAGAAAAAAAGCCAGGAACATTAAGAATTCCTTTGTCAATGTGGCATTTGACATGAAATATTTCAAATCCAGGAGTGCAATATTAAAAATGTTCTTTGTTGGGGGAAAAGGCTGAGAATCTTTCAATGTGTTGTTTGTCCTTCTGGATGAACTTTAAAGACCATCAAGTAAAATCAAATACTTCCTGCAGTAGACAAACAGAAATCATCTTCTTTCCAGGGAGGATCCGGATGGAGAGGTACAAGCATATTTTCTCGTTGCTGGGAGCAATTTGGCAAAGAAATAATATAAGCAGACATCATTTCGAGTAAATACTCCCTTTACAATAGTCACTGAAAAGCCATTAAACACGCCTTCAGATCAAAATTTACAGCAGAACCCACAGACAAGATTCACAGCCCTTTGGTTTGGAAGGGGCCTCCCGAGGTTGCACAGGGAATGTTTAGGGAGCTTTTATTCTGCAACACTATGTGTTATTTAAGCGATATTACACATGCTAAGGACTGCTTTGAAATGCAATGGAAATAAAGCATAAGGGTAATACAATGAAATTCAAATAAACTGAAATAACATACCAGGTTTGAGATTCACCCGAGCATCTTGGAGTCACACTGGCAAAATAACATGTCCGGGTTAGGCAATTAAGACAAGGGCCTCATTAGTAAATGTGAAAATGCTTGAAGGGGTATCAGGATTGAGCGAGTGATATTAAATGGGGTATTGCTAGAGCCTGTTGTGAGTTTGCATGATCACCAAGTAGAAAAAAAATAATAAAGCAGACATCCCCAGGATGAGGGAAGAAGTGGAAATGGCCTGCTGCTGACAGTGGGAAAGCAGCGTGAAAGAAGAAAGAAGACATCAGACAAAAGGCAAAGAATCTGGTTCTTGCTTCCCTTTTTGCCAGTTCTGGGCAGTATGGTTTTAAGAAGCTACAACCCTGTACCGTACTCAGTAAATTGGAGGCTGTAACACCTGTCTACTTCGTAAGCTGTGCTAAGAGTCAAACGCAGCAATGGCTGTGAAAGCATTCTTGAATGTTTAAAGTGTCAAAGAATTCAAGTGTTCCCAAAGATAAGTTTAAAAGCAAACTCCAAAGGGGAGCCTTTCCCATGCAGGGAGGCTCCATTTCTTATCTTGGAGAAGAATAGAAATGGCCTGCTTATTTTCACTAAAGGGATAAAGTGAGAGAAAGCCACAGAGCAAGGGAGAAAATAGCTAGTATTTAACAAGTGTGCAAAAAGAACTGTGTTCTGTTTTGCCTTAAAATGCATTCTGGGAGGCAACATAATTGAAAATTTCAGACTCTCAGATGAGCACAGGCTATCATTTCTGAAGAAGTCTTGCTTAGCATGAACTCAGAGGATTGAGTCCTAGAGGCCTTAAGGGAAAATTGAATGGAGGGGCTTAGGGTTCCATTAGGAAGCAATTTTCCTCTGGCTGAGTACCTCCGGATACTACTGCTGTGACAGGTAAATCCTTGCCAGGCAACCCAGTGCCACTGTGGGAAGATAGCCAGAGTAGTGGGGCTTCTTTCTCAGACATGTGTGCTGGAATAAATTAGGAATGGGACTGGAAACCCATATTCCATCTCAGACAGTATTGTTTTTCACCCTGAAGTAGAGAGCTCAGATTCTTAACTCATGAGTTCTGACAGGTTGTATTTTTGGGGTAAGAGATGGGTGATGGGATCTAAATGTAAAGTGAAGATTTTTTTTCCAGAAATAAGACAATCTATAGTTACCCATGAAGAATACATTTATAAAACTACACACCATACATTTTAATTACTTTTCTATTGCTCTGATAAGATATCATGACTAAGGCAACTTATGGAAGAAAACATGTATTTGGTCTGATGGTTCCAGAGGGTTATAATCAATCATCATTATGGCAGAGAGCCTACCTGTAGGCAGCCAGGCATAGCACTGGAGCAGTAGCTGAGAGCTTATAGCCTGATCCTCAGGTGCAAGGCATAGGGAGAACTAACTAGGAATGGCTTGACATTTTGAAGCCTCAAAGCCCAAGTCCTATAATATACCTCCTCCAACAAGTTCACATCTCCTAACTTAAAATTCAAGCATTCAAATATATGAGCCTATGGGAGTCTTTCTCATTCAAATTACCTTTACCACACCATATTAAGCCTATAAAACATGGGATGAAAGCAGTTTTGAATGTTCACACATCAGGTGAGCAGAATAACCACCAAAAGTCAATGATATGGAAGAAGATATCCATAGCAATCAATCTACATATATTTCCAATTATAAATGTTTTAATACTATTTGTTATGCATAGCATAGGTTGGAAAATTTTCCAAGGTAACGCTGTGAACTTCTGGCACTCTTGCCCATCTATTCTGAGTGCTGGGATTGCAGACATGCACCACCACATCTAATTTACATGGTGCTAGAGATGCAACCCAGGACCTTGTCCAACTTACCTTTTATAGTGGGAGCTATTAGTCCTTGCCTAAATACCCTTAAACGAATAGTTTCAACCTTTCTTGGTTGCTGTGAGTGTCTACTGCCCAGGACACAGCTCTCTTCTTCACTTCTCTCCCCTTCTCATCTCTTCTGACTGAGGTATTTGCCAATGACGAGTTCACACAGAAAACAAAACAGCTGTCTGCCTTGACTAAAGATGTATAATTTCTCAAATGAATTTTTTTTCTTCTTTAGAGATTCAAAAGAAACAGGATCAAAGTCTCTAGTTGAGGAACTGTTTCTTGCTTGGCATCCTTCCTTCTCCTTCTTCTGACTTACTTGTTTTTCTGAAAAACTCCCCTACACTAACGAGAACCACCCTTATAGTCTCTGCTTCTACGGTACTTCAAAAGACACCTTATAAGAGTGATCCATTGTAGTAGATGCAGGTGGAAAATAATCTTAGAGAATTCTGTTGGTATTTTTTTTATAACTTTCCCTTGATAAGGTGGAATTATATCCCGAAACAGCAGGTGTTAAGTTAAAACTACTTATATTTCTTTGCAATGGTTTTCTGGTAGAAATGCTGTCATTTTAGAAGGAAACCTAGTGTAGTATTTATTTATTGCTAAAGAGTAACCTACATGGGTAGTAGAAAAAGACAAGATCTCCTGAGTAAAATGGGAGCATGGGGATGATGGGAGAGGGCTGAAGGGGAGGGACAAGGCAGGGAGGGGAGCATAGAAAAATGTAGTGCTCAATAAAAATCAGTAAAAAAGAAGAAAAAAGCAAATTACTAAAAAATGTAGTGACTTAAGGTAGCATGTGTTTTGTGGGACAGGAACCAAAGCATATCGCAGCTTGTTCTCCTGCTTCAGGCTTTCTTATAAACATCCATCAAGGTTTTATTTGAGCCTGGGATTGCATTTGAAACTTGACTCAGGGAGAGCATATTTCTAAACCCATGTGGTTGCTGGCAGTATCTAGTTCCTTGTAGAATATCTGGCTTGCGGGCTTTGGACCCCTGATGTCTGTTGGCTGAAAGCTGCCATCGGTTCTTTGCCATGTGGCCCCCTCCAGATGGCAGAACACTATGACCAGAGGCGCAAGACAGAGAGTCAACATAGAGAATCTGCTAGCAGAAGAAAAATTGCTATCTAACGGAGCAAGCTCATGGGAATGGTGCACCATCACTTCTGTTGTGCTCTGAAAACCAAATCACTGATTCTTTTCATACTCTAGTGATGGAGGGATTATGCCATCGCAAACCCACCAGGAGGTAGGGATATCATGAGCTACACTGAAGTCTGTCTACTGTCATATTCGTTTATGGAGAACATAAATGAGAATGGATCATTGTGAGGAGAGGAGAATATCTATTCAAAGCTGTTTAATCATTGTAGAACATTTTGTAGTATAACACATTATTTAAAATAAATAAGGAAAAATTGTCACAATGAAGTCAATTTTCATTTCTCTCACAAGTTCTTGCCTCTGAGGCCAGATGAACTAAATTTGAGAAAGAACCAAGAGCCCTCATGATGAGAAAGGATTTTATCTAGACTTATGTGAGTTCACTTTCATGTAATGCATTTCAATAAAAAAAATCTTTCAGAAAAAAGATGCTTGTGCTACAGGTTTCTATAATGTTGGTACCTTTCCCATGTTTTTGTTTTAAATATTTTAATTTTCCATTCAAAAATTGACACTTCCTCCCCTTTTCTCATTTTCCTCCCATGTTTTTGAATCACAGGTGACAACATTAACTTGTTTCACTACCTTCTTTTACCTTCTATGGGCAGACGTCTTAAGAGTTGAAGATGAGGGATTATCAGTTACCAGTAGGTAAAATAAAATCAATTATGCTGATGCCTGCCATTCTCACACCTTGCTAATAAATGGCAGCAACAACTTATTTGTCAATGTATAAAATCTAGTAGAAGAAAGTAATTGTTAAATCATGTGCTTGAGCTCACAATGAAAACTAATGGTTGCTTCCTAGTCCCAAAATATGTTAAAGGATCTCAAATGCAATATTTTGAAGAAAAAAACAATTTCTATGTCAATGAAAATTTCCTTAATGTAAAAGCAATAAAAAGTGGTCACTTACAGAAGTTTCAAAGCAGGATAAACAAACAAACAAACAAAAAAAAGGTTTGGGGGTATGCTCTAATGAGAATAATGAATTCATAAATGAAAGAGTTGGAGTGAATTAATACTCTTTTTTCCTACATAAAATGAGTAGCCTTACAGATGTGTATCTGGGGTTCATATGCCACCTTTCTTAATCCAAAAATTTTTCTAATAAATTTCTAGTATCAACTTTCTAGCACATCTCTTATTTTCATTGTCAAGTTAGACTTAACTTTTTTACTAAGATAAATTTCACATCATTGACCTCTCACTTTTGTAATTACCTTGATATCTCTGAATCATTGGTGGTTTGTTACACATCTTCTTCTCACTATTTTTCTCAGATACAGAATCTCATATATGGTGGTTTATCATCTGCAATTTTATTTTGGAAATAGAATCTCTCACGAGAATTTAGACTTTCTTTAAACGCGTTTATATGGCCCAGGCTGGCCTGAACCTATGACAATCTTCTTGCTCCAGTCTTCTCAGTGCTAAGATGGCATCTGTGAGTTAGCACACTTGACTACTTCCTTCAGTCTTGCATTTGTCATGGGAAATGTAGTGTTACTTAGCTAAAAACAAAAACAAAAACAACAACAACAACAACAAAACGAAACAATAGCAAAAGCAACAAGAACAAGGTTGACAACAGCCAAAACAACAACCTAAACAACAAAGACACATAATTTACAATGAAGTCCTTAAAACTTAAGAAGCTATTCCACTAAATTCTAGACCCAAACTTTTCAGTCATGGTGCTCAACGCTTTTCTTCTGTTTCTGAAGTAAAGAGGTTGGTCTTTACACATGGGACTTTTAATGAGATGCCACATGGTCTTCCTGTCCATATGTCAATTCTAGAAATGTGAAATTAGGGTGTCAGTTAGACTTGTCTCCATAGCTTCCAGAAGAATCCTTACATGTTATTCCTGCTTCAAGTGGAATTGCTAAGGATTAATTCAGTATCACGGTTTCCTTTCTCTATGGGTTTTTGTTCCTGTTTCCTCAGTGTCTTCACACCTCTCACTGCCTGTGAAGGCACTGGCTGTTAGATGTCAAACTAACAGTGGTTCTCAACCTTCCTAATGATGTGACCCTGTAATACAAGATCTTCATGTTGTGGTGACCCCGAACCACAGAATTATTTTTGTTGGTACTTCATAACTTTACTTTGGCTACTGTTACGAATCATAATGTAAATGTCTGATGCATGACCGACATGTTGAGAACCAGTGCTCTATATCGATACCATCTTACCTGGGAAAGTCCTCATTTCTAAATAAAGCCTCATTCTCAGGTTCTAAAGTTTACTAATTAATATGTTCTTCTGGGGTACAAGGAGATCATAATTCTTGACCCAAGCCTTCAATCTCTTAAGATCCATCTCTGTGAGAGATGTCTATACTTTATAGTCAATTGGCATGGAAGTTTCTAGCAGCTAACATTATCTCCAATTCACCTATCAAACATAACCGCAAGAAATGTTTCCCCTGTGTTAAAAACCGTTTGTTCGTAAATGCATCTCAAGTGTTCTCAACGTTTTATGCAAGTAAAACATCCTCAGCTGGCCATTTCTTTCCATTCACTCATGTGTCTGCCTTTCTTCATCCACTCTTGTCTCATTCTGAACCCGAGGCTATTGGGCTGCTTTTGTGGGAATGAGAATTCTAGCAGATTCAGTCCCTGAAGGTCCATGATGCAGCGGATAATGATTCATCAGTTTTCTATTCTGGTCATCTGAATTTTGATACCTAGGGCAGATATCTTCTGCTTATTAATTACATAGAAAATTACCTTAGGGGAATCAATGCCCAGGTCACAGGCTTGGTTTAATGGTCTGGATTTCTACTCTTTACGTTCAATATAGAACGTATCATTTATGTATACAGAAATCCCTGAGTATCTTGTTGAAATATAAATTCTGACTCAGGTTGTTTGGAATACAGCCTAGTTTATCATTTGTGTGTGTGAAAGTGCAAATGTATGTGTGTGATGGGTATACATGTTCACATGGGTATGTGCATGTGTGCCTGTGGATGCCAGATGTCAACACCAGTATCTTCCTTCATTTTTCTATACATTATTGTTATAATTATTGTATTGAATAAGTACAGTCTTTAACTATGCTTGGAGCTGGAACAATGACTCAGTAGTCTCTTGGCTAGGAAATAAGCTCCAGGGATTTTTGTTCCCCCAACCCTGCTGCCTCAGCTCTGGGGTTGTCAGTGTGTATCACAACAGTGGGCTTTTACATGTGTGCTAGGAATCTGAAATCAGATTCTCATGTTTGCCCAGCACACACTTTATTAACTGATCCACCTCTCTACCTTTTCGTTTACAGTTTTGTAACAATTTTCTAGGTGCATTTCTTCTATTGAAAGTAGCTAGAACACCAGTTCTCAAAGTTGGCCTGCACTGAGATCAGATGTGAGTGGTTTTTATCCCATTTATAGACTTCTGACCTCGACAGTGAGAGACTTAAAAATTCCTCAGATGTTTTCAGTTTGGAGAGTTACTGGTCTACAGGGCCAGGGTTGATCAAGTCCTCTATTTTCTCTGAAGTTATTTGAGAGCTTCCCTCACGCCAGGCTCTTAGACTGCCAGGAGACCTGCCCTGTTCCTGTCTGCCCGACATTAATGCTTCACATTGGTGAGCTTGTTGCTGTTATCTACAGTGTCACACCTATCCCAGGGGAATAGACATCGCCCTCCAGACCTCAGCAGAGCCCAAGGTATTCCTCATAATCTGCATGAACTGCCTGCAGCTTTTGTATCTAAGAAACGATGACAGCAATGAAACTGGATGACTGTGCAGTAGGGATGCGCTTGATTCTCTTTGTCAAATCGAAACTCTAAATTTTCCAGAGATTGCTTATTTTCTGATTTGTTTTTACATTTATAGTTCAATATTTTGCTCGATAGAAGGACTGTTTCCTTAAATAAGACTAACTTGAATGTCTTTGTCATTTTCTTATTACTTTTCTCAGGGGTTATCGTTGCTTTTTTTCATTTTAAAATTTCTTACAGTTAAGTGTAGTTCTCACCCCTTATTGAGGAAGCCTTTCAGTGTGACAGATAAATATGATTGCAAAAGTCACAACCAATTGAATTGCAGAGATGTGGAACCCAGTTTCAATCTAGAAATCTGCAATACCACTCCTGCCTTTAAGGTCAGGAAAGACTGTGGAAGAGGGGGCAGAAAAACTGTATGAATTAGGGAGTTTTCTGTGAGATTTTGTCCCCTAATAATCTCAGAAGCTATACTTATAAAGTCTCCCAAACATCACTGCCCAAATATAAGTTGTACAAGGAACACATTAATGGGAATGCCAACAGAGACAGGGAGAAGTCTACAAGACGGCAATTCTACACAAAGAACCATAGGCAACAAGGAATGCTGGGATAGGAGGTGTTCTTCCCCAGGCAAGACCACAGAATTTGGTTGTCTAGGTTTAAACATCAGCCCTTAAACACACACATATGCATGTAACATATTTACTGGGCACGTTATATTTTGGTATGTATGTATGCATGCATACAATGATAATGCAAACAGAGGTCATAAATTTGAGGAAGAACAGGGAGACATATATGAAATAGAAGAAAGGGAAGAGGAAAATAACATATTTACGTTATAATATCAAAAATAAAAGAAATAATTAAGAAAATTCTTGATCTTTGTTTTGTGTAGTGTAGCTTTCCTCACGTCTCTTGTATGCTCATATGTCAAGATAAGTGATAGTAAATCAGATTGCATGATCTATGATTGTAGTTTAGGTTTGTGGACTGCTAGGATTTCATTGGAATAAGGGTAGAAATTGCTTATGTTAGAGAAAGGCTATGCAAAAGAATGAGTGGATATTTACCAACATCAGTATTGTGCTCTTGCTCCCCTAATCATTTCCAGGATTTCTTATGAGAAAGTTTACTTTTATTTTAGATATTTTTGTAATATTTCCACATATATATCATCACCATGATCTTATTTTAGACTCCGTTTGGCTCCCTGATCATTGTGATATCTGTTAGAATAATTCAGACGAGATGCACACACACACACACACACACACACACACACAGTGTAATGGTGAAAGTGAACAATGGCCAAGGGGACCATGACATCAACCTGTGCTTTATATGTATCTTTCATACCATATTTGACTTATTTCTCTTAATGCTACTTCTGCCTAGAGATCTATTTAATATATTTAATTTGTCTGTGGTATGTATGGTAGTGGTTTCTTTCTTTCTTTCTTTCGTTCTTTTTTTTTTTTTTTTGCTGCTGCTGTAGTGAAAGAAACCCAACAAGAAGCAACTTTAGATCACTGTGGTGGTGAAGGCATGAGTCAGGGATATTTTACATCTAGACAGATGGAGAAGCAGGAGAAAAAGGCATGCAGGTGGTCAGCTATGTTTTTTTCCTTTTATTCCATTCCAGAACCCACTACTTACAATGGTGCCACAACACTCATGAGAGTTCTGCCACGCTGAGCGCATTCTTTCTGAAAAGGCCACTACAGACATGTCCCAAAGTATGCCATCCTAATGCCTAATCAAGTTGAGGTGCCTATCAAAATGACTATCATTTTATAGAGCTTTAATTTTATAGAGCTTCCTGCTGTAGATGAATCCAAAGTGAAGGAGAAATTGTTTCATAGATGTCTATAGATAAACTATCAGCTACTGATTAGTTTCAGTACGCTCTTTATCACCACCACCATCGTAATCATCATCAATCATCATCATCTTTATTTATCAAAATAAATAAAAAAGTCTTTATTTGTATTTGCTGGTAGACCCCTTACTTCTTTACCAGTGATGACAGCTGAGTTGAATACATGACTCTCTTCACTCTTCCCCAGATCCTTCCATTCACCCCCTGTTGCTTATTGCTACTTATATCCTTGCTCTATCTTTTATATTTGCCTCACACGCTCATCTTTTAAATACTCTTTACCACAACTGAGTCTGAAGAGGGAAAGGCAGGAGGTCTGCTGTCTTGTATCAGAAACACTGCAGTACTATTTAATGGCTGAACAGTATTCTGTCTTGGTGCTTCTTATTATCTGTTAATGAATGCATTGTGGTTAGAATTCAATTTTCCTCCAGTGTCTACCATTATAAACAACTGCATAATAGCAGCTAGAGAAGTCTTGTTGTGAATAACTCAGGCGCATTCCTAAAAACATAATTTCTGGGTCAATTTTCATGTGTTCAAAGATGTGTTTCATTATTTCCACAACATTTCAGCATAGTTTGCACCAATTTACAGTGCCCATTCTCTAGTGCTCGCTAAAAACTGTGTAAAATAACAATATGCTGGTATTTCTTAGTTGTATGAATTAAAATTTAATGCCATTTTAATATAGTTTCTTCGAAGAGATTAAGCACCCTGTGTGTATAACATTTTTCTGTGCAAACTGGTAAGGGACAATGATATTCTCTTATTATATTCTCTCCGTAGTACTTGGTTAATTTGCTGGTTCTTTCTATTTCTTTTCAATCTCCTCAAGATAAAGAGCACTATCTTTATCTTGTATTTTATGAATTCAGAAAGAGGGCCTCAAGAAGCATAGCAAACATTTTCTAAATAAAAATGGAGCACACATGTTCTTAAATCTTTTCAAAGCCTTAATCCTTGCTCTAATTTTAATAATCAAGATGACTTTATGGTCTAGGGCTTGAATATTGTTGAGCACAAGCAAGCTAGCACCCCCCCAAAGTTTTTAAAGCTAGGTAAAGAGCTTTATCTCACATCTGTGGGATGATTTTTATCTCCTGTGTTTGAGACATTTATCTTTTATCTTTATCGTCTGGTACCCACTGAGCATATCACAGAGTTTATTCTTTCAGCATTGTTAAAATAATCGATAAACGAGTTCTAGCTTTGTCTACATTTTAAACTCTTTAACCCCATAATAATTCTGGGACTTCTTTCCCTGTTACTTCTGTTTCTCTAGTAGGAAATGGGACTGCCAATTAGGTGCAAGGGTTAGAGAACCAGCCTTGCAGACAGCTGGAAGAAACAGGTGTACAGAAATCCATGGACTATTAACATATCTAACTGAATAGGTGTTGATAGTTACAGAAGTAATTAGGAAGAAAAGAGAGCCCTATGAAAGCACCTAACAAAAACATTGCTGACAATCACTGCCAACTTAAAACTCATTTTTGCAAAAAAAAAACTGTGAGATTTTATATTGATTATTACCTTTTGACTTGTAATTTATAAGATATCTCCAAGGAACAACACATTTATAATTCTACTGAGTCTTTCCTGTATGTGCTGCATGCATCTCTGAATCAGCAGCATCAGCAATGGAGAATCCGCATGCTTCCTCCTGAATATTTATAGCAAGATTTTAAAATCACATTAATTTTCTTTAAGTTGTCTTTGCAAAATTGCTGTTTCCTCTTGTACAGAAACACCTTTCTTTTGGAATAAAAAAGTAGAAAGTGCTTTGGTTTCTTTGTTTTTAGGCTTCTGGGATTGGATTGAAGCCCATAAATGGTTCTGCATAACATTCTATGACTTTTTCTAATTGCAACAGAAGAGTTGGATTATTGTAAAACAAATTAAAAAGCAGAGAAGGAAATGTCACAGAAAATAAATCACTTATTACAGAGCCACACTGAGGGAGTAACTGTGTATATAAAATTATGCTTGTAAACACGCAAACACCACACAAACACACATGGACACACAAGTAAATAAGTATAATTTTAAAATGTTCTCACAGTCTGAGTGTAGCTATTGGTAAAGTAGCTTCTCTTGAGAGCATTTATGCCAGGTTTTATGTGGCCCTGATTGTTTGTTTTGTGTGTGTGAATTTACAATATCTTCGTGTGTATGTATGTGTGTGTGTGTGTGCTTGTATGCTTGTCTCCTACTTTTATGAAGATGTTATACTGGATTAGATTCAAACCACACTGAAGATCATTCTTATTTCTTTTTACTTATTTTTTTCTTGATGCTCTTGGGGTAGAACCCAGTATCTCACTAATGCTAGTTAAATATTCTACTACTGATCTATGCACTCGCTGAAAGGCATTTTTATCTTATTTCTTCACAGATATTCTCTCCAAATCCAGCACATTATGAAGTACCAGAGGCTTGGACACTTAAATGTGCATTTTTGTAGGATGCAATTGAACCCATTGCATTTGGTATATTTCAAAACATATGTATGTATTTAATAGTCTTATTGATTGTGATTGAATACTATAAATTATATAAAACTCATGGACTGTGTTTATAATTTTATATTTCAACAAATAATTTTTTGTATGTTTTTATGTATGAAACTTTTCCAATATCATGAAAATAAAAATATTAATCACACTCAAGCTGAAAACCATCCTAAACCTCCTAACCCTGTAATCCTTCCCCTCTTCTATGCTCTGTCCCCTTCCAACACAATCATTGATTGACTGTTGGCTTTAAATTAGCTCACATTTCATAGAAGTTTTAGAGATGGAGTCACACGGCACACGTTCTTTCTTTGATCATGAGTTTATTCAGCATTGATATCCTGAAAAATCACTCATCTTGTAACAGCATTAGGACAATACCTGACACATTGTTGGGGCATAGTTATTAACTTAACAATTAATGCATAAAAGTATAAGTTAATTAACGTTCTAGAAGCTAAACCTGGTTAGACGTATAATATATCCAAGTCAGGGCCACTTTGAAGAAACCCCTCCTCTGAAAAGCTGAAGCCCTAAATAGAGGGAGCCCAGTGTTCTATTTAGAGACTGCAAAAGTGAAGCATCTGCCAAAACCACTCCCCACGGTGGACACCCCATGATTGCAAACAGAGACAAAAGACCCTGCAGTTTCAAACTTAGGAAACCAGCTAACTTCCCCATTTTGTCCTCAATAAAGCCCCCTTCCTACTTCCTTATCCTTAACTACAAAAGTCCATTCCAAAGCATGCATCTGCATTCTCTAGAGCTCTGGCCACCATACTGCTGAGTTCTGTACCCCATCCATTGCAGCCAGACCTTGAGATGCTGCCTCTCAGGTCAAATTTACCTTTTTATCTGTTGAGGCATTTATTCCCACACACTTAATTCTTACACTTATCATTTCATGTTTTCTGTAAAGTATTTTACATAGAGAACAAATTAATTGAGTCTGTAGTACAGAAGTATATCTAACTAACTGTATCTAAGCTATAACTATATCTCTGGTGACAGCCTAAAGATGGAAGTGGTAGGCAGAGGCTCAGAATCAGGACCAGTTATTTGAAAAGTCTACGCAAGTGAAGCTTTATGTAGATTTGCAGAGTTAGTGTAAAGCTTCTGGTAAGCCACTGAAAATGTAAGTAATGAGAAGACTGATTTTTAGGGCTGAAGGTAGGAGGTGAGCAGAGGAGAAAAATTATTTCCTAAGTTTCCTTGAAGAGTTATCAAACTTGATACATAGATAATGAAAGAAAAATGAGTGTCAGGGAAATAAAATCACACCAGAGAATTCCAATTATCAACTCTCACATTACCCTTAATATTTTTTTTAAAAAAAGTAAAGTGCCTTTGTTCCTATTTCTACAGGCTTTTAGATATTTTTATTGCTTGGGTTTCCAGATTCACAAGGCCTTAGCTGGATGTATTTACTTCCTTTCTGTAAAAGGAAGACTCGGGAGTCAGTGGGAATTCTGTGCTAGCGAAATCCTGCCTGTTATACATGTAATTGTTTTCTTCCCTGTGTCATTGGTGATCTGTTATATTACAAATAGTGATATTGATTATTTTGGCTTAAAATGTCTCTGTATTTTCTCTTATAGTTTTTATTTCTTTTACTCTTTGTGAGAAATTCTTAATCTTATTTCTCAACGTGGCTATTGAAACTTTATTTTTTTATCCTAGTTTGAAATTTCCCAAGAGCTCTTTTTAAAACTTTTCTTGCTTCAGTTTCTGTTAATGTTTTAAGAGCCACCTGTTCATGATTTATGGGTCCAGTAGGGTCATTGTCTGGGCCTATTTGTAAAATAGCAATTAGGATTATTTAAAAACTATTTTATCTTATGTATGTTTCCTTTTTAGTTATCTCTCCCCTTTTTCTGTCTTGGTCTAGTCTTTTATTTTTATGTTGTAAGTATTTTATTTTCAAGTTTTTGTGGATTCACAGCCATGAACTTAATTTTAATAATAAATTTTCTTCAGAACACACTTCATTTAATTATTTATGAAAGTCCTGGTGATATCACTTTACTAAGTGAGAAGAACACTGTCCCCATAAAGGCCATCTATATGGGTGGAAAGCATGTGAAAAGAACGGTGGTGTGACAGTGCTGTAGAGTGTCAGTTCACTGTCTTTTTAGTTTCCCTTCCAGTGTGTACATGTGTGTATGTTACATGTGTGATGTATGCATGTGTGTACACATGTATACACATGGATGTGCAGGAAGTTCACATCTAAGCATTTGCATGGAGAGGCCAGAAATATACAGCAGGTATTTTGTTGTATCACTTTTTACTTGTTCCCATTAGACATGGCCTTCAATGAAGCTGGAGCTCTCCATCTTTCAGCTAGATTGGCTGGCTCCTATAGACTCCCCTCTCTCTTTTCTCCAATCACAGTTTGAGATTCCAGCTCACTCAATTCAAAATAGTTATCAAAAAACAAAGGAACCACAAATGCTGGCGCAAATGTGGAGAAAGTAGAACCCTTACAGACACTGCAGAAATCAGTGCAGAGATGATGTAAATAACTAAGTACAAAAGAATCGTCTCTGACCCAGCTGCATCACTCCTGAATGAGTATTGGAAGGAGTCCCTGCTTGCACGCCATAGAAACGCATGTACACCACTGTTTGTTAGCACACTTTTCACAGAAGCCAATACAAGGAATCAGCCTAGATACTTATCAACAGACGAATGCATAAAACTATGTAGTACATAAACAAAATAAAATTATTTTGAACAGTAAAGAACAATAAAATAATGTCATTTTCAAGAAAATGAATTGAACTAGAGATAATCATGTTAGATGAAATAAGACAATCTCTGAGGGGTAAATATAACATTTCTCATAATGTGAGAACAGTTTGAATAAAA
>JAQHUG010000255.1:2584459-2598723 GCA_028555095.1 Dicrostonyx torquatus | reverse complement strand
GGCAGAGGCAGGCAGATCTCTATGAGTTCGAGACCAGCCTGGTCTACAAGAGCTAGTTCTGGCGCAGGCTCCAAAGCCACAGAGAAACCCTGTCTCAAAAAACCAAAAAAAAAAAACCAGGATAGCTGAAACAACCTTGTACAATAAAGGAACTTCCAGGGGTATCTCCATCACTTATTTCAAGCTCTACTAAAGAGCTATAGTAATAATAACAGCATGGTATTTGCATAAAAGCAGACAGAATAATGGAATCTAACTGAAGATCCAGATATAAATCCACACACTGTTAGTCACCGGAATTTTGAGAAAGAAATCAAAATTATACAATGGAAAAAAGAAAACATCTTCAAAGATGGTGCTGGCATAACTGAATATTGGCATGTACAAGAATGTAAATAGATCTATTTCTATCACCCTGAAAAAAACCCAAGTCCAATTGGATAAAAGACCTCAACATAAATCCAGTTATACTGAACTTGATGGAAGAGAAAGTGGGAAGTAGCTTTAAATGTATTGGCAGAGGATACAACTTCCTGAATAGCACAGACACTGAGAGCAACAATTAATAAATGAGACCTCCTGAAATTGAAAAGCTTCTGTAAGGCAAAGGACACTGTCAATAGGATAAAACAGCAGCTTACAGAATGGGAAAAGATCATCACCAACCCCACATCTGACAGGATGCTGATTTCCTAAATATATACAAATCAAGCAATTAGACATCAAAATTCAAATAATCCAATTTCAAAATGGGGTACAGATCTAGAGAGATAATTCTCAACAGAAGAGTGTCTCATGTGGCTGAGAGTCACTTAAATAAATGTTCAACATCCTTAACCATCACGGAAATGCAAATCAAAATGACTCTGTACCTGCCAGATGGCTAAGATTAAAAACACGAATGATAACTTATCCTGGAGAGGATATGGACCAAAGAGAACATTTCTTTATGGCTTGTGGGAGTGCAAATTTGTTCAGTAACTTTGGACATCAATATGGCAGTTTCTCAGAAAATTGGGAATCAGTCTACCTCAAGACCCAGCTATACTACTCGGGCATAAACCTAAAGGATGCTCAGTCATATCACAAGGACACTTGCTCAACTGTGTTCATAGCAGCTTTATTTGTAATAGCCTGGATAAAGATATTGTGGTGCATTTACACAATGGAGTACTACTCAGCTGTTAAAAACTCACCTAGGCCCTCTACATGCATTCCACAGTTGGGTAGCTTTGTATTCTGGTGGGACTCCTAACAGTGGGAGCAGAGTCTGTGCTGATTACTTTGGCGACTCTGTTCCTCATACTGGGTTGTCTTGTCCAGCCTGAATACATGGGAAGGTGCTTAGTCCTACAGCAACTTGATATGCCACATTTTGTTGGTACTCATGGGTGGCCTGCCCCTTTCTACAGAAAATGAAGAGGAGTGAATTTTGGGAGGAGGAATGAGGGGAGGAGAGGGCAGGGATTTGGAGAAGAGGAGGGAAAGGTAACTATGATTGGAATGTAAAATAAATAAATAAACATAAATTTAAAAATAACTAAAAAGAAAAAAGACTATTTGCAGGGAGAGAAGAGGAACACCATCAAGAAGTAAGAGAAGGGAAGGGAGGTGGCTGTGCTAAGGCAAATTAGAGAAAAACAGATGATAAGCATGTATGAAAGCATTAATAAAAGTCCAGTACTTTACATGTCAGCTAAAAATAAAATCAGAGCTCACAGAGATTTTGACTTGAGGCTTATTTACCACATGTAGTGCATAGTGCATGTGCTTCTAGACACTCAGAAGAGGATGCCTTAAGCTATTGATGCTTGAGAAAGCGGTTCCTTTTCTGATGCTGTATGAATCAATATTCTGATTTATAGCATTTCCCCCTGAAAACGTGTATGTAAAGAGAGATTTAAGTTCTCGTGCTTGGGGGAAATATTTCAGCCTTTGATCCAACTCAAGTCCATTCAATCAGGAAAGAAAATGGTGATCTCACCTCTAACTGTAAGGAATTCGAGTCTGCCACCAACCTGAATGAGCTTGAATGTGACTCTGCCCAGCCAGAGACACACCCAGATGAATGACATGGAGAAAGAAGAGGAATTAGGGAGTCTAAATTATCTGTGCCCCTTTCCTATGTTTGGTCACCTGCTAACAAAGGTAGTGTGCCACAAAAGTCCTTACACGTTAAAACCGAGTGTTGGAATTTTATTCCATTCTTGGCATTTATTGTAATTCACAGTTACTAGCAATCAAGTGGAAATGGTTTAGATCTATGAATAAAGTATGATAGATTTTTATTCTCATTCAAGATAGCTACTGTCTTCTCACGGGAAGATTACTCGTTTTCTTTCAGTGATAAAGTTTAGATCAGTGGTTCTCAACCTGTATGTGGGTCACAAACCCTTTGAGGGGAGTCAAATGAACCTTTCGCAGGGGTCACCTAAGACCACCGGAAAAGACAGATATTTACATCACAATAACAATAACAAAACTATATTTATGGCATAGCAACAAAAATAATTTTATTGTTGGGGGTCACCATACCACGAGGAACTGTAATAAAGGGTAACAGCATTTGGAAGGTTGAGAACACTGGTGTAGATCTTATCCTATGATCTGAATGTTTGTACTTCTGGCCCCGGCTTATTCTGTTTGATGAGTAATCACCAGTGTTATTGCACTGGCGTTTGGGGCTTCAAGAGAGCTGAGCCCTCATGCATAGTATGAATTTACTGCCCAAAGAGCCTTTCTACGATGGGAGGGTGTAGTTTGGAAATCAGGAAAAGTCAAACAAAGGTGGAGTCTCAGGTTAGCACCCCACAGCCTCCATTAAGCTGTGGAACTCATTTCTTTCTTTTAAAGACCCCTAGTTTATGTTGTGTTGCTATAGCAGCAGACACCCACAGAGACAGTCTAGAGACTGATTTTCATAACGCATGTGAAAAGGAGTAGCCTGCATTTCTTCCTAGTAGATACTTTATGAGATTGTTCCTGGTTTGGTAAGCTTTGCATTTTGTTGCCATCAGACCTAGTTGTGTGGATTGGACTATGCTTTTAGCCTGAGTCCTGGAGTGGAGTGAAGGAGAAGGAAGTATGGCTAACCTATGCCAGACTTGAAGAATGCACAATACGTTAATATTGTAAACCACTAAGGACTGGAGATCATGTTTTACATAACTTTATTGGCCTGAGCCAAACAAATCAGTTGCTGGATCATAAGTAACCACTTGGTACAACAAAAGCTGAAAATATGTGGTATCATGTATAAGGTGAGACATGAATGGTGAAGAGCTCATGGTTGAAACCTAGAAAGATCATAGCACACGATATGCAGGCATATGATGTTTTTCAATGAAGATTGCTAGAGTAACTTGGAACTCATGGCTGTAGGCAGAAATATGGGAACCATTAGTAGTGCTTGCTGGTTATTATGGCTGAATTTAACAGATCATTTAATAGTGATTTTCAACCTTGGCTAGAAAATGGAATCAATTATGAATAAAAATGATTGATTAAAGCTCTTCCCTTGGATAAGGATTTAGCTATGGGTAGGGCTTCCCCGTAACCTGTTAACTCTCTGTAAATCATTTTAGCTGGGGGTAGGAGTGAGGCTGTAGCTCAGCCTCCACACTGCCTACCTAGGAGAACAAAACTCTGAGCTTGATCCTCAAACCATGTAAAGCAGCAGCTGTGGGTAGAAGTAGGAGGGCTCGAAGTTCAAGATCATCCTCTGCGACAGAAGTGATTGTGAGGCCAATTTGGGTTACGTGAGACCCTGTCTCATTTTTTTTTAATTGAATGTAAAGTATCTAGAAAGAACAAGCAATAAAATCTCTTGGCATGTAGTTTTGATTGTAGTCTTTGAGTGTATAGAGTTATATCATTAAAAGACTTATCAACCTACTGTCTAAACATGCAAGCAGACAGAAGAGGCTCAGTTCCTAATGTTTATGCAAACTTGGGTCAAAGAGGACAATAATGCTTCTCAGAAAGTAAAGCCCTTTTCCTTTCATCCTCATTCAAGTGTGGACTCCCTCGCAGTCTGAGAGCAACTGACAACTTTTGCCCGTGGTCACTCTCTGGGATTGTTTGAAGGCCCTCTTGCTTTATGGGTAGTCCCAACTGCTCCTCTGAGTGACCTGGACCTAAACCTCCTTGCTTGGAGGTGGTCCATGCTTGGCTAATACAAATAGAAGAGGCCATTTAAAGCCCTTGGTATCTCCCAGGAGTCTAACCCTTTGAGCACTAATAGACAAAGATGGATAAGAGCCTGTTTGAAAGGCCAACCTAAGACAGGCACAGCCCAAAATGCTAGGGGGTCCCTGAGGTGGGGTTATAAAAACCCATAACTCCCAGTAGATTGCTCAATAAAAATAAAGGCAGGGCAATCGTTTAAGCACAAGCAAGCTCATGCAAACTCACAGGCACCAGAACAACCTGTCAATGGACCATAAACATAGTAACTAATGACATGCATTCCTAGTCAGTAACAACATCAACAGTGACTGCCTGTTTCAAAAGAACCAACCAAAAATTTTCCTGGGGAAACTTGATTTCTCTAACCCTATAACCTCCCCCACTTTTATTTTTATTTTTATTTTTTTACAATAAAGAGTTTCTGTTTCGGAATCTCTCAGATTCTGTGTAGTTGCCTCCATGACTTCTCATCCCTTCCCATCCCCAGGAGATGGAGATTGCACAACAGATAGCAGCAACAAGCCTGAAACAACTATAACACATTAAAGGGCAATTTGTCATGACACAAATTGTGGAGCTGATGGCTGTATACTTAAAGGATATGTGTATATTGATACCCTGAGTTCTCCAAACTGCAAGGTTATAGGGCACTATGTATGTTATCCCTCTTGTTTGTACAACCAACTGAAAATTTAATGAGTTTTAAAAGCAATGTTTAAGCTAGATAGTTCCTAGATGGAGTCATGGAAGTCACTGAAACCTATTTTATTAACAATTTGAATTTATTTTGAGGAAAGTCATGAATGAAAAATTCATCAAAGAAGGGAATACATAGGCAAATTTGAGGGGTGTTTCCAGGCACTAAGGGTTCTTTGCTATTCTCATAAGTTATGGTTTGTTTCATTAACTTGAGAGTTAAATGCATGAAACAAGAAGTCTCTTGAGCTTTACTTAGTGATTTTGTTTGAGTGTCATTACGTAGGTACCACTGAATGCCCATGTTTGGCCTCAGTCTCCAGGACAGCTGGCATGGTGTGAACAAGCATTTCTACCAAAAATTATCTTGTTGTTGTCTTTCACATGACCAGACACTGAGGAAACAGAGTTTCAGCCAGCTCAAAGACCATGCAAGCTTCACTAGATTCCGTGTCAAGGCTGTTAAATGAATCTGGCTGTAACTTCAGATACAACATGTTCTGCCCCATGCAGAAACACTCCAGGAATGACAAAATAACCTCTCAGAAGTCATCAAAAATATTAAATTTCTTTATGGAAAACCTAATTTTACTATGAATTTGCACATATGAGAAGACAGTATCATAACACAGGAAGATAGATAATAATACATACGGGTCCCTATATGCCAGAAGGGGGAAAAGAAAAAAGGATCATTAGGCATGGGTTTGCTTTAATATATACCATCATGTCTGTATTAAAATCAGGACACAGGAGCCTGTGCACACAGTTACTATGAAGCTGGTAGATACCACTATTTCCTTTTGTTTTGTAATATTCATTGTAAGCACTGCCTTCAACACATCTTCTGGTCTAGAGCTTTGGCGTAGGTATCATATTTTCTGCATATGGTGTAAATGAAGTATTTTCAGACCTGGAATCTATCACCAAACAGCATGCATCAATTATTCTTACATTTATGAGGATGCTTTCTAGTATGTTTACAGGCACAGCTTTGTAGAGAACAGACCAAGGACACATTTGTGATATTGCATTAAAACTAATTTGTATGCCAGCTTTGGGGCATTTGTTAAACTGATTCTTATTTAACCTTCTTGAAATTACAATAGAATAGAAAATAAAATAAAAATAGTATTTGCATTTCCAGGGATGTTTTCAGGACTACCCTAGCCTGTTACCTAAGATTCCTTGTCAAGAGTATATGACCCTCAAAATGTCACAGTTCTGTTCTCTGTGAAATGACCCTGAGCCTATGCTGTTTTTTTTTTTTTAACTTTTAGATTTTGGTGACTGTCAAAGGCAAAAACAATATTTGTTTATAATTCTACTTTAGTCTCATTATTTGCATTAATGTTACAAGAAAAGTAATTTAAAAAGATTTATCAAATGAACTTGGCTTTCTAAAGAGTGCTTTGATATTCACTTAAAAAAAACCAACAACAGAAATAAACAACCTTTCAGCTTTAATAAGAGATCAAAGTGGAAAGACAATTGGTGGTTTCTCTGATTGTTATCACAGGAATGAAGAATGATCCCAGTAGAGTTTCCAGTATTACAAAATGAACCATTATAAAAGTTTTAAAACTCATTGCAATTCCATATGAAATTTTTGTCCTAGAGAGCAATAAATTATTTTTATTACAAGGCCACATAAATGAAACTGTCCGTTTTCTTCTAGCAATCTCTGAGTTTCATGTCTTACAAAATTGTCTTTGTTCCATTCTGGTTGATTTTTGTACTGAGTGAGGGAAGGGAATATAGTTTCATTCTGTTATTTATTTATTTATTTGCATTTGCATTTGTGTGTGTGTGTGTGTACAGTTTATTGGCACATTTTCTTTATGAAAATGTCTTTTCTGCAATGCATGTTTTTAGTAATTTTGTGGCAAATCAACCAACCAGGTCCCTGTAGCTACATGGTTTATATCTGGAACTTTATTCTATTTATCTGTGTGTCTGTTTTTGTATTAGGACCATGTTATATTTGCCACTATGTCCCTGTAGTAATCTTGAATTTAGGACATTTATATTTTCTGGTGTCTTCTTCAGTTTCTTTTTTTGATGTTGTTTACTTTTTTTTTCATTGTAGATATCTTGCATTTCCTTTGTTAAATGGGTTTCTAGGCACACTATGAATTTTGGTTACTGTGAATGGGGTTGTTTTGTTAATTTCTTCCTCAGGATACCCATTATTGACAAAAATTTGGGCAGTACATTCAGTATTAGTGGCAATATTAGAGGATTTGAACTTTTATTAATTATTGGAAAAATTTCAAAATGATGCATAAGATTGTATTAGTGGGTCAAGAATTTACTTCTAAAGAAAACAGTAACACTTTAAATCCTGCACCGAATATCCAGGCATGATGGAGTAATCCTGTAATCCCAGCCCTTAGGAGGCTAGGGCACAAGGATCAGGAGTTTAAAGCTAACACTGGCTCTGGTTACATAGCTAGTTCTGGGTAAAACTTTGGCTCTACAAGCCCCTGTTTCAAAAGAACAAAAGGCAGATAAAAGCATCAATTTCACAAAGTCATAATGTTTTTAATAAAAACTTGAATGTCATCCAAATCTCAGAGAATCAAATGTACCATATAAACACCAGACTGTTTTTGGGTGCTGGGAAGGTGTTTAAGGTATTTTGCTTTGTTCCCCAATTCTGACTGGATATTTTAATCACAAAGAAATCTTTTCACCTTCTTGTAGGAAGAACTTTCTCCTCAGAATGTCGATTTGCTTGGTACTCATGATATTGGGATAAGTGAAAGTGGGTGTATAGATAGGGCCACTGACAGTGTTTGTCTTTAGGGTTTTTATAAGAAACTGCTGATTAACTACAATTGCCAGGGTGATAGTTATGTTCACCTAAATTAATGTCACTATGTGTTGGCTATGTGTCGCTAGAGGATTTTTTTATTTTATTTTTTATTGTTAAAAGAGAAATTTACAATTACTCCTCTTGTCCCCAGGCACCTCCTGCTCCCCCACTACCCCTCCTCCCTCCCTCTGCTACCTAAAGAGGGGGCAGGGTACCCTGCCCTGTGGGAAGCCCAAGGCCCTCCTTCCTCCTCCATCCTGGCCTAAGAAGGTGTGCATCCATATAGACTAGGTTCCCAAAAAGCCAATACATGCAGAAGAGATAGGTCCCCATGCCATTATCATTGGATTCTCAGTCCTTCCCCGTTGGCAGCCACATTCAGAGAGTCCGGTTTGGTCATATGCTCATTCAGTCCATGTCCAGCTGGATTTGATGAGCTCCCAATAGATCAGGCACACTGTCTCAGTTGATGGGCCAGTCCATCGCAGTCCTGACTTCCTTGCTCATCTTCTCCCACCTTCTGCTCTTCGACTGCACCTTGGGAACTCAGTCCTTTGTTCTGATGTGGGTCTCTGACTCTATCTCCATCCATCAGGTGAAATTTCTATGGTGATGATCAAGATATTCATCAATGTAACTATGGGACAAGGCCAGTTCAGGCAGCTTCTCCTCTGCTGCCCAAGTACTAAGGTGGGGACATCCTTGTGAACACCTGGGATCCCCTCTAGAGACAAGTCTCTTGCCAATCCTAAAATGACTCCCTTAATGTAGATATCTTATTCTCTTCTCCAATATCCACCCTTCCTCCATCTCCACCTCTCCACTCCCCCAAGCTCTCCCCAGTTCTTCCCTTCTCCCTCCCCCCTCCCTTTTGCCCACCCCCACCCCTATCTCCACCCCCATCCCCACTCCTGTGCTTCCAACTTTTGCTTGGCAAATTTGTTTGCTTCCAATTTCCAGGAGAATCTATATATGTTTTTCTTTGGGTTCACCTTGTTATTTGGCTTCTCTAGGCTTGTGAGCTATAAGCTTAATGTCCTTTGTTAATGGCTAGGGTCCACTAATGAGTGAGTACATACCATACTCATCTTTTTGGGGTTGGGATATCTCACTAAGGATAGTGTTTTCGATTTCCTACCATTTGCCTGCAAAATTCAAGATGTCATTGTTTTTTCCGGCTAAGTAGTTTTTTATGGGGTTTTTTTTCCCCCTTTTTGGATTCCTTTTTTCCTTGAGGGGCACCTAGGTTGTTTCCAGGTTCTGGCTATTACAAATAATGCTGCTATGAACATAGTAGCACAAATGTTTTTGTAGTATGGTTGGGCATCTCTTGGGTATATTCCCAAGAGTGGTATTGCTGGATCCTGAGGTAGGTTGATTCCCAGTTTCCTGAGAAACCGCCACACTGTTTGTTAATTTAATTAACTTATATTTATGAAGAGAAAAGTCAGATTCAAGGGGTTTTATTTACCTGTGCTTTTGTTTCAGCTAGAAAGACACAAGTAACTCTTAAACCCAATGATTACAGGAGAAAGACCATTGACAGAAACCATCACAGCCAATTTAATTAAAACAAGCCTTTTCCCTGTGTACATGTGCTGCCTTCCTGTACGTTGGGGTTCAGTAAGTTGATACTGGACATGGGGAAGATAAGTGCTTTTATAGTTCAGAAGTATGGGGTTTCCAAATGGGGGAGTTGGCAGAACATAGGCAGGGTTACAGAAGCAGAGCATAACAAGGTGGTTGTGACTAGGTGGTCACGACAAGGTGGTCATGATAAGGTAGTCAAAACAAAGCATTTGTAACAAGATAGTCATAACAACAGGTGGTTACAATAACCTTTTGAAACAAAGGCTTGACTTCCTGGAGTGGGTATTATAGAATCATTTGTAATTAAGGTTATAGGCAGGCCATAGCCCAATACTTGAGAAATAGATTTAAACATAAACAGGAATGGACCAAGCTTGTTTATATTATAAAATAGTTTTCAAGTCCAAGATGGAACAGGCTGGTGTTCATCATTACATTTTGTGCAGACTATGTCTGTACTTTGAAGGAATCAAAATAAATTTTTGATGTAAAAAAGCAAATGGGAGACACATATATTCCAGATGAATATTTCTGAGGTTCTAAGAATTGGCCTATATGATAGACAGGATGGCACAGCTCTGGCAGCATCCTTGAGAGAATTGTGTCAATTATCAATATTGATGTAGAATAAAACTGTGCCTAAAACTGCTACAGGAAGGATAGCAAAAAAAAAAAAAACTACCTTTACCTTTAGCCACAAAAAGTCTTGAATAAGCTCAAACTGGCGTTTCAATGCTTCCAGCTGTATTTGAGTTCAGTCTTTTTCAACTTTGAAACACGAGTTTCTAATGCAGCACAGGCTCATGGGGTTGTTCCTTAACCATGCAGATGAGAAGACCAAGAGGGTGACATTTTTCTTTGAAGGTTATTCATTCTGTTATCATCCTTGACTGGCTTCAGGATAGTGATGGAGAAAAGGTGGGGATGGTTTCAGAGTGAAGGAAATCTGATTTTGTCTTGGAGAATGTCCATGTTGGTCTTGCTAGACCTCCTTGAACATGGGATTTTCTAAATGTAAGTGGGGCCTTCTCTGAGAAGATATTTGTCTAACAATGACTATAAGTTACTTTCTGTTGCACTTTTTTTTATTTCCCTCGGGCCTAATGGCAAAGCTCTATTAAAATCAGCCCTGCTGTTTCTCCTTGGGGCAAAGCACATTAGATAGAGTGGTAGACACAGAAGGGAACTGTTGTGCAGGCTCTGTGAGCATCATCTACAGCAGAACAGGGCACAGCAAGTGATGACAGGGCATGTTTAGGGAGCATTTAATTGCTCTCCAGAGACTCTTGACCATTAGGATAAGAGAAGACGTCTTACAGTGAAGTAGTGGAGTGACTTTAAGTCATTAAGCAGAAACAATGAATACCTTCAGTGGTCTCACACTGCAGACCTGAAGTAAACTCTGGAGTCATGATAGGGATCATTTCAGGCAATCCCTTGTTTATCACGATTCTGCCATCCTGGTTTCTGCCAGGGTTTTGATCAAGCCAATTCCTCTCTCTAACATTGTGGACCTTGTCATGCACTGTCACCTCTGTAGAAAAGGCCTTTTACCCCGCTCTGGTTCCTTAGGCTTAGCTTTTTCTTTTATTTCATATCATGGGTTAATTGACAACTACCTGAGTTACTGCCCCTGCTAGCAGCATTCAAGCAAGCTCTTCGCTGTCTACCCTTGCTTTCTCTCTCTTGGTCCCTTTTCATCTAATCCACAGTGCTTCCTAATTATAAAAGTATATCTTTTTATTAATCATCTTTATTACTTAGCATTCTACAAATCCATGAAGGCAGGGGCTCTGACAGTTTTAATGAACACAACTTAATGAGGTCCTGGCCACAGCTCTTTGATTATAGTAGGCCCCCAGTACAAAACATTGAGAAAACGAGTAATGTGCTTATTAAGAAAATTCAACCTTATTGTAGCTGTCAGTCTGACATGGATAAAGGACAATTAACTCACATAAAGCATTCTTCCAGAAGGTTTTTGTGAGCTTGGCTATGGATTCCTTATTTCTACAGTGGTGCTGTATTTTTAAGAGACTGGCTAGCTTATTTGTTGCATGCTTAGTGACACAAAATAATTATATATTTTCACCTCTTTTAAACAATAGAATGGAAATTATCGTACTTTATTTATGTGTATTAAGACCCTCCTTTTGCATCTTTCTGGTTTTAGTCTTGCTCTTCACCTATGAATTTTGAAAACTTCTGTGAATCCAGCATTGGCGTCCACTTTTTGATTTTACATTCTACGTTCAGTACTCTCTCGAGGACTTTGGTTAATACTTCGTCTCTGCCTGTCACTATTTCTAGCTTCCTTGGGTTTATTACTCTGGCTTAGCCATGGTTCAGAGCCCGAATTTCAGTGTACCTTTTCTGATTCGTGCTTGTTCCCTTACCATATTGACTGTCCAGGTCAGGGAGGTCAGACAAGTTTCTGATCAAGAGTTTGGGGCCTCTAGCAAGTAGATCTGTGTCGTAACTGTGCTCAGGGAGTCTATGTTAACAATGACGGTACCCTCGTCTGCTCTTTTGCTTTTTATCTGTGCTGTAGTCACTCTGAGAGTAACTGAATTTTGGAGGTGAATAAAACACCACATTTTGGGATACAGATTTGAGGTTTGAGATGTCTCTACCAGAACATGAAGTTAGAGAGGAGTTAGTTCTTCATGGCAAGATAATGATATTGTGGCACATTTTGTGGCTAAGATGCTAAGATTAATTATTCGCCATTCTATGTTCTATAGGCCACGCTTTCATTTCCTCCTCGCAAACCCCTGGAGAAGGCAGCCTACAGTGTAAACATGCCTGCTCAGTGGCCTGCATTGCACTGCAAAACAGTGTGATGGGAAAGCATATGTGCTCACCCATTGCCACACAGTGCACACCACACCTACTTTCCTCCCTTTTTTCCCTGATTTTCTCTTGCTCATCTCACTCAGACCCCAGTTCCTAAGTAAAGGGTTAGTGAAGTATTTTTCCTTTGTTCAAGTGGAAGTTGCACGGGGTATCTTTTGGGGGTCATCAGGGACAGAAATTCCAGTGAAGTGTAACTAGAACCAGTAAAGGAAGCTGAATGGGAATAGAAGACTAGAGACGTGATTTCAAGGGAGAAATACAGGTGAACCTCATTTAAAAGCCAGTGTATTTTTGTGTGGACTTCAACAAAAATATTTTAAGTAAAGTATATAAACAGAATTAATGGATAATACAATTGTGTCATAATCGTGATTGACTAATAAAACCTTTTGATTTAAAACTAAGCTCACTTTGTTATATACAGTTTTTTTTAAAATTAAGCTGTCATATCAATGTCAAATTTAACTGCTTATGTTCAGAGACAGTACGTTATTTTTAATTATTATTTCTATGTGAGATTTTTCTAATTCTTTAAATAGTGCAATTCCAATTGTTGATAAAAATATTATATTAGTCTCTGGGTTTCTTATGTCAAGAAGTCAAGAATGATAAAAGATGCTTTGGCGATGGCCACTCAACCCCTGTGAACATTCATGGGCATGTGTCTATTTCTGGTGTAAGCAATGGTTGACCTCCATTATTCTACTCATTCTGCCTAAAACTCCTTATCTATAGAAGCATAATCTCAATAATTGCCCATGTCCCCAGAGCTCTGTGAAAATTAGATAATGTCAAGAAAAGTGCTTTTAGCTGCAGCAGTGGTATTATGACCTTTATTCTCCACATAGAACTCATCTGAAAATAGTCCTATGATAAGCTCTCATTAAAGTTTTTAACTCTGAACAGTCAATGATATGGAAAGAAAGTAGCAATAGACCTATTAAGTGACTAATAGGTATAGTTTAGGGACAGCAAAAAAGGAGAACTGCGGAAGAAAGTTGTTCAACTTTTGATAGAAAAGTTGGCTAGGGTGTGGAGACAAAGGAACCCTCTAATGTTTGAATTGTTTTTCCTTCCTTCCTTCCTTCCTTCCTTCCTTCCTTCCTTCCTTCCTTCCTTCCTTCCTTCTACTCTTCTATCGCTTTCCCTCTGTTTCTTTTTCCTTTTCTTTTCCCCAAAGCACTTATTATTATAGGACAAAGTACTATACATGACTTTTCCTCTGACTAAAAAGAGATTCTGGGATTGATTTTCTCCAGAGAAGTTAGGGAATATTTGCAATACGGGAGCAGCTGAGATGCAGGAAGAAGTGACTTGTTTTTAGAGAAGCTATTGATGCATGTTGATATTAAGGATTAAAGAAATCAAGTAAATAATTCAAACTGTTAGTTTTTGATGAGGAACAGTGTTTCTTGTGCTGGATCTTCATCTCCATTCCTGGAAATTTCATGTCCTTACAGTGAGTTAGATGTCAGGGAGACAAAGCAAGAACAGAAGTAAGAAAGAGGAGCAGATCATAAGCTGCTGTGGGACAATGGTTTGTAATTGCATTTTAATAAAATGCTGATTGGTCAGTAGCCAGGCAGGAAGTATAGGCAGGACAACCAGGCAGGAAGTAGAGACGGGGTGACAAGAACAGGAGAATTCTAGAAAAAGGAAAGCTCGGTCTACAGTTGTGACCCAGACACAGAGGAAGCAAGATGTGACTACCTAGCCGAATAAGGTATAGAGCCACATGGCTAGCACAGACAATGATGGGTTAATGTACGATGTAAGAAAGAGTTAATAAGAAGAGCCTGAGATACTAGACCAATCAGTTTGTAGTTAATGTAGAGCTCTGTGTGTTTCTTTGGGACTGGAACATGGCAGGACAGAAACCTCAGGCAACAGAAAGAACCAGGCAGGACAGAAAACTCAGACAACAATAAACAATAGAAAACATGATTAAGGTTGATACATTATGTGTCCACATAGTGTGTCCTACTTTATTTTCTGTAACTGTAGTACAACACTGAACAAAAACGTGCTGAGGGAGGAAAGGGTTTGAATGGCATACACTTCTATGTCCCAGTCCATCATTCAGGGAAGTGAAGCAGAAACTCAAGCAGGAAACTGG
>JAQHUG010000255.1:2564568-2584194 GCA_028555095.1 Dicrostonyx torquatus | reverse complement strand
TAGTCAGTCTAATTTAGAAATAAAGCACATTGGAAACCTTAAGGGTTCTCCTCACTATGAAAGACAAAATCATACAAGTCACAATGATTTTAATTATTGTAATATGATTTTAGTGGAACAGAAATCAATATATGAGGTCTAAGTGTCAAGAAATAAAATAAATTTCTTTGAGAAAGCTTAGTTTCTATTGTGAAATTATTTTAAAAATGAATGGCCAGACCCTGCTCACAATCAGTTGGAACTGGGAAGTAGGAGACGTAACACTTCTTAGTTCATGGATCACCTTTCTGGTTTCTTGATGTGCTTTTGTATTATTAAAAATAGATTTATTAGTTATTTGTGTGTTGTGTTTATGCCTGTGTCTGTGTAAGTGTCTATGCATCTATTTTTGGACCTGTGTATTCATGAAAGTTAGAAGAGGGCAGCAGATCTCTCAGAACTAGAGTTCTTCTGTGGGAATCTTGATTTGTTACATGGGTACTGTGGTCTTAACGATGGTCCTCACAATTGCACACCAAACACTCTTAACTGATGAGCCATCTCTTCATTTTGATGTGTGTTTTAATAGCACACACTCTAATAGTTTTAGAGACCAACAAAGAACAAGCTGGAGATAGATATGATACGCATGTGAATTTTCAATAAAGTCACAAGTCCGTGCAAATAATAACTTTTAATTTATATTTTTAAATGACAACCATGGTATCAGGAGTATGGAGCGATGGCTCAGCAGTTAAGAGCATGTGTGGCTCTTGCAGAGAACCTGAGTTTGATTCTTAGCATCCACTTGGCTCAAAACTGCTTCTAACTCCAGCTCCAAGGGAATCTGACACCTCTGGCCTCCCTTCCCTGCACTTTTGTATGTATACATTTCTCAGCTCAAGCATGTATGCATGCGTGCATGTGCATAATTAAAAACAAAGATAAGTCTTTAAGGCACTAACTCAGTTGTGGTGTATTTAATCTAAGATTGTCAGCTGTAACATACCACTCTGGTAGTGTGCGTATGGAAGGAAGGGTTGATGGAAGGTAGAGTCAGCGGATGTATGAGAGATCTTTATGCACTTTAGTCGGTTTTCCTACAAATCTACATCCCAAAGTTCTAAAGCATTTGGTAATTATTTCCAAATTATTTTTAATGACTGAATTAAATTACATTGTACAAAGGAATCAGAATACATTGCAAAAATAATTCGCTGGAGGAAAACAGCCCGATTCCAGCTTATTGATGTAAAGAGTGCAGCAATTTCTGCCAAATCAATCAGTTTGTTCCTCTGTCTGTAACCAAATACGGTGCTTCACTTTTGTGCACAAAACAAGTAAGCACACCCGGGCATGGAAGAGTGCAAAAAAGCTCACTGCTTGCTGTAAGTGAGGAGCACCCCAAAGACTTCTCTGGAAGCTGTGTGCCTCCCTCAGCAAGGAAAGCAGAGGCTTTAAAAAAAATAGCATAATTATTATTGATTCTTTAGAGATTTCCCATTATGCACCTCAATCCCAATCACTTCCCAGTTCCTTCATATTCTCCCCTCACCCCTGCAGCATCCCTCCAAGATTCCTCCCCCCAAACCAATCAATTAAAAACTAAATAAAACAAAAACCACCTTTATCCTCCACCTTTCCAGCACTTCATTCATCCTAGTGGCACTGGGTGCCGAGGTGTGTCACGCAACATACCCTTTTGTCCCAGTAGTTCCAGTCACAGAGTGTTTATTACAATGAATCATTTGTCTGGTACAAGGCCTCTATCACGCCTTCAACATTGGGTTCTCCCCGAAATTACTCACAGATACGCTGCTATTGCCCCAGTCATGGGAATCCTGAGGTTATCAATCGGCAGGACCAGTCCCTTCTCATACTTCAGCAGGTCATAGATGGTCCCATCCCTCACCATGAGCATGGGAGAACTGGCCCAGATGGTATGGGGCCTAGGAGATCTGACTCTATCCCCTCCTGAGCTGGACAGTCCCAGTGACCCAGAGCCACCAGCTCAGCTACCATCCAGATCCCCATCCAGGGCCTTGGGTTGGTCCACCCTAACATCTATCCCATATGACCTGCTGGAGATTGGAAAGCAGAGACTTAAATACAAAGACACACAGGGTAGACTCATGGCTACACACAGAGGCAAGCATGTTCCTGGACATGCTCTGATGGAGGTCGTATATATCTTACATTCTCTGAGCTTTTTCTCTGAGCAGAGAGTATTTTTTCTATGCAAAGAAGTTAGTAATAGAATTAGCAACATTTACTTTAGATCACTTAAAAAAAACATGTAAGTTGGAGTGATTTGGTAATATTTTTTAAATTAAGTTTCTCTAGATTGCCATATCTGATAAAAGAAAATCAAAGCAAAGAGGCAAAAGGCCAGTAAGATTTTTGGTTTTGTATTTTTCTGGTTTTATTTATTTATTTATTTATTTAGAGAAAGAGAAAATATAAAGTTGGCGTGATAGAGGTAGGGAGGATCTGGAAAAAGTTGGGGCAGAAGAAAAAGCACAATCAAAGTACATTGTCTGAAAGAGTTTTGAGAAGAAAAAATAAAAAGAATTCCATTAGTTTAGCAGCTGTTTGCTGTTCGAATTCTTGCGAGTGATCACAATGCAAAGACTTGGAGGTGTACGTGTGCTGCAGAGCACTCGTTCAGGGTGAGATCTTTGAGGACGTAGGATTTGTCCCAGGAGAGTCCAACAAAGCCATGCTTGTTTCTGTTCTATACCCACAGTCCTATTTCTTGGTTCCAGTTTCCTATGGATCAAATACTCAACCATACGTAGCCTGCTGTCTGGTTTCCTGTTGTGTGGTTGCCAGCTGAGACAGAGGACTCTACTACCCTGTGAATTTCTGTCATGCTTTACATCAAATGCTGTTGAGCACAGTAATAAAAACGTTGAAGGGCATTCGATGTCTCCAGACCATTGCACTGGCTTTTTATGAAACCTGCTGGGCACATTTTCTTTAAAGTTGGTGTTGTTTACATTATACCTCCCTCTCATAGATGATGCTTTCTTTTTATTCCAGTGGTTACCTGGACATTTTCTTATTTACATTGCCTGGGCATTTTATTAAAGATCTGGGAGGTAATGCTAGTTTAATATCTTCCTCCTGCAATAATATTTAACACATTTAGAGTTTGTTTTTGACACTTGGGAATAAATGCAGGGCCTAGCACTTGCTAGGTCATTGATCTACTATTGGATTGGATTGGAGCTTTTGCCACTATATTTAAATGGTGCTGACAAGTGGTTAAGTGACAGTGGTTAAGTCATTAGTTATGAGTTGAAGTCTTTAATTATCACATGAGTATGAGTCAACTACTTTTATGTCTATTGCTCTATGGAAGTTAGGCATAAGCTTGTGGTTATCTTATCATTTTTAAAGTTGGAGTATTGTCTGTCAAAGACAGTTAAAGTCACTGATGTAGTAAGGTAAATTAGGATGCCTACCCATATTTTCCTTTTCGTATTTAATAAAAAGTACTCTTATCAGTCACAATGTCTGCTGGATTTTATCCCTCACTGAGGAAATTCAGATTCCAAGAAGGGCTGAATTTATTTTGGCTATTACTATAAAAAAGGCACAGTTATATAAAATCTTTTGCCATATGAAAATGGACAAGGGAGTTGTTAAATATTTAAGGATTTTTGAAGGACTTGAGATCCACAGTAAGTGATATTGAAATAGAATTAGAATCTATAATTAAAATTTCTGATTTTAGCTTCAAATACTACTCTGGAAATTCTTTGCATATTAATTATTCATAGTAGACCTTAAAGTGTGGGTGTTTTGGGTGATGTATGACATTTACACTTTTTTAGGTTCTATATTATGCCTTTTCACCCACTGATCTAAATTTGCCCTTCTCCCTGCATTAGACAGGAGTTTCTTGAAAGGAAAGAGTATATCTATCTTCCATATCAGTTTGTCACAAATATTCAGAACAGGTGGTTCAAATATTTTATGGTTCAAAAAGTATTTTATCAGTCACTGGCTTGGGTCCTTGTGTTAAATGTGAGTGCCTGCGTGGGACTCTCTGGGGCTCGTCCCTTTGCTGTTTGTTTTCTGAAGAAGCACCCTGATGCAAAACAGGTCAAATTGCCTGTGCTCTCTGACTCCATTTATCGTGACTGTTAAGTCTACCTTTCCTTGACCTTAGATGAAACATTTATGTGCATTTTAATATTTAGTATTTTATCTTATGGATTTTTAATTTTTCTTTGCATTTTATTGGAAATTTTACAGAGGAATGAAAAGGTCAAAACAAAGGAGCAGCCTGCTTGCAAGCAGGTGCCATAAATAGCAGGCTCTTTCTCCTTATCAGTTTCTTAGAAATCCTCTTAGCTTCTTACAGTAGCCATTCCTCTTGAGTCTCAGGGACCTACTTGATCAAATGTACTGCAGTGTGGGAAAGGCAGACAGATATCCAAGTCTTTAGGTTTCTTAACTGCCTTCCACTAAGCCAAATTGCTAGATTAACCCATCTTAGCCACTGGGTCTGTGCAGCTCCCTTAGCAGCAGTTAATACAGTACTGCCATTGCTCTCACTAGTGAGGTACGTGCTGCTCAAGATTCAGTTGTCTTGGTTCACAAATCTAAATTTTCTAATTGTGCTTATAATGGCAACTTTTCCATCATTAATAATGTAAGAAGTGGCATTTCATAAAGACAAATGGAAACCCATAGATTTAAATCAAATTTTAAAATGGGGAAGTCTCTAAGAGTCAAATATCTAAAGACTTAGTTGTAAGTAGCATAATGACAGGAGACTGGAGAAATGTAAATCTAGGACATTTTGATTTGATTCCTTAAGAATATCACGGGAGTCTTTGCTCACTTTGAAGAATGTAGGCATTGTAGATGATGCATTTGCTGGGGGCATGTCAGAGAAAGGTTCAATGAAACCCATCATTAGGCAAAAAATCTTTTAACAAACAAGATAAACCTTGGGTCTAAATAAAGTATTAGTAAGTATAAAAGAGTATGTATGTTTGGAGTCTGTTAAGTTAAAATGTGGGCATAGCACTTTAAAATTATTTAAATGATTATTTAATTAATAGAACCTAGTTGCCTGGAAAGAGTAGACTATTCTAGATCAGTTCTGAAACCCCAGAGAGTCCTAGTTCTAAGAGAGAATAATAATGTCTAACTGGTGCTGAAAATGCTGACTCTATTATTTCCCTATTTAGATTTAGATGATTGTTAAAAATAGATTTATTTCTCTCATTGAAAAATAAATCTTTTCTCATACAATATATCCTGATTACAGTTTTCCCCCTTTTCTCTTCCCAGTTCTTCTTTACCTCCCTTCCCCTCTGGATCCATTCTCTTTCTGTCTCTAATTAGAAATAGAGAGGCTTCTAAGTTAGCACCCAAACCTGAAAAAATAAAATATGGGGAACCTCCTTCAGTCAATAGCCTTTGAGAGGCTGGACCAGGTTGAGGTGTGGCATTGTGTACCAAAAGGCCTTGGTCCAGCCTGCTTGTGCCTCCTCTTCTCATGCTCTACACCTGGATGTTGGAGCTCCATTCCTGTTCTGTGAGTTTCCATTTTAATAAAGAAAAAACTTAATATACTCTATTTGGGCCTAGTGTGGAATTATTTAATTCATATCCCCTACCCACCTGACAGATTCTGCTTCAATAAAATGAAACAGAAACTATCACATAGAAGTTGGACATGTCACCTCAACTGGAGGAAAAGAATCCCAAGAGCAGGTCCAAGAGTCAGAGACCTATTCCTTCTTATAGTCAGGAGTCCCATAAAAGTACTAAGATAATTGCTATAATATATGTTCAGAGGACCAGGTATAGACCCATGTAGGCCTTGTGTTTGCTGCTTCAGTCTCGGTGAGCTCATATGTGAGCTCATATGCTTAGTTGATTCAGAGGGCCTTGTTCTCCTGGTATCCTTCATCTCCTCTGGCTCTTAGCAGTCTTTCCTTCTCTTATTCAGGATTTCTTGAGCTCTAAGGGGAGATTTTGGTTGGATATCTCCAGTTTAGGCTTTCTCTCCCAATAATGTGTGGCTGTGGGTCTCTGCATCTGTTCTTCCTGCTTTTATGATGATAACTGGATAAGGAATTGATCTGAGTATAGCAGAATATCATTAGAAGTAATTTTATTGCCTCACAGTCTGGGCTAGCTAAAGGCATCCATTGGCCAGCCTGATGTCATTCAGCACAGCTGGGAAAAGCTACTCATGGGCCAGCCTGGCTCCTCACAGTCTGGGCTGGCTGAAAGCATTCATGAGCCCACCTAGCTGGGCAGGTCGGTGTCATTTGAATGAGCAGATATATGATGGTGAAATGGGAAAGAAAAAGAGGCAGAACACTTCATGCGCTTGGGAGAGGCAGAACTAAAGAAGCAAAGGTGGTGGGGAATGGGCTGATGCCACCTGGGGCCGGGGTAAATTCTGGGTCATGTTTGGGTCCATAATATTCCTATTGCACCTGGGGTCTGTATTGACATCTCTGACCCCTGATGCCAACACAGACTACAGGTATGCCCAGGATCTGGGCTACCACCTGACTTTGTAGGTGTCTGAGGGCCATGCTGCTACTGGGGCCATGCTGATCTGAATAACTTGGGCTGCTACCATGAGACATGATGACATCAGGACCTGACCTGCTGCCAAAAGCCATGTCTGGGTCTGTGGTCCTACAGCAGCCAGGGTCAGTGTTGATGCCCAAGGCTTCAGTAATCACTGAAAGCCAGGCAGGTGTCCAGGTTCCAATTATCCATCATGTTAGTGTCCCAGAGCTATCTTACCACCAGGACTATGCTGACCTGAGTGGTCTGTGAAACCACCCAGGGCCATGATTATGTCTGGGCTTAGGCTGTAGTGTGGGGTCATATTCTGGTTCTGTGGCCCTACTGCAGCCAGGGTCTGTGTTGGTGTCTGTGACTCCTGATACCATTAAAGACCATGCTGATGTTAGGGGTCTGGGCCACCACCTGCAGCCATACTTTTATCCAAAGGTCACACTGTCTCCTAAGGCCAAGAAGACATCTAGGTCCAGGCTGTTGAGGACTATGTCTGGGTCCATGGTCTTACTGTGTTGATGTCCATGGCCTGTCTCACCACTAAAGGCCACATGGATGTCCAAGGCATACGCTACACCTTGTGGCGTTGTTGGTATCCAAGGGCCAGGCCACTCCCGAGGCCATACTGATCTGAGTGACCTATGCTGCCTGATGGAGCCACGGTGACATCTGGGCCTGGGTGACTGCTGAGTCCATGTCTGCATCCATGTTCTGGCTGCAGCTGAGGTCTGCATTGATGCCCATGGCCAGTGTTACCACAGGGATCCTAGGAACCATGTGAGTTGAAATCTGAGTGCTGTTCTGAGCTGGCACCATCCTTAACTGGCTCTGGGATGCTTGGCTCCATTTCTCATTGCACAATGCTGTAGGGGAGCTGTCTTTGCTCCACATGGGAGAGCTGGTCCCCATACTCAGGAGAGATGGTCTCATCCTTTACCATGGGCATCTGAGAGCTGGCCCCAATGGCATGGGCCTAGAAGAATTGTCTGTGCTCCTTGCCTGAGGGGAAAGTCTGTGGCCCAGAATGACTAGCTTAGCTACCCAGAAGTACATCATAAGCCTTGGGTTTTCCCACCCTAACAACTATCCCATCTATGACCTTCTGGAGGGCATAAAGGGGCTAGTTCTTGGAATGATAGCTGCAGGATCTCTATGACTCAGGGCAGCATCAGGATATCCAAAAGGAGTTTTGGTGAGGGTTCAGTGATGATGGCGTTCCAGAGGCCTTGAACCAGACCAATGAATCAGATCAATGAACATTTGTGGGCAGGCCTGGTTTGACAAAAGGGTGACACAGTGCAGCTCCCAATGTTACTAGGATAAGTGAAGAGGTGTTGGAGACTTGAAAGATGGAGAAGCGAGGTGAGTTTTTTCTTTGTTTGCTTTGTTTTGAGTTTATGGGGCGGGGCTGCGGGACAGAAGGACACATAAAGAGGGACTGGAAGGTGAGTGGGATTAGGGTGCATGATAATGTGGTGCATGAATTTCCTAAAGAATCAGTAAAGAATTATTCTTATAGAAAAGAATAATTTTATTGATTTTTTTGACCATCCATTTTTGGTTTTACCCTAGGTCTCTGGATTATCTAGTCTCTGGTTCTTGGTTACCCAGGCAGTGTTGCTGCTGCTTTCTTCTCATGGAAGGGGCTTTAAGTAAAATCAGACACTGGTGAGCTATACCCACAAGTTCTATGTTACCATTGCCCTAGCTTAAAAATAGATTGTTTTTAAAGTTAGTAATATTGTAAAAGTACTAAGAGTTCAAAATCATGCCATTTGGAATAAAATAAGTCACTGATTTGCATGACTCATATGTTCTTTGTCAAGCTGCCTCACTGAATAAAAGTTGGGTGTTTTACAGCCATAAAGTGTAAGTGATCACCACCACAGAAAAACCATAACCAACCAAAATGCAGAGTTGGGGACTCCAGTCCCAATATAACATCTACAAAGCACTCCCACACCTATGACTCAGGGGTCGCTGTGGAAGAGGGGTTGGAAAGATTGTGAGGTCCTCCTCGTATGGTCAGAAGCACATTCACAAAGTCTCACCAGCATGGTTGACAAAATGTCAGCTGAACAAGGATGATACAAATGGACATGCCAAATTGGACAGAGAACAGCCCATGAGACTTTTGCTACATAAAGGACTATAGGCAACTGGAGAAAGCTGGGGACATAAAAGGTGGCTCTCCTCAGGGAAAAGCATACCAATTGGTTTTCCAGTATCAAATAGTCAGTCTGGAAAATGTACATAAAAGTAGCATTATACAGACTGATCAGGTTATATTTAGGTATATATATATATATATCAACATATTATATTATATTTAAGAATATATGTGCGTGAGTGTGTGTGTGTGTGTGTGTGTGTGTGTAAGCACATGTAACAACAGTTAGTGAAAAAAGAGTTCATGAATTTGAAGGAGAGTGGATAAGGGTATATGGGGAGGTTTGAATGGGGGAAAAGAAAGGATAAATTATTTTCAATTAAATTATAATCACAAAATAATAAAATGTTAGTTTTACAGGTATAAAGTATAAATGATCGTCAACTATATCTCTTAGAGTTATGGATCACTTAAATGAGATAGTATATAATATTGTTTCTGAAGAGCTAATCCATCCTAAAATTTTATGAAGTATATCATATATGTTGAAGTAATATTTAGTCAATGTGTCTTCAATTCTCTTGGACTTAACTGTTGTATTACATTAATTAAGAGCATATTGAAAGGAAAAGGATTGATTTTGGCTCAAGGTTTCAGATGTTTCAGTCTTCAATAGCATTGAGCATGTGGCAGAGGACAGCAGAATACTTCATATCATGTTAGAGATAGTTCAGCGTGAGAAAGGAAGGGTCTGGAGGTAATATGCCCCAAGGATTTGCCTTATTACTGGCTTCCTCCAGAGAGGTTCCACCTTCCCCAAATGTCTAGAACCTCTCGACCATCAGCCAGGGTTCAACCATTTAAGTCAGGAGCAGCGAGGTGGAGGAGGGGGCAGTGGTGCATTGTGGATTCATGCTGCAACCTGCTCTCTCAGTTGTTATAATATACAGACAAGAAGCAGAAAGGACCACACAGTGAAATCTTGGCAGATATTTCACTATCAGAAGAAAGCCATTCTGGAGATTCTGAATCTCTTTTGGTGAATTACCAGACTCATTTCCGTCAAGTGGTTTTGAGGTGCCCAGATTTAGGGTGAATACTATGTTAAATAATCTCAAGTCTCCTTCTATAAGAAAAGCAGAAACTAGCTTTTTAAGAACATTTCTTGTGTGAGGAATCATGTCCTTGCTAGGGAACTAATTAAATGCATTAATCAATCAGACAAACCGTCTTTGTGGCCCATCTCCATGTGGGATCCCTAAATATCTGAGTGACACTAACAAAGACAACAGCTATTCTTTTATTTAATTCCCTCGTAGCTAGCATTTACTATTGAGATCCGTGTGAATCCAGCTTTTCTTTTTTGTCTAGAAGCAAACAAAGGACAATTGGCAGTCTGAGGATATTGCATCTATGAAGCAATGTGACTGTCTTATTCAACTGATTTGTGTATGTGCTTGGAATGCTGCACTTCAAGAAAAATTGCACAGCCTGTTCTCACTGTCAGTTTAGCTGTATAGGGTTTAGTAGAGACAACATGATGCCATAGTTCTGGTTAATAGACCTAGTGAATATATAGGTGTGCTTGAAATGGGAGCCCTTTAAAATGCAATAGTTATTTCACTCATCAGGCATTTGTGTCAGGTACAAGAGCCTTTGGTCCTAGATAATAAAAGCACAATATTTTTGTAATCAAATCAGTAATCCTTTCAAGATGAAAGTAGGCCCTGTGGCTGGACAAATATGAAAGATAAATACGCTCCCTTTACAATTTATTGGAATTTCGAAAGCACTGCCGAGGAAGTGTAATTGACACTACAAGGTTGCTTGTTTTACAAAGTCTCATCACTTTTATTATGGTTGAAATTTATTCCTATTCTGAACTAGCGTCATTGCACCATGTTTCTGATTATGTTATTTCAATTCATCATCTATCTGGAATCAGGTTATGGATGTATGTGCTCTGATTGTAGCCTTGGCAAGTGGCTGTCTCTGAGAACTCACAGCCAGAGAGAGAGAGAGAGACACTAGGGTTGGTTTCTCAGTCCCAGATCAGTAATAATAGCCAAAGAACATTGTTTCTCAGTTTCGAAAGTTAGTCTTTTAGATTAGAGTACAGAGTAATTAGTATCTTGGCATATGTGTTTATACATTTTTTTTGTCAATCGTTGCTCTCCTTCTACCCCCATAAATGCTTTCTTCATCTGCATCTGTTTCTTTTTTCCTCTTGCTAGTCCCCGTTTCTGCTTCTTTAATGCATGTGTTCTATTGCTCTTGGCATTTCCTGCTTTTCTTTCTTCTCCTGTCATGCATGATCCCCTTTCTAGTTTCTTGACTTAATAACACACATATTTAAATACACATCTCCCCACACACTTAAATCCAGGTTGCACATATGAGATCAAACAAAAATGCATTATTTGTCTTTCTGAGTCTGTCTTATTTTGCTTAAGAATGTTTTCTAGTTGCTTTCAATTTCCTGAAAATTTCACAATTTCCTTTTAAATAATATTTTACCATTTTAGGTCAAGATAAAAAGATTACCCTGCAAAACAACATAAATAGAATGATTTAGAAATGTGACCTATCTTAAGGAGAAGACAAATCTTTGAGAAATGTACATTTTCATCACTATCGTGTAGCATTAAGATCCATCTTTGCCTGATTTCTAATTACATATTGACAAAGGAAGCCCGCTTTGTCATAAAACTCAGGTGACTGCTTGGGCAAAAATTTCAGCCTCTTTAGATTCGGTTTCTTTAAGAGAAAGGCTAAGACTTTCCCATCTTACCTTTGGTTCAAATCCTTTTTTTGTCATGTTGGATTACCATTTTCCTAGAATAATATAGGAAGTACTTATTAGTGTATGAATATGTCCTCTCCTGTTGATGAACAGTTGTGATTATTACCTTTGAACCAATCTGTCCCCTAAAGAAAATAATAGTAGCTGTTAGAAGGTTTCCAAAAATGTTGAGGAAAACTGGTCCATTTATCTCTAGTGGTTCTTTCTCAAGAAGATGGGAAAGTGAGGTACAATGGCTTTTCTTATTGTACAATAGAGTTTGTATTCTGGAATAACAATAGACACTTAGTTCCCAAGAGAAGAGCAGTGTGATTGTTGCTATTTCTTAAGAAAGAAGTCAGTTAGGCCAGGTCCATCTTCAGGCTTCATGAACAAAATACTGATAAATGCTGATTTCTGCGTATCAAAGAAGAGATTCTGCTGAGGTAGGTATTTTTGTTTTGTTTTTCTCATGAGATTTAAATATGCATATTTTCTAGAAAGTTCCATAGATATTTTTAGTGGCAGTCAAATTCTGGGAAAAAAAAGTACTTGATGACCTTTTAGATTGCCATACAGAGAGTTTCCTTGAGGAGTTCTAATTATAAATAATTAAGTGGCAACCAAATTGCATTCAAAGCGCCTTTTTCCTTATCACAGGGTACTTCTAACAAAACTTGGAAGAAATCTTGAGGATGAATGCTTGTATATTCTTTATGAAGTTTTAAAAATCCCTAGAACTTGGACATGGAGTGATTGCTCAGGGGTTAAAGACATGCTGTTTCATCAGAAGATCTAAGTCTGCATCCTGTCACCTACAGAGGAAACCCACAAATGCCTTTAACAGCAGACACAAGAGACCTGACCCTCTCTTCTGGATACTGCAGATACCTGTACTCACATACACTACCCTCCACACATGCACACATAAACATAATCAAAATACAATCAAGTAAACTTTAAAAGTCTTCCTAAGACTCTAACTCTAGACTGTCTGTACATCTCTTCTTCCCACATCTTTAAAATTCTTTTAAGATCAAAAAGTCTCTCAAGCATATAGGTTCAAAGGGGGTAGTTCAGCCCTTGGATGAAAATGACTTCTTCTATGCCTTCAGCATCTTAGATCAAATTATAAGATATATGTTATTGTAAAAAAATATGACTGATGGGTTGGAGAGATGACTCAGGGGCTAAGATCGCTTGCTGTTCTTCCAGAGGATCTGAGTTTGGTTTTCAGAATTCACGTCAAGTGGTTCATACACTGTCTGTAACCTCAGTTCAAGCACCGGGGGATCTGATGTTAACTCTTAGCCTATGTGGGCATCCATATGTATGCTCATATCCATACACTGACACAGATAGATAGATTCACATATCCACACATTGCCACACATACTTATGCACACATATCCACACACTGACACACACACATACATAACAATGCACCCATTATAAACACAATTTTATATAAGATTTATTTACAATATTGGGTAATTAAAAAATCAATCACACTTCGAAATTTTATTCCCTTTTAATAATTAAATGTAATAGATTATGAAAGTATGAAATACGCATTTAGCAATAAATGGAACATGAATACTTAGTGAAGTTGTCTTAAGCAAATTTAAAGAACAAAGACTACATTTTCCTAAGACAACTTTGAGCTTTTACCAACATTGTTACGAATCTGACAAGTTTCTAGCAAATGTTTAAGTATATAGATATCTTTATATTGCTTGAATAAATGACCATTTATCTTTATAGCTTATGAATTTTGTAATAAGAAATTACAGTGTTTGGTCTGATACAGGTGTGTTTGTGTGTATGTGTGTGTGTGTGTGTGTGTGTGTGTGTGTGTAATATTGAAATTACCCCCATTCCTTGAACTACTTTTTTTTCATAAAACAAATTATCTGAGTGACTACCGAGCTTGCCAGGTCCTATTCTAGGCACATGAGACTTTTTTTTATGTACAAAATGTGTGGATGGAATCTGAATGTCCTCGAGGTCTCCTTCAGCTTTAAAACAATATCTAGGAGAGAATTTACCCTTTCTTGTTACAGCTACTAAAGAGGCCTCTTGGATTTTCTCTGGAGAGCTGAATTGCAATCAGATATTTTAGAAAAGATGTGAAAGAAAGCAATAACTCCCTTAGAATTGTTAAAGGTCCTCTGATGATTGTAATGGAAAATGAGTCAAATGGCATTTGAGCATGAGGGAGAGGTTTGGGAAGGAAGGTGTACCCTAGGGCTCATTCTCACACAGAACAACAGCAAACTGCTGAGACTTCTCACAGCAAGGAGGAGTGACAGCTTCTGTAGCAGCTTGAACACTCCCAGGACACAGAGCATGGAGGGTCATAGCTGGTAAGGGTGAATGTAATCACACACACTTATACACATAGAAAGAGAGAGACAGAGACAGATGGAGAGAGACACAAACACATCCATCTCCCCTTAGAGCCTGAAACAGACAGATACACACACACACACACACACACACACACAGAGACAGACAGACAGGCAGGCAGGCAGAGAGACAGATACACACACAGAGAGACAGACAGACAGACAGAGAGACAGAGAGACAGAGAGACAGATGAACACACTTACAGACAATAAGAGCTAATGACATACCCATCCCCTCACAGAGACAGCCAGTCAGCCAGACACATACACATACACACCCTCTCCCCACAGAGATAAGCAGGTGTGCATGAACATGTGTGTTGGCAAAGACAGAGACAGAGAGAAACACACCACACCCATACCCCTACAGAGATAGAGAGAAACAAACAGATAGACACAAATATACATCCTCCCACATCCTCCCCACAGCAACTGTCTCTGAGAATGTCTGTCTCAGACATTCAGGCACACAGCATAACCCACACAGGAGAGAGACAGAGAGGCAGAGGAGGAGACACAGGCAAACAAATAGCATGGGTAAGTCATATCAGTATGACTCTCCCTTGTAAAGTGTTACCTAGGGGCTCAAGAAGGGTCCCCTCCACAAGCATGGATTTCTCATCTGTCAGCAGCAGTCACCTCTGTGGGTATCCTTTTCAAGACTCAGCTGATTGTCCCCTCAGGTTCAAAAGCCCAATGTGGCTTCTCAGTCCTTGTTCCTGATCTGAGGTTGAACCCCGGACTCCCTTACTTTCTTACTCGTCTTATTCCAATGACGTAGTGCACCACAATGAACACCATGTTAGGTATGAATCACTTTGACCAATGTTATCATGTATTCCTTTTTTTATGTCCCCAGGCAACAAATCTCCTGTTGGCTGCTGGTTTAGTGTCACAAAGATGAGGTTGTATTCTAAAATGGAAAAATTCAATACCGATTTTAGTACAACATACAACAGGCTTAGAAAGAATACGTATTTGGATGCCAGGTGAGATACATCAAACTCATTTGGGCAATAAGGATTTTAGTAAGATAACACTTTACATATAAGATATTCCAAAAATATAAGTCATTATTTCTTAAGTAAAGACAAAATAGTACATTGGTCAGAACCTTATCTCAGGCAAAGGAGTTTCACGTGAAAGCCACTGAATTGAATGGAACTTGGGTAATGTTGTAGTTTGAATGAAAATGGACCACATAGGCTCATATATTAGAATATATGATTTCCAGTTGGTGGAACTGTTTGGGAAGGATTAGGAGGTGTGGCCTTGTTGGAGGAGGTGCGATACTCGGGGAAGACTGAATTTTCAAAAGATTCCTGGTGTGCCCATTTATTTCTCTCTCTGCTTTGTAGTGTGTCTCTGGATGTAAGCTCTCAGATTCAGTGCCATGCCAGCTTTCCCACTGCCTTGCTCCTTGCAGTGATGGTCATGGAGTCACCGTTTGAGACTGTAAACTCCATATGAAGTCTTTCTTCTATAAGTTATCTTGGTCATAGCATCTTATAGCAATAGAAGAGCAGCCATGACAGAAGGTCAAAGAACAGCTGGCTAGCTGAAGCTCAACACTTAGTGTGGAGTGGTTTAAGATCATAGGGTGAGGCTGGGAGAGTCTGTTAGCCATGGAGCCAAGATAGAGGGAAATTACTGGTGATGGATTTATTGTATTTGTTTAGGAAAGATACAGAGTAGCTTTTATCTATATTATTGGCTTTACCAACTGGGAAAATGGGTAAAATTTAATGAAATAAGGGAAAATAGAAAGACAGAGTAAAGGATTAGGAATCAAAATCCTTTTTGACTAATTATTACAAAGCTGTGTAAAAGTTGTCTTGAAATAGTTATAATTAAATTGTAAAATTAAGAAATAATGAGTCATTTCAGTTGAAAAAGAGTGACAAGAGAAATATTAATGTGATTGATTATCAATAAAAACAAGGCAGTTATTTTTAGATAAGTTGGCAATCTTACAAATGGTGTTGGGGCAAATACCTATATTGGTAGAAAAGAATGTCCACTGTTTTCTCGCTGAGAATACACAATGAAAATAAGATGGAATGGGGACTTGAGTGTAAGACCAAACTATTAAATGTTTAAAAGACAAACTTTCTGTCATGTTGAACTGGTAAGGTTTATTAAACATGAACCAAAAGTCAAAATTGGCCAAAAAAAAAAAAGAAAGATAGAAAGAAAGAATGTCTTGATCAAGAGTTGGCTGTAGTGGAACAGTTCTGTAATTATAGTGTAATTATAGTACTTGGCATACAGATCCAGTAATACTGGACATAATACTAGGAAATCGTAGAGAAAAGTTAGGGGATTCTGTAACCTCAAGAAGTATGGAATGACCAACATATTTCATCATATATATTTTTCAAATGTATTATAGTATAAAGTTGATAAGACATGCTAAACTGCAAATGAATATTTGCAATATATTTGACTGTCAAAGGGTAAGGACTTTCTAATGAGAAATAAAGATGTATAAGTAAAATTTGAAAGAACAATTACCACAGGGCTAATGGGAATGCAGGGAAATGGGCCATTTCATAATGTTGCTGGGGAAGAATGATTCCTAAAAGCTCTGGGGAATTCACTTGGAAATATTGTTACAGTCAGAATGCATGTGTATTTAAATCTTACTTTGGGACTGTATCTTATACACATGAAAGAGGATATATGTATAATAATAAGAGCTGAAGAATAGCCAAGAGGAGAAAGAAGAAAAAACAACATGGAAATGATCTGAATGAAAAAAAAAATCACTTATATAATTGTGGAGTATTGATGCTGTGGATTATCACATAGGTATCTAAAAGGGAAATAGTGATTAAAAGCTCAAGCTGAATGATGTAACTTTATTGTTATAATAATTCCCACCATCAGAAAGTGACATACACAGCTGTATCTGTTCCTACATCTGAGCTTCCTCAGGTTTGTGAAGAGATGAACAGGCCGCCAGTGTCAATCACTGAGAGTGAAGCTTGGAAGGAGTTACTCTTTTTTTATTTATACATTTTTACATGTTTATTTTGAATTTGCTTTACACATCAGAAGAGGAACTGTGGCTTTTGTGAAATGACAGCTTAAAAAGTTGTAAGAAATATCTTTAAAAAGAAGAGCATGACTCCTTAATTTTAAGATTCTATCCACTGGAAGATGGCTATCAATTTGGATAAAAGTTTGGCAGTAAGATGGAGCCCCCCACCATAGACGATGAACTTACCAATTGTAAGCAGCATCCTTGTCAATGAGTGTTACAAATGCAGAAAAAAAGTTTCAGATATTTGCAACCAACATTTTCCAAAACATTTACTATTTTGAATTCTTTTCCTCACCTCAGTTCCTCTTTCTGGGAATGAGTCTGCTGTGCATTTTAGAAACATCACACATACACACACACACAGACACACACACACGCACATAAACATGCGCACACACACAACACAAGCATGTATGCACACGCACACGTACAGGCACAGGTGCATGCATTTAATCCTCAATTGATTGGCCTTTTGTACTTGAAACTAATGGTAAATGTGGGTGTGATAAGGAAAATTTGGAAAATCAGATACAAACACATTGCTTTGCTTAATGAAATAAAAGCAATGGAGACGAGAACCAAGAAAGAGTATGCTTTGGTGAAGTCTGAAAAGATAAAGGTAAAGGGAATAGAAAAACAAGTCTGCAAAGAGATTTCCAGTGAGGTTTACTTACACGGTAGGAAACAAGCTACTTTGCCTCTTGTATGCCCATGTCCTTGCCTTTTTTTTCTTTTTTTCTATTTTTTTCTTTTTTTATTGTTAAAAGAAAAATTTACATTTACTCCCCTTGTCCCAGGCCCTCCCATACCCCACAGCCAGCAAGCCCCAAAGAAAATCACACAGAGAGTCTACATTAGGTTATTAACTGATTGGCCCATTATCTCAGGCTTCTTACTAGCTCCCATAAGTTATATTAACCCATTGTCAGCCACATAGCCAGTACCTTCTCTCAGCTGGGCTGCTACATGTTGCCTTGTTGGAGATCTGCGCAGGAATGTCAGGGAAGCTTTCTGCTTCCCAATTTCTCCTGTTCTCCTTGCTCCACCTCTACTTCCTGTCTGGTTTTCCCGCCTATACTTCCTGCCTGGCCAATCAGCGTTTATTTAAAACATGATTGACAGAATTGTCCAGCACCACTTCCCCCTCTTTTTAAAAAAAAAAAAAAAAAAAAAAAAAAACAAAGGAAAATGTCCATAGTCCACTTTTTTGGGAATGTGGGCGTAGTGTTCCAGGCTACTTCCGGCTGGTTTGTAATCCCTAGCAAAGCCCATCTAGCTCACAAAGGCTTTGGAAAATGCTTTGCTTCTTAGAAAGGAGTTTTTCTTCAAGGTAGATATATAGGATGAAATTAGAAATCTTGGGAGGCACTGCTTGACTGTGAAACTCCATGCGATACCGGTCTTACCCCTACAGAATTATGTTTTCATGCAGAGATAATAAACACTTGAATCTCAAGTCTAGAGGTACACAGATTTAATGCACAAATAATTATTGCAAGAAGAATCATATGCAGATATAAATTGTGGATTAAAGCAGGAAGTAGGAGGGAGAAATTATATTCACCAGAATACAATGATCAGCCTTGGCTTCCAAATTTAATTTCAAAGACTAAAATGCAATTGAGTAATTTAAGGTGTATGTATTCCCACAGAAACCACTTATGACAGCAACCAGGCTCTAAAAAACTCTTAAGACTATAGTAATAGGTGGTTCAAACAATGGCAAGCTTGATTGTTCCTGTTCATTTTTTAATGACTCTGATTGATCATAAAAATACAGCTTTCACTTTCGTTTTCCAAATATTTTCTTATTCCATTGTGTTCCTGTAATCATCAGAGCATGACATAGCTAATGTAAAAATGGGGAAAATGACAGACTGTAAAACAAAATGTCTTTTTTTGTATTTATTCTCATTTTTTCTTGTGTTATAATATCTGCTTTCATTTAAATTTACTGTAAGGGCAAATCTGAAGCACAAATTTCATGAAATAAAACATACTCAGTCACAACTGTTTATGAAGTGCTCGCCAAGATGCCAGAAAGAACAGTTAAGATCATGAATAATCATCCGGAAGGGGAGAAACAAAAAGATTGAGGCTGTCATGGTAGATCACCCAGAGAAAGGGTAAAATGATGTATGCCTGTTCTTTCCCCATACATGCTGATTTAATAATTGTCATGTTTATGGGGAGCTAATTATTTTCCTTTGTGTTTGGTATTTCCTCAGCTTGGAGATGGACATGAGAAAAGATTGAATTTAGAAACACTTAGTGTTTCTATGCTGTTAGCTGTCAATGATTTTATTTTATAATCTTAATGCTGTGTTGCTGCCTGTTAAATTGAGTCTGCAGTTATTTATTGAAAACAAAAATAAGATCGTTGCCATGTTTTGACCTGTTTTGTTTTGCATGTTTACATCATTTTGATGTTAAATTTAATTGTTTGATGTATTTACATATTAAGCGATTATGAAGCAAGTATAGTTGGAATCACTTCTGTGACCAAGAAATAGAGTTGGAGGTTTGCCTAAACCTCAAGCCTACTCCCCTGTCTTCCCTTCCTCTCCCCATTCCTCCTCCATCTGTATTCACTTTACTGATATTTGAAGTCATTACTTCCCCTGCATTCTCAAGTAAACATTTCACCTCTAGAGCTTTTCCTCCCCAACTCCCCACTATTTCCCATTTCTTCTACCCCTCCCCCCGAATGTTCCTTTCTTTCTTTTGTCTTTTTTTT
>JAQHUG010000255.1:2512744-2551443 GCA_028555095.1 Dicrostonyx torquatus | reverse complement strand
CCAAGAGTGGTATTGCTGTATCCTGATTTCTAAACTAGTAATTGTTCATTGCAGAAAGTGTATAGTAGCCAGAAAACCAGAACACGGGAAGTAATAGTCTAGTGCAATGCCATATCATCCCAGATCAACACTGTTCAAATCGTACTGTCTCTTTGGTTCTAAGAATGTACAAATAAGGAAATAATGAAGCAGGTTTCAATTACCAACAGCTCTTTAGCTAGAGGCGTGGCTTTGTTCTCATCTCCCCTTTTCATGCTTGGATTTGGTTTGGCCTGAGCTTGCATATGTTTGTGCATGCTGTCTATTGCTGTTATTTCATGTGTGCAGCTGTTCTGTTGTTCACAAAATATGCTAGTCTATTTTTAGTCTTACAATCTTACCTATGAGTCTTACAATCATTTGTCCCCTCTGCGCAGTGTTGTCTGAGCCTCGGGAGAAAGGTGTGTGATGCATATGACCCATATAGGGGTGATTATTCTATTCTGCAATCTCTTATTCACTGCATCTGGACCAGTTGTGGTTCCGTGTGTTAATCACCATCTGTTGCCAAGTTTCTCTAATGAAGGTTGAAAGATGTGTTAATCTATGAGCATAATGATAAGTCATTAGGAGTTTGTTTAAAACTATGCCCATTTATCAGAATAATAGTAGTAAATTATCCCTAAGGATTTATAACCTTATAACCAAAGGTTCTTGATACAATAATTGTTGCAGATAAGAGATTCATATTGTGGAGCAGAACTTAAACACAGTCGGAAAGTGGTTGTTTATGTCCGTGATGTTCATAACACTATGGACACTGTTAATCCAAACAATACTGTAGCTCCCAGGGTGCACAGCTGCTTAGGACGGATGATTGCTCTTCTCTCCCAGGAGCATGTAAAGCCCTTCTCAACTTTTTGAAAATTACCAGCGGAGGTGAACTTTTGAGGTCAGTATCAGCTTGATTTCTTCATGTTCTATGATTAAAATATGAGGTGTCTCTAACCATAGGGTCGTATCACCAAGTGACCAATAACATTGGCAATAGCCTCTATATTAAAAATTTCAAACTAAACTTTGAAAGAATGTTAGTGAAATGTTTTATTAATAATATTATGATACCATTTTATAATGCATTTTGTAATTGTATAATGAAATTTCATATTGCATTAAAACATTTCATTAATATATTTTCAAAGCCAATGATAGATTTTTAACATTAGTATGCAATTTTCTTACTAAATAAATTTTCATTATTAATTCTTAATATTAAATCCCTTAATAGCACTTATAATGTTATTAAGAAAACAATTTTGATATACTTTAAAGTGCACAATTTACTTTTAATATTAATTATTTTATTTTCTAATAAATAAAATTTATTGATTCTTGACATTAAATATTTTACAGTACTTTTTAATGCCATTTAGAAAATAGTTTACTGCTATTCTCCCAAAGGCTGGTTTCATAGCTGTGTGAATGAAGCAGTTTCATTGAGAGTCATACTAAAAGGATTCTAGGCTTCTGTTAATACTCATTGGTCATCTTGAAATTTTTGATGATATTTTTTAAAAATATGGTCCATGATTTTACTTTATTTTTAACCCCCCAAAATTGATAGCTGCTCTTGTTCATGAGAAAATCAGGAAAACCATCTAAGATCGCCTTAGGAATATTTGCAATGGGAGACACATAAATCAATAGTTCAAATGGATATTTGATTTCTCCCAATGCTTTTCTTTTATGTGTGATTATTTTATGGTAAATATTATTGGCTAACCTGATAGACTATTAAGAGAATCAGTGAAGAGACATGCCTCTGGACATATTTGTAAGAAATTTTCTAGAACAGGTTAATTGAGATTTAATTGAGATGGAAGGACTTATCTTAAATAAGGACAGTACCACTCCATGGGCTGGAGTCCCAGAATGGACAAAAAGAGAAAGCAAACTGAGCAACAAAATTTAAATCTCTCTCTCTCTCTCTCTCTCTATTATATATATGTATATATACACACACACATATATATATACGATATATATATATACACATACGTATATGAATATATACGTATACACACATATATGTATGTATATATACATATGAACAGAAGAGGGCTTTGGATCCTGTTGGACTATAGTTATGAATGATTGTGAATTACCATGTGGGTGCTGGCATCGAACATAGGTCCTCTGTAAGAGCAGCACATGCTCTATCTGAGCTCTCTGTCCCGCTCCTAACATGTCATTGCTCTTTGCTTCCTGGCCAATGTGTCCTGCTATGGAAGTTCCTGCTGCCATGACATCCTCACCGCATTGTTAAGAATATCAAACTTTGCATCAAAGGAAACATTTTCTCCATTAACATGTATGTGTTAAGCGTTTGTGACAATAATAAGAACAGTACCTACAATAGGCACTGCCTGTACAATTGTCAATTCTTTGATCTTATACCCATGAGGAAAATAAAACAGTTTAGTAATGTGGGTTCTCTCAAGAGCTATTGGCATGCCGATTCACATTTCAGTCATTTTTCTCTCCCCCTCCCCCCAGTTATATCGACCATGTCACTAGCTGAAATTAATTGAGTAGGATAGAGGTTTTGTGTGGTAACAATTGCTCTGTTTTTGTTTGTTTGTTTGTCTTCTTTTTTTAGACTAGAAAGCACACTCTACATACTAGTTAATTTTTCATTGGTCTGACAAAATATGCTACAGAAACAACTTTTGTGGATAAGCTCACAGGTTCATGGAATTTCATTTAAAACTATTTTGAGTCAGAGAAGCAAGAGGAAGGGTTTGGCTAATGGAAGAGGTGGAGTGCAGTGGAGGTTGTCAATCTACAGAACCAGAAAGCAGAGAGAATAAGAGCAAAGTTGGAGGGTGTAACTTCCCAAAGTTCTCCCTTTGTGACATGCTTCATCCAGCCATCTCAGTCCCTCAAGGCTCCACAGTCTTCCAAATGGTGATAAAAGCTGGGGATGTAGCATTCAACATGAGCCCAAGAGGACATTTTATATTTGTTGGAGACCAGGTTTGACAAAAAAACCTCTACCAGGGTAGGGGCATGGGGATTAGAATTTGGATGGATACCTTGCTCAGCCTAGGTCTAGTAGGGAGTGTCTTGGAGTTTCCCCAAAGCAATGTGATTTGCCTTTTCAGAAGAGTGAATGGGAGAAGGGGAATACATGGAGTGAGTGGGAGGAGAGGAGAGAGTGGGAACTGAGATTGGTATGTATAATGAAAAAAGATAGTTTGCTTTCTTTTTTAAATAAATAAATTAAAAAAGAAAAAGAAAAGTTAGTAAAGGATAAAAAGAATCGAATGAAAATAATTAAACTGAAAACATAGATAGGATAGTACCAGGAGGGAGTTCCAGTCAATACTTAAATCACCCACATTTAATTTCCATTTGATTAAAATACCCCAACTCCAAAAGGTAGGAGGAGTAAGATTAAAAACTGCATTGACATGATACAAGGGCATGATCATGCCAGATGAAGACTGTGGTCTACCTTAGTTAAACATCTTGTTGTTAGAAGAGGACAAGTAACACTCATACCCTAGACCAAACTATTCTGTAGGCAAAACCACTCCCTGGGTGGGATCCACTGTTAATTCTCTAAGGGAGCAGGAACTTACTAGGATCCTTAGACTTTCAGGGTAGAAACATATCATCTACTTCTCTATTCCTGAAATACAAGATCTGGCTATTGGCCACACCTGTTGACAATAACCTTGAGAGAGCAGAATCTTTAGGTGGGCTCTTTGTTTGAGGTAGAAACAGACAATAATCTTGAAGGAACAGAAGTAAGTTCCAACTCTCTGATTTTTGATCAGGGTGGGACGGCAACAACTTTGAGCAAGCCGAGACTCTCTGACCTTAAGACAAGGTAGTCATGAGTTCACATTTTTGGGTCTCCACATATATTCAAACTTATCACCCTGTATACTCCTTTACTTTGAAAGTGATGTTCAAATGACACAGTTACAAAAGGTGTGTGTGTGTGTATGCATATGTGTGTGATAAATAAAAATATAAAAATAAGATGCCCACAGGAGTGGATTAAGAGAGATCTGTGTTCATCTACAGACATCTCTGACATACACGTTATCCTTTTAAAGATAACTTTAGAGGAGGTTGGATATGACTATTCATTTTTGTTGTTTTACCAGAAACATTTAAAACTATTTTGTCATTATTTTTATAGCTGGTCTTCATCCATTATAATTGTTTGGAATATTGACAATGTTTTTCAAATTTTAACAGCTCATATGAGGTACAAATGAATTCAGGTCTAAAGATACAATTCTGGTTATTGCTTTTTTTTCATTGATTTCATGTTCATTTATATTCCATGCCCACATAATTCTGTGAAGGTGGCAGGATCTATTTTGATTGACATTTTACAATTCATTTTTTATGTATGTGTTATGCTGGATTTCAGAACTTTCTATTTTAAGGTCTATGAATCAAACAGCCTAAGTTAAATTCAGGCAATATATTGGGTAATGGGAAGATTTATGCTTGGCTCTAGGATATTACTTAGTGTTTCATGTTTACCATGGTTGACCTGGCCAAAATAGATACGTTGGCAGATAAAACACACAGCCACTTTACTGAGTACAACCTATCATTTGTTTACAACAGGAACTGCATTCTGATAGTCTTCCCCTATACTGAAGATTCAGAATTTACTGCATGAAAATAATCTCAGAGTGACAACATTTATTTCATATAAAAGGAGCCTATGTGTAAAGGAAGAGCAAAATAAAAAATTTCTGTGCAATATTTTCCAATATATAAAGTTTGACTTGCCACTGAAGAATTCAATATTCATAAAATAAAAGTAATATAGGAAATGTTCAATATTTACCAACCAGGTAAGATTCACCTCAGAGAATATGAAGTTTAAAAATGCTACTATTTCTAGAGAAAGTATTTCTCAATCTGTGGGTAGCAACCCCTTTGGGGGACCCATATCAGACATTCTGCATATCATATATTTACACTACAATTCATGACAGTAGCAAAACTACAGTTATGGTTGGGGATCATAACAGGAGAAACTGTATTAAAGGGTCACAGTGTGAGAAAGATTGAGAAACACTGCTTTAGACAATTCATAAAAGATACTATGTAAATTAAAGAATGTAATCAACCCATTAATATAAATTTAATTATATGTAAAATTATTTACCACTTCTGAACTAATACGATACACTTCAGATTTTTAAAACAATTCAGAAACTTTTTAGAAAACAAACAAATACCTAGGTATGCCACGTTACTTGAAATTTGAAAACCAATGAGGCAAAGTCTATTTTTAACCAATACAACATTTTAACCAAGTTTGGTTTGTGTATTTGCCATCCTTGAGCACATTCAGGATGCTTACAATTAGAGATTGCCATATATGCATATAAATTAAAGAGTATTAAATATTTTTGGTTTTACTCTATTGATTTTGGAGTTACAGTTTTTTCTACTATAACCTTTTAATTGCTCACTTATAGCTGAAATCATTATATTTGGATTATGTCTGTCCTTTTTCCTTTTTGTGTTTGTTCTTACAGTCCTTTGTGGAAAAATTGTCTAGCATTTGATGTGGGGTGACACATATTGACTAGTTCATTAATATAGTCTCTTCATTGGTGGAAAAGATGCATGTAGTCTATGTTGTTATGTCTATGATTATATATTTTCACTGCACCTTTAGATTTACTATAGTATTCAGAGTTTTTAAAAAGTTACATCAAAATAATCTATTTTCACTTACAACTTGAAAGACTCACAATCATTTTTTCAAGTTTTTTTACTTTTCTTATTTTAGAAATCATTTCAGAATTCAGGTTTATGCTGCTGTAGAGATGGTATAGATGTATCCTATTGTGCCACTAAGCTTATGTAAAACTAAAAATTTTAGAAAAATATATTTCAGATATGAAACAGTTCTAAAAGATGAAGAGAGAAGAAGGCTACCTGTGATACTGAGACCTAAAGAATTAAAGAATGGTGATCTCACTGGCCTTTTCCTTTTTATTCTTGAATAGTCTAGACTTGGAACTGGAAAATTCAGCAGTCTGTGAATCCCAAAAATGAGATGGAAGATTAAAGCTCCAATACAATCCTGTTTTCCTTAGCTAGACAATCAGTAACAGTTCACACACAATAAAAACCTTTTTAGAAAACATCCACACTTGGCCCCAAATCAAGTGAGAACAACAAACTTGATTCCTTTACTATCCATTTGATCAAAGGGCATATGTACTTATATACTCTGAAGTAATGAGATAGCCTAACATCTCCCAGAACAGTGATATCAAGGCCAGTAGGCATAGATTATCTAGACCCCACAAAATGAGGTAAGCCCGGACCATGGATGCTCACAATATTCAACATTGCCACTTGCATCATCATAATGTCAATGGACATCAACTAGGCCATTAGACCTCTTACCACTGCACATGTTTTTCTATATTTTAATCAGATGTCTATTCTGGTAACAAAGCGCTTGAAGTAAGGCTTTTTTAAACTCACAGTTTCTGATGTTTGAGTGCATGGATAAGAGGTTCTTGCTTTTTGGCATGTGGGAAGGCAGCACATCATGGTGGGGAAATTGCTTACCTCGTGTTATTCTCAAAGCAGAGATAGACCAGAATCCCATAGGTCCCTCAGTGATCTATGACTTCTTATTTGTTCCTGTGTCTTAAGGGCTCTACCATCTTTTAGGTGCTCCAAACTGAGGAAAAACCTTCAACAAAAAGAATTTTGAGGGACATTGTACATCTAGATTACAGGGACTCACAAGACAAAACCTTCATAGATACAGTCAGGATTATTTTTAATTAATTAGTTTTAATTTAATTTAAAATCATTTTTTGAGATTGCAGTGTTATTATATTTTTTCCCTTTTCCCTTCTTGTCAAGCATTTAAATATATCCCTCTTTGCCCTTTTATTCAAATTCTTGACCTATTTTTATCCTTAATTATTCCATTTGTGTTTTTCTAAATATATAAAAACAACCTGCTCAGTCTTTATAATGTTATATATATATATAATGTTTTCAAGAATAATTCAGTTTCTGCTATTTGAAACTGAATAACTAATTGGTGTGCTCGACCCTGGGGAAGACTTTCTCCTGCTCTCAGCATTAGTTGCCTGTAGTTCTTTATTGTCCTTGAATAGTAATGATGAATGCATTTTTCTTTTTCCACACAATTTTGTGTTTTGTAGAAAATTCCAGAATGCTTTATAGCTAGCTAATATAACTGATTTTAAATACTTTTTTCCTTTTTTTTTAGCTTTTTTGAAACAGTGTTTCATGTAGCCCAGCATTGCCTCAAATTTTTTATGTGTCCAAAGATTACCTTGAATTTCTGACCTTACCTTTGAAGCTTTATGAATGCTGAGATTACAAGCACACACCACTACAACTCTTTTGAAATAGGTTTAATAAGCTATGGCAGCATGTAAAAGAGGAATTTAAAGGTTGGTCAAGCTGTGAGTCCTAGAAAATTTAAATTATATATTATAAAAAATACTTAATTATGTGATTAGACAGTTTAATTATATCATCTAAAGCATAAAACCTGAATAACTTAAAATATTTATTATTTTTAATTTCTTAGTATTTTATTATAATAATTATATTACTTTTTTAGTAATCATTCAGGTGAGTTGATTTTAAAACACTTGAGACTAGAGAGATGGCTCAGCAGTAAAGAACACATAATGCTTTTCTAGAACACTTTATGATCTGAGAGCTTTCACCATAGCATGTAACTCCAGCGCCACCAGATATAGCAGCTCCTTCTGACCTCTCCAGCACACACTCATGTGTCCATATGTACACTCAGACTTGTAGACATACACACAATCCTAAACAGTTTTAGTGCCTATAAATCACAACAACCACCAGCGCAGTGAGATATTACTAAATGTTACTCACCGTTTGCTTGTAACCACAGCTCTCTAATCGGACTTAAGGCCTATACTGAACAACAAGGAAATCATACCTGGTATTGGATATCTAGCTGATTACCTGGGACTAGTGAGGTTGTGGATCTCAGAAGAGAACTAACTCCCACCTCTTTACTAAGCCAGCATCCTTTGTAACTGTATTCTAAATATTTGTCCTTATAGCTAGAGAACAATGTAACTTCCTCTTCTCATCAAAGACGTTTCTCTTTGAACCAGACGGACCTTTACAGAAAGCCACAGCTGGTCAAAAGAGGAGAGCCTATGTGGGTTCCCAGTGCCAGTGGATATATCCACAATACAATTCCTGAACAGAGGCTCAGGGAAACTCACAAAAGATTAGGATAGGAAGATTGTAAGGGCCAGAGACTCAGGAAATCAGCCTCGAGATAGTGTCTCTTAGAAACGACAGGGCAGCTATGCCCATATACCTTAACAATATGGCTGCCCAAACAAGATCTGAAGGACAATATGAATACAAATGCAGAAGGGGCAAATCTTAAATAGGGTCTCACACTAGTCAAATGTTGGGGACCATTGCCCCAACATAGAAACTGGCGCTTTGCCCTAAGCGTGTTCTCGGAGGCGCGTGGAAGAAACAGGCTTTCACACCATCATCGTTCAAAGGCAGCTCAGGACTTCCTCTCCTTACAGCATGACCATGCGTTTATTTCTTCTCCTCCCAAGCTCTGAATGCCCTCTGAAAATGCTCCTCCACCCTCAGGAATTTTCTATTCACATTCCTTTTCCGGGGACACCACACCTCTCATCCATACACCTGCATATCTCACCAGCTTTAGAGCCAGCAAACTCTTGCTGGGCAATCTACAAGTCAAAGAAGGCCAGAGCCCAGCCTTTCACCTTTTGTCTTTCTAAGTTGCTAGCTTTTCAGCTACCAAGCTGTATTCAAGCCATGGCCGTCGCCAGGCTGGCTGATATCAGAGCCCAGAGTCAAAGAACTACATGAAACTAGTAACTGCTGAGTGACAGAGCATTAATCTCCCATGAGAATGAGCTCCTAATTCATTATCCAACATCAAATTATCAGCCCTGAAGCCATATGCACAAGTGGCACAACCAATGCTACCGGTTGTATTTATATATTTATGCATAGACACAAAATACAACACACACATATACAAACACACATATGTGTGTATGTATGTGTTTAGCAATAATGTAATGGATAGTTTCATGTCAACTTGGCACAAGGTAAAGTCATTTAAAAGGAGGGAAACTAAATTAAGAAAATGCCTCCATAAAATTGGGTGTAGGCAAGCTTGTAGGGCATTTTCTTAATTAGTGGTTGATGTGGGGAGGGTCAAAATCATTATGGGTGGTGCCATCCTTGGCTTGGTGGTCCTGAGTTCTATAAGAAAATAAGCTGAACAATGGGGAGGAAGTCAGCAATCACCACCCCTCCATGGTCTCTGCATCAGCTCCTGCCTCCAGGCTCCTGCCCTGTTTGAATTCTTGTCCTGACTTACTTCAGTGATGAACAGTAATACAGAAGTGTGAGTTGAAATAAACCATTTCCTCCCCAAGTTGCTTTGTTCATGGAATTTTGTCACAGCAATGTGCCTCAAACTAAGACAAATAATAAAAGAACAAGAGGCTTTGGATTTGAAAAGAAGTAAGGTGGTACATAGATGGAGTTGAAAGGAGGGGCTACAGGTGAGTTTGGAGGAAAAGGAAGGAAAGAATAATGTAATTATGTTTTAAGTAAAAAAGAAAATCTGTACTTTAAAAATAGTTTCGAATAAGTTTAAAAAATTTAAAGTGCCAGGATATAGAACTAATGATTTGAATTAATGAATTTTGAAACTTTTTCTTAATGCATTTGTGTATGGTAGTCTGTGTATATTTTAATGTAATAGTTTTAGTGGGATGTAATTTATATACCATATAATTAATCCAGTTAAATAAATAATTCAGTGATATTTTATAATTAATTTCTTTCATGCAGTATAATGTTTTCAGGGCTCATTCATAGTATATAGTACATACAAGTACACCATTTTGAACTAAGTCCCGAGGAGAAATGTGTTTTAGCTAAGGTAAAATATTTAAAGTGTAGAAATGAGTTCGTTACTATAAACTGTGTACAACACACTTTTGTGATTTGTAAATAAAGTTGTGATCCCAAACACTTTATATATATTTATAAATAAAGACATATATATAAAAATAAACACACACACATATATATATAAATAAAGACACACACACACACACACACACACACATATATATATATATATATATGCCTCCTCCTTCTGAATGCTGGGCTTACAGGAGAGAGCTATCATACATATCTAGCAGGCTAACATTTCCCCTAACTGTATGAACAGATGCAAACTAAGAAACCATTCTTGTATTCTAGAACAATGTATGATCCACCAGAACAAAACCGACAAAACTTGCCAACCAAAGAACCAAAAGGCATGAGTATAAAGGCAAACTTACCAAAAACACACCCACCAGTCTTCTAATGTCTACTTTCAAGCGTGGCCTGCCAGAACACCAATTTGTCCTGATGGAGACCATGAAGAGAACCAGAATTTTCACAGCAAGGCTCCTGTGCCTGGATGACCATTATATTTTTTCCATTTCACACTCTCTGGGAAGACAGGGCAGAGCCAGCTGGGCAGAATAGAGGAACCACTGTGAGGTCAGTGAAATGCAATTCTGACTAAGCAAACAGCCTTCCAAAATAATGTGCAGGGTCTTAAGCAGAGCGCTAACACAACAGAGGTACTTTCAAAGGGGAATCAAGGCATAGATGTTTCTTAAGGGAACAGAAGTCGCTGTGAAATAAGTCTTGACAGAAGCTTGACTAGCTCCAATTATTTTGCTATTTTACCCAGATGGAGTTTTCTTTTTCTAAGCAGTGCTGGGACCACTTTGCTGCAAGCTTCCTAGATGGTTAGGTCACCTTTGTTATTTGTTTGGATAAGAGTGGCAGTCAAGCTTAAAAGGTATGCTAATTTGCATATGCAGTCATTGACTTTGGTCAAGAATGCTTTCAAATCTTGTTTGCACACCAGGAATATTAAGACTCCTAAGAAGGGAAAGGTATTTAGTGCATTATAGCAACTACTTCCTCCTTAGCAAAGCATTTGTTCAGAGGGGATTATTAAATGCCCTCGTTTTACATAACTTAGTTTTATATAGCTTTAAATTTGGAGTACTTGCTTTAATATTGCATAAAGTTTAGAAATTGTAAATATAAGTTTTTAAAAATAATATTTTTATTAGTTTATTGAGATTTACATACAATGTAATACGAACACATCCACACTGTCTACTCTAATTCCTTCCCATTCATTCTTCTATCCCCAATTTCCTATTCACCCAATTTAGAGTTTTTTTCTTTCAAAATCCAGTGAGTCCAATTTATGTTGCACAACCACTCCTGATCTAGATTCATGTGTTTCATGGCATGAGCATTTTGTTTGCATGCATATACGCATGCCAAGTGCATGGTCACAGAGGTCTGAAGAAGGCTTCAGATCCCCCAGAACTGTCTGTTATTATAGATGGTTGTGATTAATCATGAGGGTGCTAGGCACTGAGCCTTCTTCAAGGATAGAAAATGCTTCTTAGCCATTGTGCCATTTATCTAACCCATAATTTTATTTTTAAGAACTGAGTAATATTTCATTGTGTAAGTGTATCACATTTAAATTATTCAATTCACAAATATCTTGGGTGTATCTTTTCTTGCAATTACAAATGAAACAGCATGAATATGTAAGTGCAAGAATCTATAGATATAGATTCCTTTGGGTATATTCCAAAGACGGGTACAGCTTGATGTGTGGTAGTTCCACTGATAGTTTTTAGGGGAACTTCCATACACCAATTTGTACTTCTACCATCAATGAAAACGTGTTCTCCTTCCCACACAGCTACAATGGAACCTCCCATGCTCATAGACTCGTAACATTAATATTGTTCACATAGCCATTCTACCAAAAGGAAACTATTGACAGCAACATGTGGTTTCTGTGAAGAACATTAGCCCCCATGTAGGGTAACTGATTTAAACTCTTTTATATGAAATATACGTGCAGATAAAGCTTATAAAATAATAGGTCTCCATGTGGCTTTTTCAAGCATCCCTAGTGTGAGTTATGCCTTGCTCTACTGTTTCATCTACTCTATGCTACCATACCTCCTGCCGCCATTTTCTCTCCTTTCTCCCTTGTTATTCTATGTTCTATAAGAAACAAGGTTAGTGGTCATCTTTGTATTAGTTGCCACACCCTTATTCCTCCTTTTTACAATGTAGATATCCATACTATATAAGTATATTTTATTTAATTATATGTTGCAAATATTTTACTTGCTTTTGATTTCATAGAGGCTCACACCTATTGTATTTCCTTGAGTCTCAGATGATGTTCAGACTATGAATTTTTAAACAGTTTTGGGACTCTTAAAGGATATGGGGAATTTTGAAGTTATGCTTAACGCATTTTTCAATGAGATGGCCACGAGCCTGTGGGATTACCTGGAAGAAGGTAAAAGTTTAAAATAGACATATTTTAGTGTCTAGTTGGCAAGGGGTGTGGTTGTGATGGTTAATTTTGATTGCCAACTTGACAGGATTTAGAATCACCCAGAAAGCAAATATCTAGATGTGTCTATAAGAAATATTCTAGATTAAGTTTATTAGCAAGAGCACACCCCTGTCACCCCAATGTGAGCAGCATCATTTCATGGACTAGAGTCTTTGAATAGATAAGAGAGGAACACAGTACCTGCTTTCACCACTCTCTGTTTCCTGACAGCAGAATGGTAATCAGCTGCCCCAGATTTCTGCTATCATGGCCTCCCTGACATGATGGATTAATTCCCTGAAACTACGAGATAAAGTAGTTTCTTTCTCCCTTGTGATCCTCTTGTCAGGTATTTTATTACAAGTATAGTAATTGATATAAAAATAAAGTTGGATGTTAGTTTCATGATGTTTTGCAGTTCAGTAGTGTAAAACATTGTTGCAGAGAAGAAATGTAGAACTCAATAAAAAAAATTCTTGTTGCCTCTCATGTCTTAGGTACTCTGTAGAAAGTAACATTTGAAAAATAGCTAAGACCTAAGTTGATGCTCAAGAAGGTCTTCATCTATCAGGCAAGACAGACATTTTAATAAAAGATGGAACTCTGTGATAACCTTAACATAACTATGTTCAGTGATCAGATAATGACGAGGGAATGAAACAATTAATAATGTGAGAATGTTTAGCCAAGGAAGCAGGGCTAAAATAGAAGTAGCATACTAACAATCAATTTGTTAGGAAGACAGAAAAGAGAGAAGATACTCATGATTGCTTCCCTTCTGTATGCAAAAGCAAGAAGGATAAAACATTGTGATACGTTCTGGGATGGAGGGAATTCCAATCACTGTGTCTGAGCTGTAGCATTTTAAGTAAAAATAAGAGAAGTTTCATATGCTGAAGTCATTAATCTGATACCTTTCAAAACAGTGCAGGTTAGTATAGCCTATTTTTTTAAATACCAGTATGATAACATCTTATAAAAATACATAAAATTTCCTTTAATGGATTTTGAGACACATGAACAAAATACTTCTTACTGTAATTTAAAAATTGTTCTCAGGATATATCTTACATAATTTACAAACATGTAGTTTAGAATGCAAGCCATACTGTACCTTAAAAATCTTAGTCACCTCACTTAACAACTGTATGACCATGGAAAAGTCACTAACTTTTAACCATCTGTGAACAGAAAATTTCTCTCAGTCTTGTCTTGACTATATCCATACTGAAGGAAACTACATATTCTGAAGTCTGTTAATTAGGAAACCATCTTTTTATTATACTTCTTCTATGTCCTGTTGACTTTATCAATATACCGTATACACTAGATGGAATTGTCTGACCATTCCTGTCAAGCATAGATGACCTCAAGAGTATAGATTGTCATAATTCACTTCTTACATAAATAAGCAACTAATAACTGTGCAATATTTTTCTTAGGAAGAAACAAAATAATGTTGGTATACTTGGTCTTCATTATAGGTTGAGTGACTTATTTTCAAAGGAATATACAAATTGATGACTATGGGTTTTATAATTCAAGAGCTAAATTTACACTATTACCCTAACTTATCTACCCTTGAAATGTCTGAGCTTTGTATTTCTTTCAAATTTTTATTTTAATGCGTATTTTGATTTATGTATTTATGTGTACTAAATGTATGTCTTGTCTGATGCCTGTGGAAACCAGAAGAGGGTGTTGAAGTCCCCTAAATCTAGAGTTACAAACAATCCTGAACTGCCATGTGGGTGCTTAGAATTGAACCCAGGTCCTGTACAAGGCCAGCTGAGTCATCCCTCTGGCCCTTGAGCTTCGAATTTTCAGTATGTAAGGCAAAGAGTAATACTGATGTACCATTTTCCTGCATATATTGAATGTTTGTTAAAGTACTATACTCTGATTAGAAATTTATCATTTGTTTTAATGCTGAAATTAATAATTTTTTTATTTTATTGAGAGAGAAGAAAATGCAAACCTAGATATGCTAAGTGATTTAACTATGATTGTGTATACATTCAGAAGCTGAATCCAAAGCTAGTGTTGTAACTACTGTAAATACTGTTAGTTTTCAAGGTCATGCTGAGGGATGGAGATAATGCATGTCATAAATTATCATTTCCATAGCAATGCATCAGTTACCTGATAAATGCCAGTTCCCTATCTTCTTTCATTCTTTTCTGCTTTTTCATTTAAAAACCTATGAGTTGAAACATATTTATAAGCAATGTATTAGGCTAAGAAATTTTTAAATGGCCAAAAGATTTTAATGGACCATAGAGCACATTTATATGACATTTAAAAATATGATTTCCCTTTGGTCTCCAAAATTTGATCTTAAGTGAAGTCTTTGATTTAAAAAATTAATTTTCTTTTTGTCAAATTTTGATGAGCTGCTAGACTGATTTCCCAAAACATATCAGTGACTTCATAATTCTCCAACTATTTGATTGCTTCTCTGAGATAATGACACTAGCAAGGCTAAATATTTTAGCTACCAAATTTTCAGGGGGAAAAATAATTTTGCCCTGTGAGATGCATTCATATAAAATAGTTATAAAAGAATAAGAAGAGAACAAGTTGCTTCACCAGTCATTCAACTTTTCTGTGTTTCAATTTCTGTAGTAACTAAAAAGCAGTGGAATATTGAAGTAAGAAACCCAAGTGGATCAAACATTTTCATTGTCCTTGAAATAAAAACAAAGCTATATTCATGTAATAAAGAACAGATTCACCCTTATGACTGTGTCGTGAAGTTGTTGTTTTTCATCTGATTCAGTTGCAGAGGCACATGGTAAACAAAGTTGTATGTGATGCATGAGAAAACATTGGAATGTGAGTTATAACAAACACAGAACATTTTTTTAAATTTTTCTGTCAGGGTTTATTAGTTATAACCAAGATCAAACATGGGGTATAAAAATATATCTAAATACAGCATGAAAGTCTTCCTCTTGTCAAGTAACAGGTGAGAAATTTCATTAGTGCAGGTGACTTTGGAAAGTATATTTTTAGTAGCTTTGACCATGTTTGGTGAAACAACAGTCTCCTATACATAGCATCTCTTTCTGAAAATGTCTTGGCCAATGAGCACAGATTATATATAATGAGGCACAATGAACATGGAAAAACTCACATTTTTATTTCAGGAAAGCAAAACATATAAACTAAAACAAATACTTTCTTGCTTTGTATTAGTATAAAGGATAGATGATAGTGTTTATAAAGGCTTTGGAGTCTACAGTTTTAAATTCTTAAAAAAAAATCTAAAGAAAATCTATCAATTTAGTTTTTTTTCCCAAGAAGCATTCTCTGTGTCCAGTAGCCAACAGGGATGTTTTAGTTTTAGGTTTTGACTTTGAGTAGTTTTTGGTACTGCCAAGACTGATCTGGGCACACACAGGGAGTCTAATCCATCTAGCAGTCATTTCAGTAGTTATGGGTTTTCGTAGGACTTGGTCTATAAGCCAATGCACTGAGTTCCAAAGAAAATACTTCATTTCTTGAAAAAACAGTCTCTAAATCAAAAATGACAAGCCACTAGGAGGTCAAAGTTTCTTCTTTCTCTAGGACATTTTTCTTTTGTCACTTGTGAAGGATTGGAAAATAAAGCTCATCAATGGAATAGAATCTATTGAATATTCAACCCATTTACAGTTCTATTCTTTCCTAATACAAACCAGGACAGACTGGTTTGTTAAAAAACAATGTGGTTGTCTACATATATACCCAAGAAAATTAGTATTTTCGGAAGAATGGTAAAAGACTGAAATATGCCTTTGTTGACTTGTATAACACTGAGTTAGGCACTGAGCTAAACCTATAGTGGGATTACTTTAGAATGAGAAACCTTGCAGCAAAGCAAATCTTGAAATAGTCTTCTTAGTTTACTTGGTAAACCCATTGGTGTAGGTGTTTATTACAACTTAACAGATGAAGGAAAAGATTCAAAATTTTAGTATATTACCCTGAAATAATTATTGCACAGACAGGTGCCTACTTCTATGCACATATTCTTTACAATATTCTTATACATCCAAATTATGAAATGCCCCCAGAACTTATTAATAATGGAGATGTGTACAGTTCTCTTAAACTGTAATATTGGCTTGTGTGTAGTTCTTCTGGCTGGGCATCCGTATGTCTTTTATGCTAGTGTTGTTCTTCTTTGTTATCCATTCTTCCCCAGGAAGAAACAGCAGCTTATCTAGTTAAAACTTGTCTTTGATTGGGGTATAATTGATAATAGGTAAGGCTATTGTACCTTGAAAACATAGAAACTAGTTCCCCACGCTATGAAATTTCAAAGCCGAGACAGCAAGCTTCTTGTTACTCTTGCCTGAATTCCATGGAGATTGAATTGATAATCTAAGTCAAAATGGACATGTAAAGAAAAAAGACACAATAAACACCTAATTAGTTTGTTTGTTCTAGGTGTAGTCATCCCTGAAACTGGTCTTCATAGCTTATGTGAGGAAGAAGGTATGGTATTGAAAGGTAAGGATAAAAGGAATTAGAGCTCTGTTGTGGAATAATCCTTTTGAACACTGTGATGATGAGCCATTCTGATTGGTTTAATAAAAAGTTGACCAGACATTAAGTATGTAGGATTTTCAGGCACACAGGACACTGGGAAGAAGTAGGGGAGTTCCCAGACAAACAGAGAAAAAGCAGCATGTACAGTACAGAGTTAAGGTAATAAAGTCACGAAACAGCAAATATGTTGATAAAAGCAGTTAATTTAAGTTGTAAGAGTAATAAGCCTGAGTCATTGCCCAAACTTTTATAATTAATAATAGGTCTCTGTATCATTACTGGGGAGCTGGTGAGCCCAGTGAAAAGGTCCAACTACAAAGCTCGATGAAGCCATGAGTATGTTCTCTGAACCAACTGTTGATGAGTTTGAAATGTTAATTCTTTGCTTACTGATAAATGTCAACTTGATTTGAGTACACTTTGTTCTTCATGTGAAGGCTCTGTGAGGACCCTGTGTGGGAGCTGGAATGTTTTAGATCGGTATTTCATTGGGTTATTGCCTGATTTTGTTACTGAAGTCTTCTAAGTACTGTCACAATTGCCTCTAAAAGTGGCATTGGCTGTTTGAATTGTATATACTGACACTATTTTTTGGCATTTATCTTTGCAAACTTTCTTAAGAGTATTTTGTATCAGACTATAGAATGACAGCCAAATGTATTATTATTATTATTTCCTGTATCATTTCTGACTTTGGAACTGTTAAGAAAGAGTCTTTCTATAGTAAGGTCTAAAATTAGATTGATCTATGCTTTTATTTTTAATTTTGCAATTTAGAATTTGAAAAGTTTTTCCCATACAGAATTTACTTACGCATAATTACTTATGTTCCCTTCTAATCAGTGCTTAGGTATTTGTTCTAATATAAGTTTATCAGTTTCAAAATTACAAATTCAGAAATTCTAATATTAGTCTTCTGCATTTTATCTATAATACAATGCAGCCCAATATGACTTATTTGCTTTGAAAACCACATTGTTTAGAAAGTGATGTCTCTTTTGCAGCCATTTAAATGTTAATGCTTCTCCCTTGTACCCCCCTCCCTTTCGCCTACTGCACCCCCAACCCCTACCTCCATCCCCATCCCCACTCCCGTGCTTCTAACTTTTGCTTGGCAATCGTGTTTGCTTCCGACTTCCAGGAGGATTCTATATGTTTTTCTTTGGGTTCACCATGCTATTTGGCTTCTCTAGGCTTGTGAGCTATAAGCTTAATGTCCTTTGTTAATGGCTAGGGTCCACTAATGAGTAAGTACATACCATACTCATCTTTTCGGGTTTGGGATGTCTCACTAAGGGTAGAGTTTTCTATTTCCATCCATTTGCATGCAAAATTCAAGGTGTCATTGTTTTTTACTGCTGACTAGTATTATAATGTGTATATATTCCACACTTTCTTGATCCATTCTTCCATTGAGGGGCACCTAGGTTGTTGGGTGGTGGAGGGTGGAGATAGAGGAAGGGTGGATGTTGGAGAAGGGAATAAGATATCTACATTAAGGGAGTCATTTTAAGATTGGCAAGAGACTTGTCTCTAGAGGGGATCCCAGGTGTTCCCAGGGATGTCCCCAGCTAGGTACTTGGGCAGCAGAGGAGAGGGTGCCTGAACTGACCTTGTCCCATAGTTACATTGTTGAATATCTTGATCGTCACCATAGAAATTTCGCATGATGGATGGAGATAGAGCCAGAGACCCACATTTACATCAGAGCAAGGGACTGAGCTACCAAGGTCCAGTGGAAGAGCAGAAGGAGGGAGAAGAGGAGCAAGGAAGTCAGGACCGTGAGGGACTGGCCCACCAACTGAGACAGTGTACTTGATCTATTGGGAGCTCATCAAATCCAGCTGTACCAGGACTGAATGAGCATATGACCAAACCGGACTCTCAGAAAGTGGCCGCCAATGGGGACTGACTGAGAAGCCAACGATAATGGCACAGGGACCTATCTATCTCTTCTGCATGTAATGGCTTTTTTGGGAACCTATTCTATATGGATGCATACCTTCTTAGACCGAGATGGAGGAGGGAGGGCCTAGGGCTTTCCACAGGGCAGGGTATCTTGCCCCATCTTAAGGAAGCAGGGGGAGGGCGGTGGGGTAGTGGGGGAGCAGGAGGGCCTGGGACAAGGGAAGTAAATGTAAATTTTTCTTTTAACAATAAAACAAAGAAAAGAAAAAAAAATGTTAATGCTTAATTATCCTTGGCTCACTGGTCCTAGAATCACGAATACTCCCATACCATACTGAGCACTCTAGCATTTAATTTATTTGTTTGTTTGCTTGTCTATCTATCTATTAAGGCAGTGTCTCCATGTACTGCTATATGTACTGGAACTTGCTATGTAGTTCAGACTGAGCATGAATTAACAGAGATTCACCAGCTTCTGCCTCCCAAATGCTGCCATTACTAGCATTCAACCCTATACTGGACCACACTAGCATTTTTTAAATTAGAACTGTTTCAAGGGACAAAATGTGGAAGCCTGCCCGTAAACTTCAGGAAGCGATAACTCCTGTGGAGTGTTGATCACCTGAAGTTTCTTTTATCCTTACTGAACTTTCTAAAGTGAAAAATTCTTTGATTTTGGGTCTGGGCCTGTATCTGGGGCCATGTTGCTATCCAAGGGTCACACTGCTTTAAGGACCATGCCGATCTGATGGCACCTGGGGCCATGATGACATCAGAGCCTGGGCTAGTGCTGGGGACCACACCTGGGTCCATGGTCCTATTACAATTGGGCTCTGTAATATTTGTGACCAACGGTGCCACCAAAGGCCACACTGATGCCAGGGTCTCTCTAGGCTGCATCCTGTGGCCATGATGGTATCCGAAGGCCATGCTACCAATGAGGACATAATGTCATTTGAGTGAGGGCTGCTGCCAATGGCCATGTCTAGGTCTGTAGCCCTACTACAGACAAAGTCTCTGTTGATATCCATGATTCCTGATACCCCGAAAAGCAATGTTGATGTCAGGTCCTGAGGGCCTCAATGCTGTGGTGATCATGCCTTCATAGCCACATGAGGAGGACCAGGCTGTTGATGTGGGCCATGTCTTTCTCCATGGCCCAAGAGCAACCAGGGGGACAGGGTTGATATTCATGACTTGTGTTACCACAGGGGGTCATAGGAATAATAAGCAATGTAACCAAAACAGAATGCTTTGTTGATAGACTTGTTAGCTACTGAGTAGACTCAGAAAAGAAATTTTAAAATGTCTGTTGAATTACTCCCTTTAACAATAATAGAGTCATAGATAATGAGTTGTACAGCTATTTTAGGAATATTTATAAAAATAATGCTTTTTTATACTGATGATTATCTTTTCACTATTTATTTTAAGCTTTTAAACTTTCAGGATGGTTGTAATTTTTATAAAGAACACTACTTTTTATAATTTAGTAAAAATGGGAATGTATTACGATAAAGGAGCAGTTTGAAATATGTTCAGGGTAACTTGTGAACTCAATTTATTTATAAAGATCTATTTTCTATTTTCTCTAGTCTATGCCCTCATGGCTTAAGCAAATTTAAATAAGCTTTAGGAATGAAAAGAAGGAAGGGTTTAGGGGCTGGAGAAATGGCTCAGCGGTTAAGAGCATTGCCTGCCCTTCCAAAGTTCCTGAGTTCAATTCCTAGCAACCACATGGTGGCTCACAAACATCTGTAATGAGGTCTGGTGCCCTCTTCTGGCCTGTAGGCATACATGAAGACAGAATATTGTATACATAATAAATAAATAAATATTTTAAAAAAAGAAGGAAGGGTTTAAATACTAAGAAGAATTGGAAGAAGTAGAAATGTTGTGTTCATTGTAGTTCCCAAGGTAGAAGTAACTAAGATGAAGTTAATGTTACTGTCTTTCAAACCTGTGTTGCTTCTAGGGCTGTAGTCAGAGTAGTTTGGTTTTATGGAGGCAATTGAGTAGTTGAGTGCAGTCTTCAGGCAACATCAGCACATGACATTCAGACACGTTGGCCAAGAGTCCTTTCTTTAACTATAATACTTTCTCTCCTGGAGATGGGGCTTTTCCTAGAAGTAGCTCCATGTTGGAACATAGTCCATGAATGAAACTGTGAAAGAAGAAGTCTGAGAGCTTGCAGGATGACTCTAAAGAAACAAGGAAAAGGTCTTGCAACCTCTTTTTCTCCAAAACATAGATTGCTCTTGGATTGTGAAAATAGGGGTGAGTTTTGCTTGAGATTAATATTCATTTTGCTTTTGTTATTAAAAGATGTTTCTAAGCATGGGTTGTCCTTGTGACAGTATACAGCTTAAAATCCTGTAAACTTTGCCCATGACCTTGTTTAGCCATCACAAAATTCTCAATATAAATTGTCTGATGCTCTGAATAAAGTTGGCTATTGGAAGAGACTTTAGCTCTACTCCCTCAGGATCACCCCACCAACTGGAGTGATAAGAGGTCTAGAACTTCACTGCTCTCTTCTCAGAGCATGTCACATCCTTAATGATAGGTGGGTGGAGTTTCAGTACATTTTGTCTCACCAATGGGTTTATAGTTAGTTATTTTAGAAATTGAAATATGGAATTGGTCTGATTACAGTGAATATTACAACTGATTAATCAGTTGGAATCTACACTTAATTATCACTTAAGCCTGGAACAAAATTTTAGGCTGTATGACTATTTTAAAAAGGGATGAATATCATTATTTCAATGTCACTAAGATAACGTAATATTGACCAATGTTCCAAACTCACTCTTCATTACAAAATTCAACATCTGGAAGCGCAGCTTTAAGAAATAGTCCCGGAAAAATGAAAGCCTCAGTTCTATGTAGAAGGAGCTAAAACTGCTATTGATTGGGAGGGTGGATGTCCTTCACAAAAACTTAGAAAATCCAATGAACTCCTCAAACATTCAACAAGGAGCTGACACGATAGTACTGGCATACAATAGGTGAAGAATTGATATGGAAAATGTAAGTATCATTTGTTCCAAACTGTTCTCAATATTTGACTTTTCCTGAAAAAGAAAAATTCATCTCAGAGCAAAGATGTTTCATCATTTGAGTTTCATTATAAAAATGACAAAAGCTTAGTGGCTTGGAAATATTAAAAGGAGCATGATTGGATATAGGATTCTGTTAATAGTTGTCAAATCTCGAGAAATTTCTAGCAAGAGAAGAGGGAGAAGGGACAAATGGAAAATGTCTGAGATCCTTTTTAAGAAAATAATATTTTTATTAATTCTTTGACAATTTCATTGTATTTTAAGCATATTTACCTCTAGTTCCTCCCATAGCTAATTCCCTCACACACATCCATTCCCACTGAACTTTAATTCTCTTCTTCTTTTCTCACACTGAGTCCAGGTTTTGTTGTACTATACTTGTGGGAATGGTGCCTAGCCTGGAGTGTAGTCAACCTACTAGAGTCCACATCAGTATAGAAGACCAAGTTTTCCTATCCCATAAGCTATTGAATGCCAGTAGATCTTCAGCTAGTGGTGAGAGCTGACATCCTATCCTCCATGCTGGTATTTTTATCTGGCTTAAGTTTTTCTATATCTTGTGCAACTGTTTCCTTGGCCTCTCCACATTTGGAACACTTTTAAAAATTACTCACTAGGCTCTCCCCAGTTCTTCCTTCTCCCTTCTAACCCCCTCCCTTTTGCCTACCCCCACCCCCAACCCCAACTGCCACCTCATCCCCACCACCTTCCCCACACCCGTGCTTCCAACTTTTGCCTGGTGATCTTGTTTGTTTGCTTCTGAAATCCAGGAGGATCTATATATGTTTTTTGGGGGGGATCTATATATGTTTTTCTTTGGGATCACCATGCAATTTGGCTTCTCTAGGCTTGTGAGGGTGGAGAGGAAGGAAGGGTGGATATTGGAGAAGGGAATAAGGTATCTACATTAAGGGAGTCATTTTATGATTGGCAAGAGACTTGTCTCTAGAGGGGATCCCAGTTGTTCACAGGGAGGTCCCCAACTAGGTTCTTGGGCAGCAGAGGAGAGGGTGCCTGAAATGACTTTTCCCCATAGTTACATTGATGAATATCTTGATCATCACCATAGAAATTTCGCATGATGGATGGAGATAAAGCCAGAGACCCACATTCACATCAGAGGAAGAGACTGAGTTACCAAGGTCCAGTGGAAGAGCAGATGGAGGGAGAAGATGAGCAAGGAAGTCAGGACCTTGAGGGACTAGCCCACCAACTGAGACAGTGCGCTTGATCTATTGGGAGCTCATCAAATCCAGCTGGACCAGGACTGAATGAGCATATGACCAAACTGGACTCTCTGAATGTGGCTGCCAATGGGGACTGACAGATAAGCCAACGATATTGGCACAGGGACCTATCTCTTCTGCATATATTGGCCTTTTGGGAACCTATTCTATATGGATGCACACCTTCTTCGGCCGAGATGGAGCGGGGCGGGCCTTGGGCTTTCCACAGGGCAGGGTATCCTGCCCCATATCAGGAAGTAGGGGGAGGGCAGTGGGGGAGTGGGGGAGCAGGAGGGCCCGGGACAAGGGGAATAAATGTAAATTTTTCTTTTAAAAATAAAAAAATAAAAAAATAAAAAAATAAAATCATTCACTATGTGTAGAGCTGCAATTATACCTTAATCCAACTTTGTCATGGCGACAATGGCAGTTCGAAATGGTCAGACTGCTACTAAGGGTTCAGGACACAAAATGTCAATCCTCATATATCCAGTTTGTTTCAAAACAAGGGATGCCATAGCAATATTATTAAAAAGGATATACAAGACAGTCAAACCTGTCTCCACAGACGCTATATGCAACCTCCAAACCCTTCCCTCTGCAAAGGGAAACATCTTTCTTATATCAGAAAGCTTTGATATAGACATAGAAAACCATGTACCAACAAATCCTTTAGTATAATTTCAGCTGGAATTTCTTGCAACCCATTGGTCAGGTGGGCACATTTTCATTATGTCTGGGCAGGAGGAATAATTTTCCTTCCAGCAAAAGATTTCTCTACATTCACAAAATTGTTGCCAAGAGCAGGTAATAAATACCAGTGTCACTACTATTGATACAAGGATCTGAGATGATAGGAATGACCCTGAAACTACTACCATAATACAACTTTATGAGGATTTATATCTTGCTTAACAAATATATTTAGGTGACTTCTAGGCTTCATTGACATAAGCCTTACTGGGTAGTTGTTATTGACTTACTACCTGAAAGAAATTGTTCAGAAAATGTATATTTCTTACCAGACACCTGGGGAGTTAATAGTTAAGTACACACTTTTTGGAATTGTTTATGACTTGTAACATTTTGCTTGTGTGATACTGCCATAGTTTTAAGGGCTGTATTCTGCTGAAAATGGAAATTGTGTTTATCCCATTCTTTAACCCAATGTATGTGAAATGCCACGGTTTTCTAGAAAATATAATTTTCATGCTGTAGAAAGTATATAACTATAAGAGAATTTCACAAATATTTATAAATAGTACATAATTTAGTATTATTGAAACTTCATGAAGCTAAATAATTATTAGTTTTTTTTTAGGTACTTAATTGTGAGTTAGAGTTATAAATTTACAACTTCTTTACTCTAAATTTATCTTTTATTCTCTATTTAAGATATCATCATATGTCTTCCTTGGCAGCAGGTACAATGGTATCCCAACAACGCTAGAGATGGAAGAAAGGGTTTCTCAGAGCTGGAGAACTTTGCTTCCACCTTCTTAGGTGGGTACATGCTGGCATCAAGGACATCAAAGGATGTCAGTTTTGATTATTTAATCATGTGGTCTTGGGGATTTCAGAATCACTCCAGGTAGCACATTCAAGTTGAAATTACACATTTGTAATATGTATGAGGATCTCTGTGAGCTCAAGGACATCTTAGTTTACAAATGAAGACTTGGGTGATTGCCAAGGTAACCAGTTGTCTCTGTCATTTCTTGCACCTTTTGAGAGGTGCTTGATTACACTTCCTGTTTACTCAAGTAGTATTATTTCCCTTCTCAGTCTTTGATGTGGTTGAAGAATAGCCATAGTTACTTTCATCTCATGACTTATCCAAGACATTTATAATATAAGACTTACATTCCATAACTATAGAAACATTTAGCATATATTTCTTGGTTGATTTTGTTCATGCTGGTTGTAATTATATTTTTTATGTATGTTTTTGCCTCTTCTTATCTATCCTTGGACAATACTTGATATCTGTTCTTATTATATATAGTTTTGTGTTAGGCTTAGAGCGCTCTTATTTACACAAAAGGGGGATGTGCTGTGGGAACTGCTGAAGTTCAACAGTAACCCTAGCAAATGATTCATAGAACACTTTGTCAGCACCTCAGTATAAACTTATTTGCTTTACTCGTGGGTTGCTGACTCTGGCTAGTACAACCTAAGCATTTGCTTCAATGAGGTCTAAGACTTCACCCTATGAAGGAAGCTTCCTTTCTCTTTTTCCAGATTTCTGCCTTCATTGTACATTCTCAGTCCTATAGCATACAGGGTTTTTTTTGTCTATTTTCTCTTAGTTCCTTGTAAACAGTTAATTATCAGTTATATTAAACTTTTAGCTACTAAGTGGGTTTTGGTAAACCTATCCATTACTCTTGGAGAAACAGAAATATGACTATAGCTGGCACCATGTACTAGCTTTGGAGATTGCACTGTTGTCCTGAGGGCCCTGAGCTTCATTTAGAATGACATTGGGCTACTTCAGTCACTTCATTCATGAGAAGTTAAATCTTGACCCCAAACTGTACAACTAACAAACAAAGAAAAAAATAACTTAAAATGTTTCAAGGATTTTAATTTTACCCAATTTTCCAATATCAAGTTTCATCTTGGTTGATAGGGAATGGAACAAGGACATAAGCTACAGACTTAGGATGAATTAGTGAATGCGTGTGGGGGTGGGTGGGTGGGTGCTGATTGAAAGTAATAGGCCCCACAACCTCAAAGGGGATGTTATTAGGAGGTGTGGCTTTGTTAGAGTAAATGTGACTTTGTTAGAAGCAGTTTGTCACTGTGAGGGTGGGCTTTGAGGTCTCATGTTTGCTCAAGCAATGCCCAATATTTCAGATCACTTCAGGTTATCTGCAGGTCAGAATATCGGAATCTCAACTCCTTCTCCAGCACCATTTCCACCTTTACAATGTCATGTCTCATCATGAAGATAAGGACTAAACTTCTGAATTTGTAAGCTCCCCAATTAAATGTTTTCCTTTATAAGAATTGTAATGATCAAATGATTATGGTGTCTTGTCACAGGAATAGAAACTGTAACTAAGACAATATGTGTGTGTATAAATCATATATATATTTATGTAAATCATACACACACTTGAAAATTATTCCCATAACTCTGATCTTAAAGCCTTAGCAATCTATTACATATATGTATTAAAAACAAGCAGTTTTTAATACATTTGACAATAAGGGAATGCACAGACTGAATATTTTTTTTAAGTCTAGCACCATTATGATGGGGAAAGGTTTTAGCCAATCAAGATAATGAGCTAATAGCCACGCCCACCATTAATTATTTGGGTTGGACCATCAGGACCCCTTGATGAATAAAAAGGAATGGGCCACGTGTGCTCGCTCTCTTGGCCCGGTGCTCTCCCTTGGAAAGCGTGGGATCTTGGATCTGGTATCGTGAGTTTGTTTATATTCTTTCATCTATTAAAATATATATTTTAGAGATAGCTGGCTTAGGTAATTAATTCATTAATTACTTAGACACCATTAGATTAGAAACTGTCAAAAATGGAAAAATGTTTAATAAAATCAAAACAAACATTAAAAAATTTTTTAAAATTATAAAAATAAAGGTAATTACATTATCACTGTGCAATCCAGTTTGAAACGAAGAGAACTGTCTAGGTACTATATTGCTTAGTGTGAAATAGTGGACATAAAAACGTTTCCTTAATGTAATATAGATAAACTGCCTTTTAGCACAATTTGTTATGATCCATTTATGAGCCTACCTATTAGGATTTTGTGCCATGATGAGATGCAAGTATTAAGAATAAAATGCTTAATCATTATTCACCAGAATAGAAACAACACCCTGAGCCTAAGCCTCACAGACCCTGGTGTCGTGGCTGAAGACTCCTCCATGAGAATTATGTGTCTTCTGCAGGTGAAAACTGTTGTTCACGAAGATTTCTCTGCCAGCTACACTACACTACAGAACACTGCTGCTGCTTGACAGCCAGAAAGTCCATGTTCTCAGGCCAAAACTACACAGAAATAATTACTCCTAATTACTGGAACAGTAAATTGAAGTTCGGATGTAACATTAGGGCTTTCCCAAGAGCCTAATTTTAGTCCCTTTTCTCCTCTGTAGAAAGTGCAGAGGGTCAGCCATCAGCAAACCATTAAGAGCACATAGTCCAAAGAAATGTCAATCAGAGCAGCAGAGTTCTGTTTTTTATCTCCCACTCTCCCTTCAGCATCAGACTGAAATTAAGTATCAGCTGCCTTGTACACGTAAATAGTGCAGATGAACCTCATCGGATTGCACCTTGGCTTTTCCATTCACTAATGATGAGTGGGTAGACACTTGGTGGCTGTGCTTGTTGGCAATGCCTTCACGAGTTCTTATGGTGATTGTGTTTTCTTGCACTTTTATCTTTGTCTGACATCATTTTGGAGTGAACGGTTTTTGCTCTCCCATGTTTGCTTCTCTTGTCTTCCATTAATACAACTTTCTAAGAGAATGTTACGTTTATTGTTTGGATTCCCAATTTTTCTGCCTCTCTTCAACCATTCCATCGAAACCTCACCCCTCAGGTTTTCTAGTGACATTTTTCTTGCCAGGGTCTTGCGTAAGCAGATCATGTGGAAGTGGCAAGATTAACCAAAGTGGCGACTAGCCTCATACTCTAAGACATCTTCTATTTTGTTTCCATATGGGTTTAAGACACTCTGGTCCACTGAATGGGAAATAGAATATTTGGTTTGTTTGTTTTGAGAAGAGCAATCAGTTGAAGAATGGGAACATATATTTATTATTTCATGAAGTATGTGGATCATGAGCTGTTTGCTCAGAGGTTTGGTGGAAGGATCATAGCAAGCTGCAAACCTCTACTGTACACCAGCAGGATAAAATGTGTGAGCAGATTCCTGGAACACTGATTCTTTCATCAGTGTTTAGCAGGTATTGGGAAATATTGACAACATGTGTTGCTTGCTAGTTCATTCTTTTCCAGGTGCTCTTGCTGAGAACAGGTAGTACTCAAAGTTTTCTTGCCAGATATTATTTTGCCAGTTCCTGCTGCCAAATACAGCTATGGAGAAATTATCCTCGAAAAGTCCTTTGTGATGAGTGACTGTAAAACAATAAGGAAAGTCACAGACGCTATGGCATTTGATTTCCTTACATCTTGAGGTTGCCATGCTGTCTATTGTCTCCTCTACCTTTCAGAGACTTATTGCGTGTGATTTCCCCCCATTCTTTCCAGTAGCTGGCAATTATATGAAGGAAGAATTATGAGGACTGAGACATTTCTATATTTGCTTGAATCAGATAAACACTCGCCTTAATCTCTGTGATGTTTCAGTTTGACAAGGATATTCTGTTTTTACATCTATTTTTCTGCCATAGATGTTGAGTGCCTAATTTGCCTCTCAAAATTTCCCAGTGTGAAAACAAATAAATACACATTTTTCTAATGTATGACTAACTCCTCTTTATGCATTTTATGCATAGATTGTAAGCATATTAATCACTTCAGATGTCTCTTAATATGCACTCTTCTCTCAGTTCAATAGATGATCATTTAAAAGTTATTGAAATTATTTCAAAATAGTTCTCACATGAAACTTAGGAGTAATTTCTGACTCTTCTGTGTCCTCTACTGCCACTGCCAATCATTGTGTAAGTGCTGTCAATTCATCCCTGAGAATAGCACAAGTATCATTTGCCTAATTCTCTCTCTCTTCAATCATTCATACATACCATTATCAAATTACAGTAAAGAGTTAGCCTCTTATTTTGTTCAATTTTATTCTATCAAAATTCTTTTAGGATCATTTCTTAATAGCTCTGTTTTCTGTCTGCCTTTATAAAATAATTTCCTCTTGCTCTCAAACACAAACCTTCTAGTCCAGTCAAATCTAATGTCTTTACTAGGAAATCTCAGAATCCACTTTAAAATGTGCATAGCAGAAAACAATGAATTTTAATAGATCATTAATTGAAAAAAATATCAAAGGACTTCCAAGTGGAGATGGACCCAGATTTCTTGAAATATCAAAATACTATTCTATGGATTTGGCATATTTATTATTAATTATTATTATTACTATTTATTAATTTTGTAGACGTTAATTTTATATAAGTTATCCCTTTCTGGAGAAAAATTGGTAAGTAAGCATCTATGCCTTCCAAGACCAGTAATTCCTATACAGATTTCTTCAAAAAGTCTTAGCAACAGTGTTTTGACTCCCTTATTCGGAATGACTTATAGTTACCCCAGACAGTGAAATTTGGTGGTTTTAAAGCAGAGAGTAAAATCTAAGAAGAAAGAGGGCCCTATCATGAGACAAGTCAGAAAGTGAAGCAGATTTCCACTTCCAACCAATTATGAGTTCCTACAGGCCTAGGCCCCGTGTCGATGCTTTCTTTCCTTGAGTGTGGGCACTTCAACAACAGTCTACTTTTCCACACCAAGGCTTTTAGAATGCTGCTCACTCTATTTCTGGTCTTCCATATGTTATTTTTTCTACTTACTCTGCTGTTATCAAATTAGAAATAACCTATTTCTGCTTTAACACTCTTATAATTTCATATTATATTTTGTACTTATTTACATGTCTTCTTTTGCACATGTGTCTATTCATGGCAACAAAAGTTAATGACTCCAGAAGCAGAAAATTGGTTTTATGCTCTAATGATATCTTCCTTGTAATTAATGTTTTAGTCTTCAGTTTGGATGTATGGAGTTGTAAATATTTGCAGCCATAATTGGATGAAGTCGTCAAAATGATGTTTAGTATAGTGATAACAGGTTAAGGCATATTAAACTATTATTAAATTATTTATGTAAACATTACATAGTCAAAATCATAAGCAAAATAAAATGGTAAAATGTAAATGGAAAATAGAAAAATCACTTCTGAGAGTTTCACATTTTTCTATTGTATTGATGTTTCAAATAATTTTGTATGTTATAATAAAACTGATTAGCTTTTAGCTTCTAATATGTATATTGTATAGATAGATTACTTTGTTACTTGTTGAAAAGCTACCATATATTTGATTTTGAAGTATTTCCACATTAAGAATATGCACATCCATGTCAGATTACCATTCTCTGATTTCCATATCTGTTACCTGTTAGCATTATTGAAAACATTCCTATTGCAAAAATACTTTTTATATAACCTAAATAGTCTATCTTTCCTAACTAATAATATAAGATTTTTTTCTTATTCACCTATTACTTTCAACAGCAAAGGATGTGGACTTTAGTGCATAGGTATTGTATCCTCTGCTTAAAAAAATAAGAATGAATTTATAATAAAACATACAGTTGATCATGTTTTAATAATACAAATCTCAAGTATGATTTCAAAGAAATATACAAAAGTAGGACTATCAAATTAAGTCTTTGTACTTTTCTTTTAAATATCAGAGTTGCTTTCTTGGTGTATAGATTGAGTTTTATCTATGTTGTATGTATACAAATCTGTACTTGCAAAAGTTCCTCCTTATGCTTACTTTAATTGTGTAATCCTCATTGACTTTCTGTGTTATGAGTGCCAATCAGGAATGTTGCTCTTGGTTCAGCAGTTCAATTAGCATTTTCTTGTGTCAGTGGCAGAGAAAGGGGATAAATGAAAGGAACAAAATGGGAGATCAGGAGTTACTGAGCTTTCCAAGGAGATGACGAAATGGACACACACATGCTCAAGTTGATTAGACAATGAACTCCAGAATGCATTGTCCATTTCTTGTGTGACACTTTAAAAGAAGGAGCCCTTCAATACATTCTTGCAGTCTCAGTTTTTATTTATAAACTTGAAACTTGGCTCTGTGAGAGTGAAGAACTGGGCTTATTTTCAGGATGAATCTCACTTACCTTTTAATTAGCTGTGTTTCAGTCCATGGTGTGTTTTTATGTCCATCGGGAATTGACTAAATCTGGGAAATATTTTATTCTTTCATTTCTCTAATTTTAATTAAAATTTCTTCATCCTCCACTCTTCTGAGAGAATAAAGATGAAGTTTTAGACTATTAATAAGTTATATTTAGCTGTTATTCTCACACCCCATATGCATAAATTGGGAGTAACTCAAATTTGCCGAGCTAAAATTTTCATTAGTGATTCTCATCATCACCTTCTTCTGTACTTTGAGAACCACAAGTCGACTCTGGATTTTATTCCATTGCTTTTGAGTTTTATATCTGTAGATGGAGCATTTCTGGTTTCTGTGAGCTGAGACAGCTTTGCCACTAATAAAGCTGTATGATGTCAACCATAATATTCTCAGCCCTCAGTTCTCTCTTGGTTCTTATATATTTCCCCATACTTAAAGTACCTTTTTTTTTGGACAAGATCTCTAAGACTAATCCAAAGTCCCTATGGAACAATTAAAAATATCAATGTCTGGATAATAATCCAGGAAACATTCAAGTTTTCTCACTGCCATTGTTTATTTTTTATGATCTTAGCCATAGTTTCATTTCTTTTTTTTAATTTTTTTTCTTTTAAAGATTTTTTTTATTAATTATGTATACAGGATTCTTCCTGCGTGTATGCTGCAGGCCAGAAGAGGGCACCAGATCTCATTGCAGGTGGTTGTGAGCCACCATATGGTTACTGGGAATTGAACTCAGGTCCTCTGGAAGAACAGTCAGTGCTCTTAACCTCTGACCCATCTCTCCAGCCACCCTTTATTTCTTTTTTTATTACTTTATAAATAATACCAATCAAAATTCCACTTCTTCCCTCCTCCAACTTCCCTCCCGCTCCCCCACATATCGTCCTCCCAAGCCCCCTCCAGTCCTAAGAGAGGGCAAGGTAACCTGCCCTGTGGGAAGTTCAAGGCCCTCCCAGCTACATACAGGCTTAGGAAGGTATACATCCAAAGAGAACAGGATCCCAAAAAGCCAGTACATGCAGTAGAGACAAATCCCAGTGCTGTTATCATTGGCCCCTCAGTCTGCTCCAATTGTCAACTACATTCAGATGGTCCAGTTGGTCCCATGCTCGTTCAGTCCCAGTCCAGCTGGAGTTGGTGAGCTCCCATTAAACTGCCATTGTTAAATTACTGTTTTGTGTTATCCAATGCATTTAATCTTGAATATTAACTTGATTATAGTTTGAAAATCACTATATCGAAAAAACACACCTCTAAGTGACTCTGGGATGCAGCTCCAAAGAAAGTTGACTGAGGAGAGCCCTTAATGAAAGTGGCACTCTCTCGTCCCCCTCTCTTTCCCTCAGCTTGCTCATCTACTTACGATGTTTGATAAAGTCAGGTTTAGAGTCCAAAGGCAGTTAACAAGTTTTACTTCAGAAAATTTAATATTTATTGAAACACTTCTATTTCTTCTAGAAAATCTGGAAAAGAAAATAAATGCATTTGGTTAAAACAATCATATAAGCATGTTAGCTAAGTTTAAAGGCCTAGTATTCATTATGAGTTTTTTGCTTTATATATTTTATTTATGAAAATAGTTACAGTATAACATATTATTTTCAATAGCCTTATTTGGTGAAATTGAGGTTAGGTAAAAGATAAGGGTCTTGGTGGGGACACATGGCTCTCACCAGAAGGGGAAAATAGAATATATTTTGTGAGCTCACTGGTGGTGGGTTAGGATAGAAGGGGTGATCAGGTGTTGGGGAGATGAGATAGTGGGAGCAATTCCAGCAAGTGGCTGGAATTTGGGGACATTTTAGGAGGGGTATGGAAACCTAGTGCAATGGAAACTTCCTAAAATTTGTGAAGGTGATCCTAATGAGGACTCTTAGTGAAGCGGAGATACAGAGTCTCAACTGACCATCTGTTGTCAGGCAACACTTTCAGTGGTGGGACTGGGCTGCATTCAGTTGATTTGTTGGCTAAAGTGATCCCATGAAAATTCCCAAGCAACCCAGACTGTGGCTAAGATAAAGTGGTGCACTTCACAATCTAACAGGGAAGGAGGGCACTGCTGTTGAACCCACACAACTCATTGAATACTGCAAGTGAGCTGGTGGTCTTCACTCGTATATTCTAGTCTGCTCGTCACGGGAAGCTGCTCTGCAGGCTACCAAAAGACAAACATGGACTCAGCTACAAAACCTTCGACTTAGAATCTGTCCTACCTGCAAAATACACTAGGACAATGGTGGCACAAAACTTGTGGACCACTCCACGAGAAGGAACAAACACCTAACAGTGTTTGGGTAGCTAGGAACCAGAGACTAGGTAGCCCAGAGACTTCAGGTAAAACCAACACAAATAGTCTTTAAAAAGTATCAATAAAAGATTTCTAATGATAATCTGCTACACTCGTAGATCAGTGCCTTTTCCAGCCATCATCAGAGAGGCTTCCTCTTGTAACAGATGGAAACAGATGCTCGCATCAGATGGGAACAGATGGAGACACACACACCCAGACATTATGGGAAGTGAGAGACTAAATGGGTTGTCTCTGTCAAATCTCTCCCCTCAGAGTTCAGGGAAATCCACAAAAAAGGAGGCAGAAAGACTGTAAGAGCCAGAAGGGATGGAGGACACCAGGAGAACAAGGCCCTCTGAGTCAACTAAGCAAGACATATGAGTCAACTAACCAAGATTTGTATAAGTTCACAGAGATTGAAGCAGCAAGCACAGGGCCTACGTACTGGAACAAAGTCTTCTGCATATATATAACAGATATCAGCTAGTATTTTTATGGGGATCCTGACTGTGTAAACAAATGGTTCTCAGACTTTTGTGCCTGTTTTTGGGACTATACCTCCTATTTGGTTGCCTCCCATGTCTAAGCTTTTGCTTCATCTTATTGTTAATGATATTTCATTTGTATTTTAATAAACATTAATAATAATATATTATAATAATATATTATATATTACTATATATTTATATTTATTATATATATTATATATTTAACATATACATTGAAGGTCTTTAAATTGTCTTTAATCTTCATGATTTTTCATGTCTCTATTTGGCTTCACTTTTTGATATAATGTGAATGCATTCTAGTTTGTATTTTGGAACATAATCCTTAGTCTTGTGTTGCTGGGTTGTGCAATTGACTGGGGAGCATTTGGTTCAGGAGAATGACCTTCATGGGTCATGAATTGATACTGTCATCAAGAAGATGTGTTTATTATTGTAGAAAAAGGTATCCTTATGAAAAAGTGAGTATTTGAATAAGAATACTCTTATCTCTGCCCCTGTTAGTCTGTGTATTTGAATGTTTAGGGAGTGGTGCTACTTGAAATGCTTTGTTGGAGGAAGTATATCACTGGATGTCGGTTTTAAGGTTTCAGAAACTGGAACCAGGTAACTCATTGTCTCTCTCTCTCTTTTGCTGCTTTCACATTTAGAATGCTCAGCTCCTTCTCCAACACCAAGTCTACCTGTGGGCCAGCATGCTTCCTGCCATGTTGGTAATAGATTAATTCTCTAAAAGTGTAAGCAAGTCCCAGATAAATGCTTTCTTTTCTAAGAGTTGTGGTGGTCATGGTGTCTCTTTGCAGTAATAGAACACTGACTAAGACAGCAAGTTTGATGTTTTTTGTTCTCTCCTCCTCCTGCTCCTCCTCCCCCTCCTCTCCCTCCTCCTCCTCCTCTCTCCCCCCCTCCTCCTTTTCTCTGCCTCTTTGCCCAACTGTTTTTGCCTGTGAGACAATTCAGCAGAAAGGTCCTCCTGTTAGGGCTAGCCCCTGGCTATAGGACTTCCTAAGGTCTATGGCTTTGAGAAATAAATTGCTTATAAATTGCACCATTCTGTAACAGTCTGTTGTAGCCATGTGAAATGATTGAAGACTCTTCTGTTTACTGACTAATGACCCAAATACTGGTCTTTTTTATCTGTTAATTTGATTTTGTGCTTTCACATGATGGAATGTAAATACAGTATCAGGAATGCAGAGATTAAAAACAAAGCAAGAACAACCCCGCCCAACTAATTCTAGAATCAATTACCAGCAAGATGTACATCAACTTCTCATTCTTATTTAAATATTTCACAATATTTTTAAAAACAGTTCTGTAGTAAAATAGACAGTTCTTGTGGTTTTCTTTGTATAGTTATAAGAAATATAATTTAAAAATAATTTTATTTTCCCAACTTGCCTAAAAACTCTATTTGGTGTTACCTTCTTATGGAAATATTTATCTCATTGATTGCAAAACTTTTTCACATGTTTATTTACATTTATTGAGGAAAAAGTTATGTTCTGGATGTTGTAGGATGTGCTAGAATTATACTTTGAGGGAAACAAATCTGTTTTATCTGTAATTTAATAATGAAAAAATCAGTATTTCATTATTTATGATAATTGCATCAATTGTAACAGACTAATATCTATGAATACAGATATTTTATTTTCATGTATGCAAAATTCAGAAGCAACAAAGTATTTTATTATAGAAGCCACAGGACTAGCATAATCATTTCTTCTTCTTTTCTGAGACTTTAATTATTAACATGCTTGGAAAAATTAGTCAGTATACATCTTCATTGTTAGCTTCTCTGTCACTGGGTTCTGTATTTATTTTTCCTTGGGGAACTGACATGGGAAGAATAGTGTCTAAGAATGAATATAGTTTTTTAGAATGTTTATGTTAGAATTCAAGAAACACAGTACATATAGTTCAAGGTAGATTGGTGGATATTATTAAATACCCACTGGAAAAGCTGTCAGGAGAGAGAACATCCTTATGATCAGGTGGGAACTACCCTGGGCCTGGAGAGAAACTGGGCAGTAACAAATTCTCTCAAAATGTACAGATGCTTGAATCACAGCGAGAGTGAGCACAGCCTGGGAACCAATCATGTGTGTGGCCCTATTTCTGTTAATTAATAACTATGTGATGCTGTTCAAACTGTTAGAACTATGTTTTCTATATTTGGGGATTGAGGTAAGAGCACTCACTCTCTGAATTGTGAAAGTATTGATATACTTAAAATGTTTAGGCTAGTACTTACTATACCTATTCTCAATACTCATCAAATTTGTTGTAGGGAGCCTTAAGGGAGTGAAGTCCTGTGGGAATGAGCATGGTCTTGTCAAAAATGCTGGCAAAGCTCTCCTAGAGAATCTGAGTGTGTGGTTTGTTGATGATTCATCAGTATGTATGAAGAATTTGCAGCTGAGGCTTCCTCCTCCTGAGTTTTTACAGCCTAACACTGTTCCCCTATGGAAAGCTCCTACTGATACTATCTAATGCCTTCCTTGGGTTGTGCCCAGTAAATACTCTGAGGTTCTGGGCTGTAACAGTAGCCATCTGATCTCAGCTTCACTGTGCATTTGTCTGTCCTTTATTTATTCCTTGCCACATCTAGTCAGGTTTGCAGGACCCAAGCTGCATGGGAAGTAACAACTTGTGTGTTTAAAATAATAATTTTGGTATGATAACAACTTCTATGCAAGCAGTATGGTCTCCTAGTCACAGAACAGTTGAAAGAAAGAACTGATATTAGCACACAGTTTAAATTTGATACACAAAATGTCTAAAGCCAAAGAAAGAGTAGATATATAAGACTCCTATTCTAGTGTCAGTTTGTTAGAATCCTAAGTTGTTGCTGCTCTTCACATAGTAGATGGTGGGGTTGGGCTTTAAAAAAAAGCCCTATAGTAAATTAAATAGGGAATATTCAATGTGAACAACTACTAACAATGGCAAAAGAACAACGTGGGCCGTGAGGAGAGCCTATATGGTTCACTGGGATGGGCAAGAATTCCTAAGGATTTAAAAATCTGGAAGAAATTCAAACTATCATTGCTAACGTAATGTTCATTCCACTAGTTAGTAGATGATTGAACTGTCCAAACTGATTTAGAGTTGCTGAACAAGTAATTATCAGAATTTAGGAATGTCTGCAGTTGTAAGGGTGATTAATGGAATCCAATGGCCTTCATAACTTATAGACCATTTAAGGGTAAGTTGATGCGTATAAGTTAGTTTTATGTTTTTTTTTCTTTTAGAATATTTTCTAAATCACATTTAAAAAATGAGATACAAACATTTCTATCTTTAGAAGAAAAAAAATAATTTCTTACCACACTAAATTTCCATGTTTCCCAAAGGGCATAATCGTGATTAGAGTGTTTCCAGGATAAGAGGCCTGGTTCCTTTCTGTGTAAATTGTGTGCTTTATCTTACTCCCACACCATAAATCTAGGATTACATTTTAATTTTCAGGACACATACCATCTCAAAACATTCAAGTAAAACTGGTACATTGAACCTGTTAATAGATTTAGTTGTTTAGATACCGTTTCTGGTGCAGGGCAATGAGGCTTTTAAGCATTTCAGAGAAAAGTGGCAGGTGAAGGTTTATTATACACTTTACCTACAGACATGGCTCACACTTAGACTTCCAATCTGAACTAAAGCTTTGTACTATTCAGGATCCTTTGCTTCAGATAAGTAACAATTAGGGAAGCTGAGGGAAATACCAGAGATGAGGGCGAGTGGCTCCAGCTAGAGCTCTGTTCCAAAAAGCCTGGACTGGCTCAAGGAGTTTTGCTGTGGGTAGAAAGATATTTTGAAACATGTGTAGATCAAGTTATTTCTCCATCTGTCTGAGATCTTAAGTCTCGAAGAATGTGTTCTCACTGACACTGTCATATGTTACTAATGATTTACAGATGCCTTAGATAAGGCATACTGTTGTCGGTAAAGGGAAGACCATCTTAGACTCAGGCACATGCTGCTCTGTTCTGCGGAGACAAAGACATTCAGGTTATTATTTTCTCTTGTTCAAATAATGCAGATGATTTGCAGCTGATCAAGACAGCAATGGGCTTAAGGTTCAGTAAACTCCAGAACTCAAATAGACTAAAGCTAGTGGATATGATATACTCACTATAGACTCACTATAATATATGGAACATGAAGATTTTGATCTTAAGTCAACATGTAGAGAAATCACTGTATAGTTCTTTAATATTTGCATCTCAACACATTTGGAAATGGGATGCAGAAATCCCACACTAGTATTCCCCCATGTGCCACTATGTTGGGGACACAGGGGTCCTTGTGCTCACAGGGAAAACCTAAGGGAACCATGAATGTTAATCACACAGGGGTGTCTCTTCAGTGAAGAAGATACAAATCAAAATATCTGCATTCCACCCAGAACACTGAGAGTGGATGTTGACTGAGTTTTCTATCCAGCTCGGTTCCCACAGCCATATGTCCCAAAGGAATCACACAGAGGTCTACATTAGTTATAAACTTATTGGCCCATTGGGTCAGGCCTATTAACTTCCTATTAACTCTTATAACATATATTAGCCTATTATTCTAGTATATGTTAGCCACGTGGCCCAGTACCTTATTCAGGAGGGCAGTTACATCTTGTTTCTTCTGTGGATGGGTAGCGATGACTGACCAAAGGTTCCTCTTCCCAGAATTCTCTGTTCTCATTGACCTGCCCCTACTTCCTGTCTGGTTGTCCTGCCTATACT
>JAQHUG010000255.1:2483717-2498651 GCA_028555095.1 Dicrostonyx torquatus | reverse complement strand
TGAGTTTAATTTCTTCTACATCTTCCATTCCTATTATTTTTAGATTTGGTCTTTTCATAGTGTCCCAGATTTCATGGATGTTTTGTGCCAGATTTTTTTTAAAAAAGATTTAACACTTTCTTTTACTGAGATATTCATTTCTTCCATCATGTCTTCAGTGCCTAAGATTCTGTCATCCATCTCTTGTATTCTGTTGGAGATGTTCTGGTCTGAGTGCCTAAACTTTTTGTTTCTAGATTTCCCACAGCTTGAGTTTTCATCATTGATTCTATTTTCACTTTCAGGACTTGAACTATTGTTTTCATTTCCTTTCACTATTTGTTTTCATGGATTTCTTTAAGGGATCTACTCATTTCCTCTTTAAGGAGCTCTACCACAGTCATGAAGGCTGTTTTATGATCCATTGTCCTATGCTTCAGCTATGTTAGACTATACAGTGTCTATTGTGGGTAGGGTTGCTGAGTTTTCATGGACACATGTTGCCCTGGCTGTTTTGACTGTGTTTTAAAGCTGATGTCTAAGCATCTTAGTTTGCAAAGATTGTAACTCTAGGTGTTGATATCTGGTCTTTGTTGGGTGTTTTGTTCCTTGGATTCTGTTACCTTCTCTGGTTCTTGAGAGAGTGTGGTGCCTGGTAGGAAATTCATCTTGGTGTCATTACTGGGGTTCCAGGTAAATTTGTAGGGGAGATGATACTTAGAAATGAGGTTGTACAAGAGGGAGCGTGATGTAGGAAGGATCCGCACGAGGGTGGATAGTAGGGTGTTCTACCAGGATCTGCTTAGAGTCCTTGGAATAGGGGAAGAGTGAGAAATGACATAGTAGGTGGTCTTCTACAGAAGTGGGCATGAGGCTAAGAGATTGGACTTGGAAGAGAGGAAGGATAGGTAAGGATTTGTAGATGGCTTACTGACTTTTTTGGCCAGAGTGGCCTGTGGGTTCTCAAAGGGAACTTTCTGGAATTGGGATTGGGACAAAGCAATAATGAGGGTGAGGGAAATTAGGAAAGATCAGCGAGGTCTACTGGCGATGGAGGCAGGGGTGGGGAGGAGAGGCTGCAACAGATGGTCTGCTATAGATCTGGGAGTGAGACTGGGCAGGATTGGATTTGGAAGAGCTTAGGGAGAGGTGAAGATCTGTATTTAGTGTACCAGGGGGCCAGAGTGCCTTGTACTTTATTTCAGTGACTAATACCATGACTTTGTATATTATGTGTGTTTTGAAATTTCATGCATGATGTATATGTAAAATTTACTTAGGAATGGGATTGCTATGCGTTCTCATCTTACTATTTATAGTCCCTTTTGAGAACCCAAATTGTTCTCATAAACATTGTCAATGAACTAGTCTCAAATACAAATAGACTAAATTCTACCTCATATAAGTTGGTGTTATCCTCTTAGCATTTTTTATTGTATCTTAATTGTTAACATTGACATGATTTATTCTAGATTTCCCTCTGGTTTCTTTTTCATATTTTATTTCACATACATGAAGAAGATTTTCTTAATTTACATATTCTAGGATACTCTTAGGTTAACCATTATCTAGTTAATGTCATCTTTTAGAGGATTTTTTTTTTGGTGCAAACTATATAAAAAACAGAATGGGGGTATTGGCAACTATATTTATTGGCTCAAAATTCAGGCAGTATTATCCAAGCAAATTTTCTTGTGCACAGTGGATGAGGTCATTTAAGATACACAGTTGGTACTTGCCTGGATCTGGAGGGCCCAAGAATCTTGTTATTTTCTTTACGCAAATGTATACTTTGGTAGGAATACTGAGAGACTAGTTTAGCTGGCATCTCCTTCTGAGGAGCTGTCTTGGTAATCTTGGTAATCTTGCCACTAGGAAAGCTTTAAAGTGGCTCAGTATTTAAATAGGCTCAGCTCCAATCTCTCCATCCTCTTGTAGGGTATCTGTGCTAAGAACCTCTGTTGCTTCTATTATACTCTATTGGTCAAAAATTGCTTAATGGGTAAACTGTGCCATCTCACTGTTATTTTAATTTGTACACTTCGGTCATTACTGTGTTTGAAGTTCCTTTAATAAACCTACTTACCAACCAGTTTGCTTCTTCAAAGAGTGAATTATTTTAACTCTATATTCATTTGGTATGTATTTTATTTCAAGATAAATTTGTAAATACTTCAATGTTTTATGTGGTCCATGTCTTACAAGCACTGCCTTTGTATTTTTAATAATTTTCATTTGATTTGTGGTGGTTTTTACATAGTACCAGATGTGTTAGCATAGTCAAACTTGTACAGTTTCCTCTTTTATAGCTTTTGCATACATTGTCTCGATTGGAAGAAATTATCTTAAGATTTATGGCAGTACAGTTTGTTAATAGCATTACAAAATAAACACACCTTCCATAATGTTCTTTAAAGTAAATAAAAGAGTCATAAACATGTCACCATATTGAATTCAGCATAGAATAGCTCTATTATAATGATATACGGACACTAACTTGGAGGACTGATTAGAGCAACAAGAAGCAAAATTGCTTACGTGAGTAAATCACATAGGCCACGTTTTAAAAGGCAGCAAAGTGCCCCCTCACCCTTTTATAGCTTATATGTACCTAGGAGGAGGACTCTTTTCCTCTGTAACTAGTTTATTTAATGCAGACCGGTCTTTATTTTTGTAGTTTAGCGGCAGGTTAATCTGTGTGGAGATCTACTAAGACCTGGATTTTGTCTTCCTTCCTATATTCACAATAACTTTGGCCTCTGCTGACTTTCTTTTTTCTAAACTGTATCTGCCCAACTTAGCTCTAACTTAAGTTAAAAGTAGTAACCTCCAAATACCAATCTATGATATATATGGGCATTTCTTTTACTTCTAGGCTGTAGCCCCTACTGATCATCATTGACCAAGACTTTGACTTCTTCCAAGTGTAGTCTGGTCATGAGCCCTTTCCCCAAGGGTGCACAAACAGTGAAGGAAAACATCAGTTTAGAGTTATTGGCAAACACAGTCAGAAATGCTTTTGACCCTTATTCTGTTAGCTAATCACTTGGATCTGATATTAGACGATTTTACTTTCCAAACTCTCATTCTGGCCTGGACTTAGAAGCCACTGTCTTTGAAGTTCCCCTCCCTTAATCATTCAGTTACCTACATATTGTAACACAAAGGCTCATGATAAGCCACTCTGAGATGATAGCTGCAATCAAGGTGGCATTGAACATATAAACTTGGCCTCTTTTAACTTCCAAAAAATGTTAGCATAAAACTTATTTTGTGTTATGCAGATAATTGTCAGTGCATGGAAGTCATTCAGCAAAGTACCTAATCCATTCTTAGATTTTAATAAAATAATATACTTTTGCATGTGTGTGTGTAGATGCATGTGTGCTTGTGGGTATATATGCAGGTGTGTGTATATAGAGTATCTTCTTTGATTTCTCTCTCCCTTATAAATTGAGGCAAGTTCTGCTGAAATTGGAACTCACAGTTTGGCTACTCTTTTTCTTGTCTTTTGGTTTGCTTGGTTTTTTTCTTTGTTTGTTTTGTTTTGTTTTGTTTTGTTTTTTTTGACAGGGTTTCTCTGTGTAGTCTTGGCTGTCCTAGAATTCCCTCTGTAGACCAGGCTGACCTCGAACTCGGAGATTTGCCTCCTGCCTCCTGAGTGCTGGGGTTAAAGACATGCACCACCACTGCTTAGCCAGTTTGGCTACTCTTCTCTCTCTCTCTCTCTCTCTCTCTCTCTCTCTCTCTCTCTCTCTCTCTCTCTCTCTCTCTCTCTCTCTCTCTTGTCCTAAGATGATAGGCTGCCACAATTCCCAACAGACATTTATGTGGATTCTCAGGATCCTAACTCTGGTCCTCAGTCTTGAAGAGTAAACATGAAACATCTTCTCAGATGCCTCAATTATAAATTTAATGTATTGTATTTATTTATTGTATCTTGATGATTATATGTTGATTTGGATATGAGAGGCCTTCCATTTATATCAGGACCATTCTAGACTCCCATAGAAGAAATATCTAGAATAAGGCAGAAAACATTATTTAGGACTTTTATGCAATGTTTCTAATATTATTTTTATTGGGCCGTATCACTAGAAATACGCATATTTTAAGTTAATGAAGATAAATTAGATTTCACTCATTCCATTATACAATTTAGCCAAAATCTTGAAATCAGAACAATACACAATTTTTATTTTTGGGACCTGTTTTGTGACTTGGGTGGATTTTTAGAAAGGGAATAAATAATCATTTAAACATAAATTATAATTTGTTGCTTAATTCTTAGTGCTGATACTCAGTGTAAATATTTGTTCACATTTTAATGCAGATATTTGTCCAAATTACTATGAAGTCAAATGTGAAGAGAAGCAACTGTATCAGCAGGGAACTTATAAAAGCATTTGATGATTCATATTCTTCAAAGAGGTTTATGTCCCTTTATTCTGAAGCTCGACCTCGGATGTGTCCCGCATCTGATAAGCATGCTTCTCTGGCTTCTCTGTGCTCTCAAGGGAAGCAAGCCTAGATCTCTTCTCTCCTCTTCCCAGGAAATACCTCCTGAAAGTGTCACATATAGATCACCAGCTTTCTGTTGTCCTTGTGCTTTGGCCTCTATGAGGCAGATCATTTTATTTTAATTGCTTAGCCCTTAACTGTAATTAGTACTACCAGCTGTGCCCTCTCCTGGGCTGCCTTGACACAGCTAAACCCATAGAAATACTAATCAGAGTTACTGGGATTGATCGAATTCTCTCCTGTAAGGCTTCTGTCATTGCAGTGACCAGTGGTTGTATGTAAATACTCTGTTAGACAGAAATAGGGAGCAACAAAAGAGGTAAGGAAACAGAGGAGAGAAGAGCAGCAGAGACAGGAGGGGAGGGGAGGGAAGGGGAGTGGAGGGGAGGGGAGAGAGAGGAGAGGAGAGGAGAGGAGAGGAGAGGGGAGGGGAGGGGAGGGGAGGAGAGGGGAGGGGAGGGGAGGAGAGGGGAGGAAAGGAGAGGAAAGGAGATCTGCTCTATTGTCCTTCCAGAAGGAAACTTCTAGATCACAAAGGACTGTTCTGGACTATTTATGCATACTCCATACCATCACTTCCACTGAACATTGCACGACTATATCCTTACTAGTTTTTCACTGGTTTTGCTTGGGTGATGACACCACCATTTTTTGCAAGTATGGCAATATTCAACATTTCTGAATATAATGTCGAGAATCACAGATAAATATTTATTTATTTAAGCAGTCTCTCAAAATTTGAGATGATTTGTTCTCCATTACTTTTTTCCCATTATTCTTCCTAAATTCATCTTTCATCAGTCCTTCAGTTTCAAAAATGTTATCTTGTTCTTATTTTACTCATTAACTAATCAACTGCATACAAGTTTATTGAATCACTTAATTATTTAGCTAATACATTCATCCTTGGTTAATAAGTAACATGTTGAAGGGACACCTCTATTAGCACAGAGTGAAATATTTTAAAATTCTGATCCTTCTTTATTGTTGTTAAAATTCTACACAATAAAGTAATGCTGAAAGCAGAGAAATAATCTTCCCAAGAGAAGAGACCCCAATTAGGTATCTAATACTGAGTGGTCACTCATAAAGTCATATACATATCATAAGCATACAACTAAAATTAGGTTGTATTTATAATGTATATATGTGCATACGTATACATACATGTATATGTGTATGTTCTTACATATATGACAAGAAGCCATGATTTTGAAAGAGAGCAATGCAGTTATGTGGGATAGGATAGATGACGGAGAATTAAAGGGAAAATAATATAATTATATTTTCCTTTAAAAAACAGGCCACTTTGTTACATTTGTAATATGTTGAGATTTTTCTTTTAACATGGTCTTACTTAATAAAACCCCCTCATGCCCTTAGAAAATGATACATTTTCTACCTGAATGCTGCGTATTTAGATGTTTTCTATTATTTACATAAATCTTGATTATTTGTCTAACATTTCAAGTGCTAATATTCTCATGATTCTGCCTCTTCTCTTTCCTCCAGTATATTTCACATTATAACTTTGAAAAAGTATTATCTTCTACACATCTTTTAGAAGCAGGGACAGTTTCTCATATAACTCTAGTTCAATGATCAAAACAGGGAATGATAACAGTCATAAAAATTAGGTTATCTAATCTAAAACCGGGTTCAAGTTCTGTCAGTTGTTGTAGCAACACCGTTATAGTGATTTTAAAGATACTTCATCATGCTGTTCTGTTGACATAAGAACGCTTTTAGTTTATTCAGTATCCAGAGCAGGATCCCAATGTTTTTAGTTATCTGACTTTTAAATATTCTTTAGCCCATAACAGCTACTCCATCTACTATCTTTGGTGATCTTAATATCGTTGAATAACACAGGTGTGTGTGTGTGTGTGTGTGTGTGTGTGTGTGTGTGTGTGCTCATAGTAGTTATGAAGGTTTGGCAGCGTACCAAATGATACTTTATTTTTACAGAATCTTATCCAAGTAGCCCTTGATGCTGAATCACCCTAATATTAATATTGAGGGTGTCAGATTTATCCATTTGATAAAGTTGTTAACTCTCAGGTGTTTTGATAGTAACGTTCCCGTACTTTTCTTTGTACTGAATTAATATGAAAAATTATTTGAGATACTTGTATTCATCACATATTTTCACATTATTTTCCAAGGCAATGATAATTTTTTTCTTTTTGCTGTATCTTGTATTAAATTGTAAAGAAACAAATTTTCCTCCACTAATTTAATACTGTTGTGTGTTATAATCCATTGTTATTTGTTTGCTGTTTGGCCACCTGGAGATTTGGGGAAGCAAAAGTATACAGCTGTCATCTTACAGAAATGTTTTGTATTCTGACACACCAAGATGTGAAAGTGTTTATTTATGATAAATAAAAGTTCATGACAATGCTGTCTCTCTCTGTGAATGTATGTTCTGTTTTTATATTGTAACATTGATACTATTTGATAAATGAAGTTTTTGGTGTGGTGGTGGATGTCAATAATCTCTACTGGAGTTATAACTCCCTTGATTTCTGCAGTAATAGTGAAAAGAGAAACAACAGTTGGATAACATAATATTAGGAAATGTTCATTATGACATTAAATTATTGTTTCCTTATTGAAAAATTATCTGTGGGTAAAAGACGATTTCTCTGAGGAAATATTTTCTAGATTAAAAACTGCAAATTTGAACCCCATGAACTTGAAAAACTTATCTAAGTAAACAAAGCAATCAATAATCCTAATCAATTAAGCTGGCATTCTAGTTTGTAAAATTTATTCAGAAAAACTTTTTGAAGTAGAGAAAGATCTGAGTCCTAGTTCGATTATTTTGTAGCTGATAACCCTGAAGATAGCATTTCAGTTATTTAACTTTACTATTTAGTGTAACTAACGTATAATGTGTAATAGCGATAATTTCCTAGAATACATTAAACACAGTATTAACACATAACCACACTTTTTATGATGAAGTTAATCAATTAAAACACATTTGTTTGTATGCACAGTTTAACTTTTATTATTCCACCAATCCACGCTAAGATTGTTCGTTCCAGATTCAGATGCTCCGCTCTGGAGATGACATCAGTGAACAAATCATAATTTCCATTCCCAGAGAGTTCACAGTGTAGTATTCTATACAAACCATGCATTTGCTCTTCCTTTGTTGAATTTTATATTTTTAAAAAAGTTAAAACAACACTTATAAAAGATTGCATAAAAGAAATGAGCACACAATAATTATTGCAACAATCCTCATACAAACACCTTACCATAAAGGAACAGCCTAATGGTAGGTCCTAAGGTCCCCATAAGAGACTTCCTTATCTATCTCATTCTTTTCCTCTTTAAGTGACATAACGACAAGTCTGCATTTTATGATAAAACACATTTGATCAATATTTTTATTATAAGTTATATACGCTTCCTCAAATAATAATGTTTAGCATTGCTTACTCTAGTATAACACTAAAACAAAACCATACCACATATATTCACGTCTAACTTGCTTTGTGTATATGCATATGTATTATTTACCCACCCTTACGTTATGATAGCAGGAGTTATAATATTATTGCTTATTATTCTGATTGTTGTAGTTGCTGTAGAGGATGTTGTACTACTATTAGCAACATTACTCTCAACTTCTGATCCATAAATTTGTCTATTTTTCACTTAACTTTTTTGGTGATGCCTAGAAGTGGGGTTGTTGGACCAAATATTAAACTGGGAACTGAACCCTGGTCCTCTGCAAGCAGTACATGCTCTTAACCACTCACCCAATGCTCCAGTCCTTTCTAATTGGAATATTTTATGGTTTATGTATTCCTAGTCTCGTTAAGCTTTTCCCTCCTTTTATAACATGACCTAGAGATACTTTTGTACCTCTAAAAGCATTGCAGGACCTGCTTTTGTTCTTATCTAACATTCACATAAACATATTAGTACTTTGTACACTTCCCTAGCTTTTTTTATTGTTCTATATTGCTCATGACACAAGAAGCCATTTTCACTGGGCCTTGCTTTCCTACACTATTTGTGTCAAGGATAAAGAAGGGAAATAGAAAAATACATAGAAGAAGAAACACAAAGATAACGTTTCTCGCAGCTTTAGAGTGTTTCTGGTAACCACCACTAGTAAGATGTAAAGTTTTCAGTTTGGGCAATCATCACACCAAAACTATAGTTTTAATCTTCCCACTATAAAAACTCTGAATGTCATTTGACTTTCACCCTCTCTCAGTTATGTGGGAGAACTCTTGCTAGACGAAATAAACCTCTGTGTTATAGCTGTCTCTGGTGGTTAACAGTTTTGAGGATCTGCAACTGGGTGAGACCTTTGTCACTTAGGTTTTGGCTTCAGAAAAGGATGGTTTCCGATATCAATTTCCCTGATCTTTTTTTGCCAATTTTCTGAGACATTCTTTGCAATTTTAGAAAATATAGCAGATTCTCATGGTTTTTGATGCAGGTTTCTTGACTTCAGAGGGCATTAGTTCCTTGTATTGCAGTGTGCTGTAGGCATACTGAATGACTTGTCACTTACTAATCAACATGTGATGTGGAATTCATCTACTAGTGTGTGACTGAATTATAGTAAGTTGTAAAAAGACACCACAGACAGCAAGTTATAATATATAGAATCTATATCCTTTATTGGCATTAAGTTCCCACAATGGTGATAGAAACTGAATTACTATTCAGAGGAAGAATGTATACAGAAATTCAGAAAATTATAGATTAATAAAAAAGACTTGAATTAAGTTATTATAAATATAGTTGCAGTGCCATCACATTCCTCAGATGACAGTGAAGACTAAGTATACATAAATGTCAAAACCAGGATTGATTTTTGCCATCAGAATGTAATTTATTTATCAGAGGCTGAACTTTATTATCCAATAATACTCAAGATGTCCTTTACACTTTATGTCAGCAGATTTGTGGCTTGATTTAGGACACTTTACTATGTACAGGAGGAAGATGATTCTCTGCACTTTGGGAGCATGAGGGTGTGTTTAAGTGTGTGGGCACCACAGACTATCAGTGGGTACACACAGAAAGATTTCATCTCAAAGATTCTGGTAGGTATTAATTTAAAGAATAAAAATCAAAACTCTCTAGCAGAGATTTTCCTTTTCTATGGGACTACAATGTAATTTATCTATACATCTCTAAATATATTAAGTTCCTACTATCATAATTAACACTTAGCAATTATGAGACAAGAGAAATGACTTAGGATAGTATCACAAAGGTGAATGAAAAACTTTTATTATTTCCTATGTAGATGTAAGAATAGAGATTTTAATTTTGTATTAAGAGCTCTACTGCCAATGTCTGTTGCCCAGTATGATCTTAAGGCTTCATGCTTGTAGTTTTCAATGGACACCAGTAGATGGCAGATTTATTTCCTTTATTGCTTGGATGGCGACCTCTTACTCCTCTTCCATGCAACACAGAATAAAATTAAAAAGCGGCAGGTCTCTACCACCTCTTCAATGCTTTGTTGACAAATACAACCTGCCTTAATTTGTAAAATTTACTCCTAGTTCTTATTAGTGGCTCTCTTGGGAAGTTCAAACAGATTGAGTGACTGGCTGTATGACCACTCTAGGGCATATTTGGGGTCTGTTTGAAAGGGATGATTTTTACAGTTACAGGTAGAAACTTGTATTCTAATTTCCAGACAAGGCAAGGAAATAAATGAAACTCAATAGAAAAATTAAAGAAAAAGATTGAGAAACAATGGAAGAAATGTTCAAATAGGGGACAGGGTAACCCAGACCCAGAGTTAGGCAGATTGACAAAGACTTGAGACTATTGGTACTGAACCTCAAATGTGGTTCAAGATTGTGTCAAGATATTTAAACCCAAACCAAGCACACAGTGTTAATGTCTACTAGCTGCTGTAACAAGCACCTGCGTACATGCAATGTCTGACTGTCCCGGAGGTCAGAAGTTCAAAGCATCTGGAGGACTATGTGCCCATCTGGTGGTTGCCAGAGTGTAGCAACTTCCTTGCCTTTACCAGCTTCTACAGCCTTCTGAACTTCTGCCCAAGATCACAATCTCCCATCTTCAAAAGCCAACAATGATGTGTTGGATCATTCACACTGCAGCATCCTTTCCTGATTTGTGAGACTATTATGTCTATGTTTCATGCAGTTGGATAAATCAGGATATTCTTCCCATCTCAGGCCAGCCGACTGGGCATCATAAATACCTTCAAGGCCCACATCTTTAGTTCCACGTGGTCTGTAAAAAAACATATCTGCCTGTTCTGTGGCTAGGTCCATGGTGTTATTTTTTACCTTACAGAAAATGAACATGTTTCTAACTCCCATGCCAGTTGGGAGAGGAAATCTTTTCTTATGTTAAAAATAGAATAGAACTAAATGACTTTATAATTATGTGACTGGAGTATATAAACTACTTAATAATTCTTTTCAATATGCTAAGCTACAAAAGAAGGGTGACTATAAACCATTTTTCATGCTGTGGCATAGTTCATATACACCGAGTTCATGTAGTTCTCTTTCATTCTTTCCAATCTTTTTTAAAATTTTTAATTTTTAATCTATTTTTGTTTTGTTTTTATGTTTCTCTTCATTTAAATTGGTTTTAGCTATAGACTTGTTGTAAACTGTCTTTATCATGTTGAAGTATATACCTTATATCCCAAGTCTCTCCAGAACTTTTATCATAAAAGGGTGTTGGATTTTGCTAAAAGTATTTTCTGTGTCTAATGAGATAATTATGTGTTTTTTGTCCTTCAGTTTGTTTGCATGGTGGATTGCATTTACTATGTTATGTATATTGAAACATCCTTGTGTCTCTGGGATGAAACCTAATTGATTCACTTTGGTAATCTTTGTGATGTGGTTTATTTATTTATTTTTTTTTAAAATTTCATTTTATATTCCAACCAAAGTTCTCTCTCCTACCACACCTATAACCCCTCACCTCTCCCAGGCCCTCCCCACATCCATTTCTTCCAATAGGTAAGGTATCCCATGGGGGAAACAACAAAGTCTGGCTCATTAAATTGGTGCAGGACCAAGCCCTTCACCCCTGCATTGAGGTTGAACATGGCTTCCTATCATAGGGAATGGGCTCCAAGAAGCTAACTCATGCATCAGAGACAGATCCTGGTCCTACTAGCAAGGGCCTCTCAGAGAGTTCAAGTTTCACCACTCTCTCCCACCTATGGAGTTCAATCCCATGCCTTTGTTTCAAGTCTTAAACATCGTTATCTATACTTTGATAACTCCTTTGAGCACTGTCTATATTATTTTCTTTTTTAAAACAACCACATTCAGAATAAAAATAACAACAGAAAGTGTTGCTAATAATTTACATGATATTATTACTTGACTTTCTTTCTTTCTGCAGATCTTAATAAATATTATATTATGCTTTAATGTTCACATTAGTCAAGTAAGAGGGATTTTGCTGTGTTTTGACACTGCACAGCTTCCACCCTGAATTTGCAAGTATACTCTTGATTACTGCAACATTCCAAAGGTTTTACTGGTTAGGAAATCTTACCAAGTCCTGTTGTGCAAACAAATACGAATCTTGGTGAATGCTAGACACTGGCTCATGTAGGTGGTTCCTAAGCTTACCCCATACAGTGGAATTTCTGGGGAGCTTGAAAAATACTAGAAATTAATCAACCCCATACCAATTAAGTCAAAATCCTTGCAGGTTAGGGCGGCCTAAATGTGACTACTTGAAAGCTTCCAGGAAACTTTGAGTAAACATCTGTTGTTGAGAACTCTGCTGGGAAGCTCTCCTGGTTGTTATGTGAGTCAAGCCAGTCCTTTGCTCCTCCTATTCCAAGCTTGACCAAAAGATTACCCTTTCCAAATAAGGCTGAGTTAATTGGAAGCTTCTGTTTTTATTGCACCTGCCAGCCTGCGTTTCCTGTGAAAAACCCAACAGGCTTGTTCTTGACAGCAACCGCTTTGCCTGTTTCTCTGAACCCACAGATAAATGGAGGCTCCGACATACTCAAGTAAATAACAGTAGGACTCTCTCTATGGGCAGAAAGCAGCTTTAGTTCTCTTGAGTGTTTTATGTTTATTGATGGTAAGGCTTTCAACAAGAATTTGTTAAGTTATGATTGTCATAAAATAACAGCAAATCTGCCATTTTAGAGTTGAAAGTATTTGTGCCATGCAAGTCACTTGAACTAATCTCTGTGTCACTTGAACCTACCCAGACTCAAGCTACTTAGCATGGACTTTGTAACAGATTATTAGTGCATGCAATATTGGGACATGAGCAATGTTAAAGGTACTATGAGGTATCATAAAAATTAAGTGCTTCTTGTGTCATAGATTTGCCAAATGACATTTTATCGCCAACATTTATGTCTGGCACATATGCAGTGGATATTGTACAGAGGTGATATAATATTTTATAGAATACTTTTAGATTAATTTATTTATTTTAAAACCCAATTTTAGTTTTCTCTTTCTCCTCTCCTCCAAGCTCCTCCACCCACCTCCCTTGTGAATTTCTTTAGAAAATAAAGGGGATTTGAATAGGATAATAAGTAGATTAGTTAGTGTGAGCTTACGTACACTAATAAGAATAGTGAGTAATAGAGTGAATATTTGTGAGCTATTATTCATAGACAATTTACATTGGTATAAATTCTTGTATATTGATAGAAATTCAAATTATATTTGTTATATTAAATATGCTTCTCTTTCTGTTAACAATATTTGTATATTTGTGCAAAGTTATTTTGTTGTAGTATATGCATGCCCATTTCTACCTCTGCCTAAGACATTTTGTATTTTGATTTAACTTTAGGATATATTTATCATATTACACTATACATTTCTACCTCTGAGCAAGATACTTATACATTATTTACATTTTGAGGTCATTGTCCTCGTTTTTTTCACAATTGTTTAAAGATTGTTTTATATAGAATATAAGGCATTTCTCTTTAAGCTATATAGGCATTAAGAATTATAGGTCAATAGTCATCCATGTTTGGCATACTTATAGTAAGACTAATCATATTCTTTAGATACATAGAGATTGAATTTCGCATAGATAGTTAATAATCAATCACTTCAAAAAACTGTATAATATGGCATTTAAATAACTTAGGGTTCTGTTGACATGACACAATTTCTCCTGGCAGCATGGATCTATTCCTGAGAGAATGATTGGGCACCGAAGACACTACACTTGGACCTTGTTTTCTTCTTGGCAAAACTGGCCTTTGGGTAAAGAACTGCCCATACCTTGACCTCTGACAAACTGCATGGTGTCTGGACTGTACAAGCAGGATACAAGTTAAAGGACTGTCAAACCTTGCCAAGACAGGGTAAGACAGTTTACAAATTTTCACACCTCTGAAAATTATCTGTCAGTTACTCTAGACCTTAGCCAAAGTTGGTTGCTCCAACGTCACAAATGAGACTTTGGGTGATTTCCCAGGTAGCCAGTTATCTGTGTCATTTATTGCACATTTTGGAAGTTGCTTCTTCACTGCACATACTGTTTATTCTAGTAATATTATTTCACTTCTTAGGTATTTGATGGGATTGAAGACTAGATAATCATAGTTACTTTCCTTTCATGGCCAATCATTTTCTCATGCAAGACTTAGACTACTTAGGATAGGGTAATTATTGAATCATTTAGCATATGTTTTTTGCTTGATATTTTTTATGCTGTTTGTAATTCTAAATTTTATACTTGATAGTTATTCTTTTATATGTAGTTTTGCATTGAGCATGGACTCTCTTAATTAGACAAAAGGGTGATGTACTGTGCAAACACCTTCAACCAATAGCCTTTAAGATACCAGCCCTCTTGGGCATGGTCTCCTGTACTATAAATGCAGATGTAAAGCTTGTGCAGCCTCTCTTGGCTGTGGATTTGGTTCCTGTTTCCCATTAGTGTAGAGGACTGCGATCTCTAAGTCTACCCCTAAATAAAGAATTCTTTATTATACTCCTTTCTGAGATAGTTTGGGACTACTTTATTGTAATCATCAGCAATAGTAGAAAAAAGTCTCCAACCTAAAGAAGCAAACTGCACCCACAGAAACAAAGACAACAGATAACCTCACACCAGCAAACCCCAAAGAAGGGAAACATACAAAACTACCACCAAAAATAACAGGAACTAGCAATCACTGGTCATTAATATTTCTTAATTTCAATGGATTCAATTTACCTATAAAAAGACACAGGGTACGAGAATAGACATGAAAGTAGGTCCCGTCCTTCTGTTATATACAAGAAACACGCTTCAACCTCAAAGACAGACATTACCTCATCATAAAAGTTTGGGAAAATATTTTCCAATCAAATGGACCTAAGAAATAAGTCAGTGCGCCATCTATTCCCGAGAGACTGTTGAGCGCCAAGACACTCCAATTGGAGCTTGTCCTCTTCTTGGCAA
>JAQHUG010000255.1:2451812-2463363 GCA_028555095.1 Dicrostonyx torquatus | reverse complement strand
AGGCCGAGATGGAGTGGGGAGGGCCTTGGGCTTTCCACAGGGCAGGGTATCCTGCCCCATATCAGGGAAGTAGGGGGAGGGCGGTGGGGTAGAGGGGGAGCGGGAGGGCCCGGGACAAGGGGAGTAAATGTAACTTTTTCTTTTAACAATAAAAAAAGAAAAAAAAATGGAAGCCTATCTATTTTCCACCGTTGAATGAGAGTTCATTATATGCTTACATCAAAAATAAGGAATTAGTTGAAAGATAATTGAAGATCAATAGATGCTGGAGGAAGTATGTGACAATGTGGTCAAATACAATGATTAAGTGAATATTAAATAAATATTTTTATAAAGTGGAAAGAACTGGGACAGAATAATTTGAAACACATGCTAGCATGTTAGTAGTATCAGAATATATTTGAGAACTAAGAGGGTAAATATTGTCTTAAATCCTGTCTGTTCCCTTTATATAATATCAGGGATAAGGTTACAATTGAGAGTAACTTCTTGTTATAGTTGTTGAATAAGGAGTTTAAGCACAATTAAATTTTCTTAGAACTTCAGTTAGTAGAAGGTATTGATGACCAAAAAAGAAGAAATTCTTTAGTGAGAAATTCTAAGTGCTTAGATACAGCTAAAGTTCGATGACTATGTGTACCAGTCAGGGTTCTATAGAGTTACTGAACTTATAGAATAAACCTTTCTCTACATATATAGAAAGGGGTGTTTGTTAGAATGACTTATAGGCTTTGGTCTAGCTAATATATTAATGACTGGCTATGATATGAAAGTCCAAAATTCCAAAAGTTGCTCAATCCATGAGTAAATGTCTCAGCTGGTCTTTAGTAGAGGTTGTAATGCAAGTAGAGGAATGGATTTGCTAACAAGGTGAAAAACTTTCCTTCTTCCATATCCCTTTATAGACTTCCAGCAGAAAGTGTGGCTCAGATTACACATGTGTCTTCTGTCAAAAGATCTGGATTAAAGGCTTGTCTTCCACCCTCAAAGATCCAGATTAGAAGCGGATCCTCCTATTTAAGATTAAGCAAAAAAGTCTTTCACATGTGTGCCCTTCATTTTTGGGTTTTAGTTAATTCCAGATGTAGTCAAATTGGCAAATAAGATGTCACATCATTTATTACTGGATAATTCTTTTCAGCTTTACTATAAATCATCATTTAAAGAGTTAGACTTTGTAATTATACCAGGTGTCTTTGTTAGTGTTTCCATTGCCGTGATAAAATACCATGACCAAAAAGACAGGGCTTGGGGGGAAGACAGGGATTATTTATCTTACACTTACATACCACAGTTATCAAAGGATGTCGTTTCAGGGCAGTAAGTCAAACAGGAATTGGTGGAAGGACATGATGCCGAGGCAATGGAGGAATGTTGCTTTCTAACTTGATCCGCATGACTTGCTCAGCATGCTTTCTTATAGAACTAGGCCCCAACAGCCCAGGGGTAGGCCTTCCTCCATCAATCACTAATTAAGAAAATGCTCTTTGGACTTGTCTTGAGACAAGACAATGGAATATTTTCATTAAATATTTCCATAAAATGGGAATATTTTCTTAGTTAAGAGTTCTTTTTCCCAAATGACACTAGTTATGGGTTAGGTTGACAAAAAAAACAAGGCAGCACACCAGCATTTACATTGATGATGCAATCAAACTACTTTAATAGTCAGGGTTCATGAAATATATGAAATGCAAAAGTATTGGCTATAAATTTACTATAAATATAACTCAAGATAAGAAAATAATAGTAGTAATAGTAGAAGAAAAGCTAAAATAGGCCAGAAATTAAAGGAAGTTAAAACTGACAGTAAGGGTTAATTTAATCTGGTAGATGAAACAGTGAGAAATTCAATAGGATTGCAGTTATAATTGAAATTCATTATTTCAAAAGTTAAAATACTTTATAGAATAGGAAACACAGATGACTGAACATAAGAGGCCTTGAATGAGACCTTTAGAGGTGAAGTCAAAAATGGTCAAATATGTTGATATTTCTAAAAGTATGAAATCATGTAAATTAAGAGAATTAATTGAAATAGATATATGTAATAAATCATGTGTGTCTTCTATGAATGTGAGGTAGTAAATGGGAACTTTTTAAACACCAGTAACAAGAAGGGTCATGGTCTATCGGTTAAATTCCTGTGAGTTGACATTCAAACATGTATATAAGAGCAAATATCAAGCCAGCTAAAAATTGAGTATGGGTTGGATAGGGTCTCATGAAATCTCAAGGTGTTCTTGGCCACTGTTAGCTACTCCCAGGAGAAATTGCCTCAGTTTCCTTGGGATGCAGCCCTTGGTAGGATATTAATGCTCCAGTGTATGGTGATATATCCAAGTACATACTGGTGGTACAAAATGCACTCAAGGAGTTTATAAAAAAAAAACAGCACAAAGAAGTGTGAGGAAAAAGGGTGGAGTAGGGGTACAGAGTTGGAGAGTAGAGAGTAGAGATGGAATTGATCAAAAACACATTGTACTCATGTATGACAATCTCAATAAATAAAGAGAGTTATCCTAGAAAAAAAGTTAGGAAAAACAGGGAATTTCACTTTTTGATATGGGCATCCACAACCGTTACATTTTACTTGAGATGCTACCTGTGGAGGCTGTGCTTTCAGGGATACTCTGATTTTTAGTTAAGGGTAATATGAGAGGACTACGATTCTACCATGTAGAACAGTGGATAAACAGAACTAGGAAGTGGGGCATGAGAATAACAGAGCAGCTTTTTAGAGTAGGTAATTTAGTTTGTGAACTTTCAAAATTAAAACAAAGAACTGGTTTATACCTAATTAATTGCTTTTTACATGGTGGGAACCATGGCTCTTGTGCATGCTAAGCATGTGGCTTAACATTGAGTCACACTCCAGGACCAAAAATTGAGATATTAGTTAACTTTCCATTTTACACATATCTCTAGCAATTTCTTCAAGTGTTGAAGAAAGTGGACTGCAGACGCCTGTTTTTCTTTTTTTAAAGGCTTTTTTTTTTTGACAGCAGAATTTGGATTTAGATTCTGTAGATATGGGTGGAACAGACCTCAAGTTGTGAAATACCATCTATGGACCTTGAAGGTAATATAGGATCAAATATCTGGTGGCCAGAGAAGCAATGAAGACAGTACAGGAGTCACATATGTGCCCTGAGGGCTTTTTACACTTCAAGGTATGTAGTCATATCCTGCAAGATGCATTGTTATGCCATTAAAGGTGTGTCTCTCTTCACTTTAGTCATTCAATGACCAATTCACAAAGGCAGAAGATTCCTCATTTCTTAAAGGTTATGCCAGGAGATGAACAAAAACAAATAAACAAACAAAACTGCACAATTGAATGTATCCACACTAAGAGCCTGGTTTACACAATATTTTCTTTGGAAGAATCTATTCTGCTATTTATCTTGTTTCTTTCCTTCACTTTTGATTTGTTCTGCATTGTTTTGGCTTTTGTGTATATCTAGAATGTTTCAGATAGAACCAATTCATGTAGCACAAGGAATTTCACTGTCTCATTCAAGTGGAGAACTGACCTGCCCTGGCATTTTCCATGGGCATGGTGATAATTGGAAGAGTCGTTAGGGCCAGGTTTACCCAGCTGGCCACCTGCATGGAGAACAGCTTTCCTATTAAAGTTAATTCATCCATGAAGGACCTTTGACTGTGTTGCTTTCTCCAGGTGAGTACTGTGCTGACTAATTTTGCTCAGACACCGAAAGCAGAAAGGCTTGAGTTATTTTTCATTCAAAGCAAGCACAAGGTTGATAAGCAACTGCCTGTGAAGCCAGAGTATATGCAGGATTCTAATTCTGTTTTTGCTTTGAGACAAAATTCTGTACGCTTCTAATTCTTAAGTCTGGTTGAGCCTCAGAATCATCTAAAGAAGTTTTAAAAATTCCAATATCTAAGCCTCACACAGTGATCTTGATTTACTATATCTTGAATGGGTTATAAAAATATACGTTGAAATATACTTGGGGATCACTGCTTTATAACAGGGGTTTAAAACTTTGCTATGGGACTGAGGTGGCAAGAAGAAATCTACTTTATTCGGGTCCCAATTACCAAATGATATTGTTGATCTAAGCACTTTGTTAGACACAGACACTTACTTACCTCATAGGAATATTGGGGAGAATATTGCCCACAAAGGTGTAGAAAGTTAAGTAGTAAATGCTTGACTTTGATATGATACAGAACCTAGACCACCATTTCCCTTCACCCTTACCTCTTCCTACCTCTTATGATGTTTATAGGGTTAAAGTAATGATACTTCAGTGTTTGCCTTCTGGTGAATACATCAACTTAACGTTCATCCTCTGCATTAGGAAACCACTCCATACACTATTCATTTTATTAGTTGTTTCTTGATTCATTTTATTATCTATTTTTCTATATTTTTGAGACAAGTTCTCATGTAGCTCATGATGGCCTTTTACTGACTATATAGCAGAAACTAGACTTGAACACTTGATCCTCCCTGCCTGTCCATCCTGAGTGGTGGATTGAAAGTTTCCGCAAACTATGCCCTGCTACTCCAACACTTTAAACAAACATCAATATCTCATAATTTCTCCAATCTCCAAAGGTATCTTTAAAATCCAGAAACTCATCATTTACTGATGCTAGGACTGTCTCTAATGGCGACTATCTTGTCATGCAAGTAGTAGTGCAAGATTGGGAAGGCTCATCCTCGATGAGGAGACAGAACATAAGTTGGAGAATGGGGATAAAACATAAGTGTGAAGGATTGGAATGATGGTAGAAAAAAATTTTCTGCATTTAAGCCCAGCATTAAGTGGTGGAGGTGGAATGAATAAGAGAGAGCAAGCAAGAGGATGATCAGTAATGAGTCAGGAAATACTATGGTGAAAGGGGCTTTTACAAAGCCAACTGTGCTCATATAGGTAGTAAAGCTGTTTTTGAAGAACCTTTAGTAAATTTCTTGGATTCATAAGACAATGTAGATAGCAAAGGGTCTTTCCACAAAAACTTTTGTACTTCAGTACTAATTTTCTTCTCCATGAAATGGTCACATGAAAATTATGGGCTCCTACATCACAAATTTTTGTTTTTTGTGTTAGTCTTGAAATAGTCTTCTTCACTCAGTGGTGCTGTAAAGCTTCTGTTTCTTTTGAATAGTTGAAACTCCTTAGGTAGACGCATGGGTAAGTCTCTCCTCATTTGCTTCTACTTGTGGTCCTGGTTTTAGGCATGTGACCAGGTGGGACAAGAGACTCAGTTCTGGGACAACTGTTGGAAGTTTAATGAAAGAGAAACAAACCTTATACTTTAGGATTGAATAAAAGCTTGGAATTCTGACATATATCTCCTTATAAGAAAATTCAACCAACATCTAGATCCACCAGATGGAAGATACACCCAGTCATGTTAACTACTGAATACAACCATCCTCTGAATGACACAAACTCTGTTCTCTCTCTGTCTCCTTTATTTTCCCAATCAGTAAATTTGAATTGGGCTTTCTAATACCTTAAAACAAAAAATCATTATTAAAATTTCCTGAAACATAAAGCTATTTACTCACTGAAAATTAGGTTTGCTTATGGCTCAAATGTAGTGTGTAAAAAAACTCCTTTAGAAACATGCTGAGAGGAATTATTTGTTTAAGCAATGGATCCAAATGAATGTATTTGAAATTATTGAGAGATGTGCCAAAATATTGCTTGAAATGTATAAGCAACAAGAAAGAAAGTGGAGGGTTGGAGAAAATGAAGAGGGATAAGGGAAAGATGGGGAAGAATGTGAGCGGGAAGGAGGAGAGGGAGGTGGAGAGAGAGACAAAGAGAGAGAGAGTGGAAGGGAGAGGGAGGGAGAGAGGGAGAGGGTGAAAAATGATAGACTCTTATGAAGTCTAGGAATTTCCTCACTGGAAAAAACAAAGTGTACATATTAGGATTATTGAGTAACAGCTGTTTGTCTACCAATTTAGTGTCTGAGTTATGTTTCTGAAAACAAAAAGCTATTTGTCTTTTTCTTGCCTCTTAGATTTAAAGAAAGAAAAAAAGCTGAGGAACATAATTAATATATGTTAGTTAGTGAATGACCATATCTGTTAAATGTGTTGATACTGTGACAAAATTCATGACATAAAAAACTTAAGGAAGGGTTTATTTTGACTCATAGTTCAGGAGGAATGTCCTTTATGATGAGACACTCATGGTATCATGAACTTGAATTTGTTGGTTATGTTGTGTGCAAAGTCAGAAGCAAAAGGCAATGGATGGTTGTATTATCTCACTTTCCTCCATTTACTCAAATCATGACTCTATCTCATGAAATGATACCACTCACATTTATTGTGGATTTACCAATCCCAATTAACCTAACTGAGATAATCCCTCACACAGTAGCCAATAGACTTCTTTCCATGTTAATTCTAAATCCTATCAAGTTAGCAGTCAAAATTAACCTTCACAACATCTAATAACTAAAACTAGCATATTCGATGTGAATATTGAAATGCTTTTGCAGGTATTGAAGTGTAGCAAATCATTAAAATTTGTTTTAAATAGCATGGAAAGTTTATTATTATTAGATTAATCTGGTCATAATTATTTTAACTTTTCCCAAAGCAAGATGCAAATTACATGCAGTCAGGAAGAGTGAAAATTCTGGGGCTAGTTGGTCTCAATTGGGGAGAGGTGTTTACACAAGTCAAGACAACACAACAGGATGTAAAGATTGTCTGGTAGGTGATAAGGAAGATGGGAGATGGCATAACTAAATTCAGATAATCTATTCCCCATCCTATTTGAACTGTCATTAAACTAATCTTACAGCAGAAATCTCAGCTGGAGACTATATCATGTTCATTTCTTGGTCTCAGGCATAACTATACATTTCAGGAGAACTAGTAGGAAATTTAAAAGATGTTTATTGATATGCAAAAGTGATGAAATTCATTGTAGATGTGTCTCAGTGAATGTGTCTGAGGAGTTCTGATTCAATTTTGGTGTGGTCCTTGAGTCTATTCTTCATTCTCTAGCTGGCTATTAGAACAGTCGAACAATACATGAATAAGGAGAAAACACATTATAGAAAAGTTCTAATTCAAGAATAAGCTGCAATCACCAAAGCTTTAGTATCACACTTAAGAAATGCCATGTAAATGAGAGTTACTTCACTCACCCCATCACCGACTGTGGAACACAGAAAGTTCTAGAGGCATAAGCAGTATAATGTGACAGTAACCACCTACAGGAACGTGGAACCTGCAGAGACCATATGACATGACAGAGTGAATAGTATACAGCAGCAGTGGCAATGTGCTCTGTGAAATAAGTTTCTTACTGGATGATGTAGGAGGGTCCTTCTGTATTTGGGTTGCTTTCATAGGTTAATAAAGAAACTGCCTTGGCCTTTTGATAGGGCAGGACAGCGGGAAAAGAGAACAGTATACTGGGAAGGAGACAGGGACAGAGAGCTGCCGGCATGAGCTGCCAGGGTCAGACATGCTGAATGTTTCCCAGTAAGACCACTACCTCGCGGTAACTTACAGACTATTAGAAATGGACTGAATCAGATGTAAGAGTTAGCCAACAAGAGGCTAGAACTTATGGGTCAGGCAGTATTTAAATGAACACAGTTTGTGTGTAATTATTTCGAGTATAAGTTAGCCGGGACCAAAAGCAGGCCCACAGCCAGGAGCTGGGAGCCAGGGAATGCAGCACCCGCTGCCTCTCATGCGACAACTGGGGGCATGTTCTCTGCCCAGGACTTTGATGGTCTGTAGTGATCATGACTAGACTTAGCAGTGTCTGCACCAGACACCATTTGGAGAAAATAGCAAAGACACGGTAAAGTTATTTCCAATGATTGGATGAAACACAGTGAAACAATAATAATACTTCAGTTATTGAAACTATTTCTGTTCTTTATTTATGAATAGAAATGCACGCATGCAGACATTTACAAGCAGATACTCACAAAATTAACTTGTACAGTGTTTCCAATTTGCACTCTACTTGCAAAGTAAATTTTTAAAATTATTTTTTATTTTTTGACATAATAATATAATTACATCATTTCCTCTTTTCCTTTCTTTGCTTAAAGGCTCCCATATACTCCTTCTCGCGTCCTTTCAAATTCATGGCATTATTTCATTAATTATTTTTACATGCACATATATACATATGTGTTTATTAATTTATTTATAAGAGTACTAAAAGGTACAGTCCCCCAACATCAAAATCTATTGCCTATTCTAGAAATAGTTAGACAAATAGCTGTCAACATTATTAGTATTAGTCTCCAACAACAAGAAAAAAGCTGTTTCTCTCAATAACCCCATGTTTCTGGAGCTGTGAATTCATATATCGCCATTTTGATATTGTTATAGACATATTTACTAAAATATGAATTATGGTTACTCTGTTTTTTTTATTGATCCATTCAGCATAATAGCTTCAATTGATCTAAATAGCAGATAGCACATTTTATTCTATCTGTTTGAAATTAAAATAGATCAAATGGTTTTCTGGTATGTATCGTTGAAGATTTTGTTCCACTTTTAATTAATATAAATAGCAGAAATGACAGGACTGGGTGCTCCTGGCATGCATTATTGGCTGTATTACAAACTATTTTGTAACTGGACATTCATATGTATATAACTAAAATTCAATAAGAGTTTTAATGTTTCAAAATAATGGTGCTTTAAAAATCAAGTTTGCAGAAATATAGTCAATATATCAACCAAGGTAAGAAGGGGCAATGTCCAATCCGGTAAAATAAGAATGAATCACCTTTTTGCAGACTGTTCCAGAAACACCTATCAAAACCCATAAAATGTACATACCCTTTGATCCAGTGACTTCTCTGATAGGATTTATTATAAGGACAAAAATTAGGGATATGCATAAAGGTCTATCTAAATTCTATCAGTGACAACATTCTGTAGATAATTTGTGAATAACTTAAAAAAATCCATTAGTAGGGACTTGTTATAAAACACTTTATTTGAATTCAATGACAGATAAGCCATGTTTTAAATTTAATCAGTCATATTTTATTTCATTTTTTAATTTTGTTCCTTTTATTGAAAATAGATTCTTTCCTCATACACTATATCCAGATTATGGTTTTTCCTCCCACTGCTTCTTCTAGTTCCTCCTCCCCTCCCATCTGATTCTACTCTCTTTCTGTCTCTCATTAGAAAAGAAGTGACTCCTAAGAGATAACAAACAAACATCTCAAGATAAAATATTATAAAATAAAATGAAAACCATCACATTGAGAATAGACGAGGCAAGCCAACAGAAGAAAAAAAAGAATCAGAGACCCAAGGGTTTACACACTCAGGAGTCCCATAAAAATTAGTAAGCTGAAAACTATGATATATATGGAGAGGGCCTGGTGTTAGCCTTGTGCCTGCTACTTCAGTTTCTGTGAGCTCATATCATCCTTGTCCATTGATTCAGTGGGCCTTTCTCTCTTGGTGTCCCCCATCCCCTCTGGTTCTTATACTCTTTCTGCCTCATCTTCTGTGGGGATTGCTTAGCTCTGAAGGGAGGGATTTGATGGAGACATCCCATTATATTATACTTTTAAAAAGTAACCTTTATCATTTATTCCTTAACATTTTATACATATTCACAGTGTATCTTTTTCATACTGCTCATCCCCCATTATTTTTCTCCAGTTTCATAACTCGGTGGTTTAAAAAAGAGAAATTTGAAATTTAAAGTGAAATATAAAAAAGAAGTTCAGAGACATATGCATTATAATAAGTTATTAGCTAAACAACATTGTAGTGTCAGAAAGTGTCCATGTAACATGGCAACAGAAATTGCTTCAATTCATGTATAGACATTATTTTAAGTTTTATGTGAAGCACTTTTCTATTGTGCCTTTATCGTTTCTCTCATCTGTGTTGACCAACAACATTGTAGTTCAGTATCTTACTCTTTACCGTAAGATTGTAAGTAGTTTCAATACCTCTTAAGAGTTCTTTTCTTGTAATCTACAAGTTTTCCATACATCCTATATTTTTTCACTATAGTTTATGTGTTACTTACGCTAAGTTCATTTTATTCTGAAGAGTATATATAATTGATAGTTTGGAGGCTCTTTGTTCTTGTACTTTTGAACTTGCTTTGTTCTCCGTATTTCTTGCAATTATTGGATCATAAAGTCTTTTCAAATTTATGTCTAGTTCCTTTGGCAGGCCTAAAGGAAATAGTGTGTTCATTTACTAATGGGTCATGGTGTTAATTTTACATTTTCTCATGCTGAAGTTGTTGATAGTAGATTTACAAATTACTTAGAGTTTTGTATTTTTCATATTTCATTGATTCCTAAAAAGTTATCAATCAAATACTGTGATATAAAATCTGATCTATTATATGGTTTCTAAACAATCTTATAAAATAGCTTATCTACTGTGTGGTTGCTAGGCAATACTTTAAAGCATCTGATCTACCATGTGGTTGCTAAGCACTCCTATTCCCATAGGAAATACAGGTCTATTTTCTTTCTTGCTGTTTTTCAAGAGAACCATACACTATACCCTTTTCATTCATCTTATCCTGTTTGTCAAAAAAATCAACATCTGTGCTCATGTCCAAGTTTCTGCTGTTACTGCTGTTATCTGAGTTCTTTTTGGATTGCATAGAAAATAACCATTCTTAGTGAGATAATCCGGACCTAGAAAGACAATCATAGTATGCAGTCAATTTTAAGTGGATATTAGCTGTAAAGTAAAGAACAATTATGCTACAGTCCACAAACTCAGACAGGTTAATAACAAGGAGGGCTCAAGAATTGACACATCGCTCTATCTGGGAAGAGGAAATAGAACTGATTTTTCAGATGGATTCTGAGTAGGTGGGGATGGGAATACAAAGCATTAGGTGGTGTAGGAGGGTCCTTCTGTATTTCTGTGCTTTCATTGGTTAAATAAAGAGACTGTCTGGCCTTTAAGATAGGGCAGCCCTTAGGTGGGCAGAGTAGGGAGAACAGAAGGCCGTGAGAGAGAAGGCACAGGAGCAGACTCCATGATGCTCCTACCCGAGATGGACGTAGGTTAGACTCGTGCTGGTAAGTCACAATTTGTGGTGATACACAGATTACTAAATATGGGTTAAAGCAGGATGTAAGAGTTAGTTATTAAGAGGTTAAAACTAATGGGCTAGGCAGTAATTTAATTAATACAATTTCCATGTGGTTATTTTGAATGTAAGCTAGCCCCACTGAGGCCGGGAGCCTGGCAGGATGGAACAAAAGTGCCAGCACTCCCCTGGGAACATAGCCTGCACCTCTTACTACATTTAGGTGTGTGTGTATGTGTGCGCAGGAATCGAGTACTGGGGAAATGACTGGAATAGGGGACCATTTGGGGATCCAGATAGAAATCCAGTGCAATGGAACCTCCAAGGAATCTCCCAAGGGGTCCCTTGTGAAGACTTCTAATGTGGGGGGAAATGGAACCTGAATTGGCTCTCATCTTTAACCAAACAAGATTCCAGTGGAAGAATTGAGACACCGAACCAGCCACAAAACCTTCAAACTTCAATTTGTTTTGTCT
>JAQHUG010000255.1:2396985-2421896 GCA_028555095.1 Dicrostonyx torquatus | reverse complement strand
CATACCACACTCTTCTTTTTGGGTTTGGGATATCTCACTAAGGATAGAGTTTTCTATTTCCATCCATATGCATGCAAAATTCAAGATGTCAATTTCTTAAGAAATTAATAAACAATGTAGAAGAATTAATAAATTCCATGTAAAGGTCCTCTACAATTTGGCATTAAAGAGCCCACTGCACTGAAACTGGATTGGCATGTGTTAACCCTCAAAATCAATAAACATTACATCTAATTTTCTTTTTGTCTCAAATATGGATTACCACTTGCAAATAGAAAGTGAAACACAAACCAAAACAAATGTTATTGAGAGAGACAGAAATCCTACAGCCCTTCTAATTAGTATTCTCAAGAGGATTTGAAAATCCCTCTCTATTTTTGGAAAGAAACAGACACATCATTTATCAGTTTGACAATATTTCAGATCAAAAGATATTCATACAGGTGACAAATCATCATGGCGGCAACAAAACAATCATCCGTTGACACTTGTTGAAACTTGGTCAGGCAGGCTGCATTCAGGGTCACCATGGTATTTGCAGGCAGCAGTGCAGCATACAGTACAGAGAGCCAAATCAATAGCATTCATCTTCTTGCTTCCTGATTTGTACATATATGAGAAGTCACATACATTCCAGCTCTGAGATGTTCCTGCAGCTATGCCTTCCCTGCCATGACTAACTGTACTCTCTAATCATAGGCCAGTATAATTCCCCGATTCTCTGCGTGTTTTTTTTGTGTGTGTGTGTGTGTGTGTGTGTGTGTGTGTGTGTGATATTTGGTCAGAGTATCATAAAAAGATGTGGATACATGTACCTAGAAATATACCTAGAAGACCAACTCTTGATCAATCTGAAAATCTGCTATATCAAAATAAATAACCCCAAAAAAGACTACAGGAGATCAGCTGGTACCGTAGATAAATTCAAATGAAAAAATCTATTAATGTTTTGAATAGAAATTCATAAAATATAACAAATGAGTAGAGCAACCTAACCAAAGTTGAGAAAACAATGAGGTTAATAACAACAATAGGGAGTTCCATTACTTGGGAGGCAGAGGTAGATTGACCTCCATGACTTCAAGGTGTGGTAGCACATACCTTTAATTCCAGCACTGGAGAGGCAGAGACAGGCAGATCTCTGTGAGTTCAAGGACAACTTGGTCTACAGAGTGAATTCCAGGACAAAGATACACAGAAACCCTGTCTCAAAAACCCAAAAATTAAAAATAAAAGAAATAGAGTTAAAATAAAGCCACATAAAGATGGAAAACACACAGAGAATTTGGATACTGTATGTTATTATGCTCTCTTTGAATTGTATGAATGCTGAGGAAGGAGCAACAGCTGCTAAGAGATTTTTGTTTATAAATGCTGCTGAATTAACCCAAGGAAGGTATTTTGAAAATACCTTGACTTCAAATTGAAGTCAAAAGATATGTTACTGTGGAGAAGAGATTTTGCTTTGTTTCCACAGGAAATGAGAGACTGTGGATTCAGTCTGGGTTAAGAAAAATCAGGTTTGATCAAGGAAGACCTCCTGAGAAATCTCCGGTAAAAACAGATGGCCCAGATGTCTGAGTTCTACATGCAGAACAGATTCAAGATGCTGCCTGAGATGATCAAGCCTCATAGGATACTCCAGTCAGGACTTGACCATAATTCTAAATTTTCTTTAGGTCCCCGTAAGATTATCAGTGCCCCCAGCCAGCTGGAAGTAGCATGAAATACTACACCCACATTCCAAAAACAGGACTATGGATATTTTTCCTTTGTTTAAAAAAAAAAAAAGAAAGAGGGAAGTAGTGCAGGATAATTGTCTGTTTCCTGTCAATCATGTTTTAAATAAATGCTGATTGGCCAGGAAGGAAGTATAGGTGGGTCAACCAGACAGGAAGTAGAGGCAGGGTGAGGAGAACAGGAGAATTCTGGGATGAAGGAAGCTCTTCCCGCAGTCCTGTCCAGACCACCAAAGAAGCAGGATGTGACCTGCCCTGCTGAAAAAGGTACTGTGCCATGTGGCTAACATAGGTAAGAATAATGGGTTAATATGAGCTATAAGAGCTAATAAGAAGCCTGAGCTAATGGCCCAATCAGTTTATAACTTATGGAGACCTCTGTATGATCTTCTTTGGGACTTTCTGGCTGTGAGACTGGGCAGGACAGAAACACCAACAAGCAGGACCTCATGTTACATATCTCTACTTCCTGTCTGGTTTTCCAGCCTATCCTTCCTGCCTGGCTACTGGCCAACCAGTATTTATTTAAAACATAATTGACAAAATATAGACAATTGTCCTGCACCAGTCTCACGATGTGTTTTGCATGCACGGTATATATAAATTTTGGAAGATCTCAGTCCAACACTCTTTCTGTTTCTTAATTTTGGATGCCTAACATTATTTGCTATTTTATGAAATTCTTCTCTCCACGAATTTTTCTTATAGCAGATATTGCTAGAAAAATAATTGTTTTGTCTTCATGAGAGAAAGTACTATAAACATCAAAGTATGAAAAAATACAATGATATTTTAGTCAAAAGAATTTAATGCTCTTTGTAAAACATTACTGATATTTAATATTATTTCACTTAAAACTTGTGGTCTTCAATCTCATTAACCTTTGATTTTAACTTTAAGTATATCACAGACTGGCCTTGAACTCACAAATCTCTTGTCACATCTTGGTTGGTGATTACCATCATGCATCATTACGCTTGACTATAGTCTTAGAAAGAACAGATTTTGCAAGGTAGTTTAGAAAAATGACATGGGATCCTGATATCTTGCTCATAGTTTGTCAGCAGAGAAGGAACAAAGCTATTCTTTGTGTTCAACATCAACCTAGGGTTGCAGAAAGTTATTTGCTTAATTTGACAAATGTTCAAACCATTTTATTACTTGGGGCTGTGAAAATTTAAATTCATCTTAATTTTGTCAGCAGGGAGTCTATTCTGAAAATGAAACTGGTCTTCCATTTTTATTTTTGCATGCTTGCCATGTGTCCCTTACCCTGTGCCCTCCCAAGGATCATTAACTTCAATTAAATGGGGTTGGGTTAAAGGACTCATGACTTGAAACTAGACTGGGAAAGCCATGTCGTTGAGCTTATTAAGTGATATCCCCAGGCAAACACTATTTGCTATACTTCTGTGCAATCGACCATTCATATTGTGTGACCTTGGGCAAGACTGAAAATCTGCCTAGGCCTAAAATTATTTTTTTTAAAAAAAAAAAACTTGATGGTTATAATAATACTAAAGCTTTTAGAGTCATAGATAAAACATAGATAAATTTTTAAGTCTATGTATTTCATTAATGTAGTCATTTATGTGAAATGATAAATGAACTATGATTTTACGTATTTGTTGTTAGAGCAACAATATTCCACTAATTTTCTCCTTTGTCAGATATTGTAATTAGCTTTTAAAATAAAACTAATTTTAACATTTTAGTTCTTCAAATTCCCCTCAAACCTATACAGACTACCCAAGTAATATGTAGACCAAAAAATTGCTAGGAGTAACATGTGCCTAATAACTTGCCTATGTAATACAATATTTTTTTAATTTCATTTTTTTTCTTTCAAGAAAAATTTACATTTACTCCCCTTCACTCCCCTTGTTCCCGGCCCTCCCGCTCCCGGAAGTTTTCCTTTTCTTTCTTTCTTTCGTTTTTTTTTTTTTTTTTTTTTTTTGGTTTTTCGAGACAGGGCTTCTCTGCAGCTTTAGAGCCTGTCCTGGAACTAGCTCTTATAGACCAGGCTGGTCTTGAACTCACAAAGATCTGCCTGCCTCTGCCTCCGAGTGCTGGGATTAAAGGCATGTGCCACCACTGCCCGGCTTAATTTCATTTTTTAAAGAAATGACTTTTCTATTTTACATACCAACCCCAGTTCTGTCTGCTCCTCCTGTTCCCTCACCTCCTTTCCTCTACCCCACTCTCCATCCATTCCTCAGAGAAAGGGAAGTCTCCCAGGGAGTCAAAAAAGTCTGTCCCATCACTTAGGGAGGACCAAGGCCCTCCCCACTGTATCTAGCCTTAACAAGGTATCCCTTAATAGAGAACGGGCTCCTGAAAGTGAGTTTATGAATTAGGGATAAGTACTGCTCCCACTGTCAGTGGTTCCACTAACTGTCCAAGCCACATAACTGTCACAAATGCAGAGATCCACAGCTAAGCACTGGGCTGAGCTCCCAGAGTTCTGTCGAAGAGAGGGAACAGCAATAATATGAGCAAAGTGGTTAAGGCCATGATGGGGAAACCCACAAAAACAACTTACCAAAGCTAATGGGAGCTCACTGACTCTGGACTGACAGTTGGGTAAACTGCATATGACTGAACTAGGCCCTCTGAATATGTGTGAGAGCTGTAGTACAGATTTTGTTATGTAAAATTGAAGTCATTTAGTATATATTGTTTTATTTAATCATTGAAACAACTTGCTTAGTTAAATATATAATTCCAAGGTTTAGAAATGACATAGGTTAAATAGTAACCAACATCGTTCAATTAACAAGTAGATCTAGTTATCGTTTCTAATTTTGTATGGTTTAAAATCCATATGCTCTCATAGTTTCCTCCTATTGTCCATTTATTTCCTTTGTCTTAGTAATATAACTTATTATTTTATCTGGATACAAAGATGCCCAACTGAATAGTCAACTTTTAGGTGGTCAACATCTGCTTTGTAGGATGTCAAGTGAAACTTGTGAACAGCCAAGTGTTGGAGAATGGACATCTCCTACTTTGACATGCCTTTTTTTCCTGGACGCTACAGAAGGGGACATTATGGCTACCACTTAATAATGTGTTCAGAACATAATAGTATGTTGAACACTGTAGAGTTTTATGGAAGTCATAGAATCCATGATTTTTGGATACATTATCAGATTTTCCATGAGTGAGAATAAACCTTTATCTTATTTAATTCATTCTTACTTATTATTTCAATGATATAAAATTAATTCAATCTAGACTATAGACTAGACTTACTTCATTTATTGGAACTAATGTTTTAACAGTTATTTTTCATTCAAACATTTTATAGAAGTAGTTATTAATTAGTTTCATGTATGTCTACTGCAGACTGAGAGTATATCATCTAGTATTTTCATACATTGTTCTAACCAAATTTCCCTACAACAGAACAATAACACATGCAATGTTTGGAACTTAATTACAATCAGGATTCAACTCATCTCTCTTTTGTTGCTTAACGAAGATAGAAATCATTATTGTTGATATACGACCTGCCAAAATTTTATAGACCCTAATTTATTTCAGAATGCTTAACTGATTCTAATTCTTCTATGCTAGGATGCAAAGATCAGAACAATAGATGTTTCAAGAATTTTAAGGGAAAATTATACAGGCTATTGAAATTATGTGATTTGGAACCAAGCCAGAGCAGAAGCATTAGCAGCTGTGCAAAATCTCTGAACAACAGGAGGGCTCCCTCAAAGGAAGAAGGTCTTTCTTTGAAATGCAACCTGTGAGGCACTGTCAGACATTGGGAATCTTTGAAGATTGCTATACACAAACTCCATATCCATCTTCACAGAATTACCATTAAAATTTCTCAGAAAGAGATGTTTTATTAACAACATGTTTTGAGAATCAATACCTAATAGTAAACATTTTAACATTTTTCTACCCAAGAAGAAAGATCACAATAATCCCTCAGTTTTGCTCTGAGGATTACTACACTTAGACAATTTATGCGTTTGGACATATTTAAAAACTGTTAGAGGAACAAATATACTAGTTTTCTAATGGAAAATTCTATAATTTGAGAGTGTACAACGGTAGTTGTTCTGATTTGGGCTGCCAAAACATCAGAAACTTACATAGAGATTTGAATACAATTGATTTGAGGGTTGATACCAGAAAGTGACTGTGAAAGAATGTGGGAAATAAGACATGAAATGGAAAAATGGTTCACTGTGGCAATGAATTAAAAGTCACTGTAGAAGCTGGGATAATGTGGGATGTCCCTCTAAATGATCCCAATCAAAACCAAAGAGACTGAGATTCTGTTTCCTGACTCTCTTCTATAGTTGCCTCTTCTCCTTTCCCTTGGAGACACTAACTCTTCTATGGTAAAGGTTGTAATAAATAGATTGTATGGATTCTTAGAAAACTACAAAACATACAAGAAAAGGTACTGCACTCAGGGCTCAGAAAGTGAGGCATTGGTAGTGTTTGCAAGAGTCAATATTTTAACATTTGTTGCATCTGCTGGATATGCTGAGGGAACTTCTATGTATGTAGTGCATGATGTCTCTGTGTGTATGTGTATGTGTGTTGGAGGATTGAGATATTTGTTGCTATCAATAGTTGCAAAGTCTAAACTTTGTATAAATAAAAATAATAGGGAAACATAAAATATCAGATGTTTCTGAATTTGATGCATTATATTAACGAGGTAGATTAACACTGATACTTTTATCCTGTTCTGTTATTATTTTTCTGTGTGATAAATAAACATTTTTAGAGGAACTGGATACTCAGAAATTTCTGTGAAAGAATTTTTTCAAAATTTAAAGTCATTGTGAAACTGTTTCCTTTAAAAATGCAATAGTAATTAGAAATTGCAGTGGTTTTGAAACTGAAATGCCCTATAGGCTCATCCTTCAAATTCTTGGTCCCTAGGGCTTTCTGCTCTCTCAAGGAGGCTTGCTTAGGAGTTGGGTTACTCCTTGGAGAAATAGTTCACTAGGGCTGGGTCTTTGAAAGTTAGGCTCTTTCCCTATCTTCTGGTTCCTATTATATTTTGTGTCTTCTGTTCTGCCATGACACAAATGGCCTCTAATACCTTCCTGCTGCCATGAACTAAGCTCACTATACCATGCCTTTCCTTCCAGTGTAGACTTAATCCCTAGAAGACCATGAACCTAAATCAATCTTTCATTCTTACATCATTTTTGCCAGGAGTTGTTCTGGCAATGATTCAAAACTAACACAGAGCTAATATTTATACTCCTGCCAAGAGTACTAAAAATTGCCATGTATCTAAGATGACACGGCTTCACAAATGCTCTTTATCCATGAGAACATGATCAGCATTGTTATGACCTTCAGAAATAGGGTCTAGGAAGTCAGGAAGAAACTGGTACTAATAAAAACACCAGCATAGACCCATTTATGTGTCCATCCTCATTTCGTTCACTTTGGCTGTGGGTGTTAGTCATTCATTTACATTTTGTGATTTATTATTTATATTTTACTTACTTTAAGGAGTTTAAAGCCTAATAAGATATCACTTAAAAAGTAATGAAACAGAGAAAATGAGAAATAACTATTGAAGGATAACTAAACTAAAGTGATGTAATTGACCTGAATCTCTTCACAATAAAAAACATAATGAAGATATTGACTTATAGATCAATTAGTAATTATGGTCTTCCCATTTTCTTGGATTCATGCTTTCTTGATGAGTACATATTTAAGTTGAGTGATTATTAAGTTAAGCTCCCCAACAAACCAGCATACATTTTTAAAATGGGAAAAAGTTCTACTAGGATAGCTTTCTTAAAGTGGAAAATATAAGTTATATTTGACTCTTGTGATTTTGATAGGTTTGTAACATTTGACAAATAGCTGGAATTCACTGAAGCAAGATGAGGAATTGTATCTGAAGAAGCAGCAGATAAGCAGGCCTATTGCCTTTGTCTGGAGTTTCAGATTAAGTCAAAAAAATGACAATATGGCACTACACAATTGTTTATTTTCCAACTCCAGTTAGAAGGATCCGTCCCCAAGCCTCCTTTCACACCACAATGGTTGAGTGTCTGTATGATAGTACATGGGTAGGAATATGAAAAATTAAAAGCTGTCAGAGATGAGTAATAAAGAGGAAAATGAGAGTGGGAACTAGGTCAAGAGACTCCTGTGTTCATCTCAGCTTCTGCATCAGTCACTCTCTGCCTTAAACACATAGGCAGCACTAGTAGCATCGGATCCACTCTCTTCCTGCTTAACCTTTCTTCAGATTTCAAGCTTCCATCCTGATGCTTGCCTGAATTATTGGAATTGCCTGTCATTGGCCTCTCGGCTTGTACTTTTCCCTCCTTAAAGACAATTTTCACGACAGCGGGGAGAATATTATTCTCACATGTAAGAAGATTGTTTCTTTTCTCTGATAAAACATCTAGTTGCCACTTGTTTTGCTTCTGTGGAAGCCAAAGTCCTTCAGCTGTGCTGCAGGCCTTCTTTGATCCTGGGTCTCTGGCCGTCTGCCCTGTGCTCATTCCCTGGCAGTGACCTCTCGGTACATTGGCTTCATTGCCAGGCACAGCCTTGCCCTCGAGTCTTTCCCAGCTGTTGCTTTTGCAGTGTAAGCAATCTTCTTTCTCTTCTGAAGTCGTTTTCAAACTTTATCTACACCATGGATCCTCTTTTGAGCAAAGTTTTTACATTTTTAATCTCTTTACTCCTTGATCATTTATTAGTTTTCACTCATTTATCGGTAGCCCTGGAGGTCTAACCCAGCACCTTAAACAAACTCGGCGAGCAATTAATAACACTACTATATTTCTAACATCATCAGCATCCCCCTCAACTTCAGATCCCTTGAACTGAAGTTGCAGAAGACTTTAAGTGGTATATAGGCGCTGGGAATCTAAACTAGCTCCTCTGGAAGAACAGTCACTGCTCTTAACTTCTTTCCAGCCCTTATTTTGAGCATTTTATATTGAAGGAAACAGTATATTTTGGAGGCCGAAGAGTTTGCTATATCTGAGACTCTTCACATATGTGTGCCATGAAGTTTGCTTTTTGGTGCCTTTAACAATAGTGGCCCACTTTTGATTGGCCAACAAGGGCTACATTGCTAATACTGGTTTGGAAGTCAGTTGGATTACTCAAACCAAGGCTTGGAAAGGTATCTAGTGGTTGGTACTTTATTATTACTACTACTACTATTACTATTATTATTACTATTATTGAAGGCACCCTTGTCATCCCTAATCACATCTACTTTCTGAAATTATGTATCTATCTATCTATCTATCTATCTATCTATCTATATATATATATACATATAACCATATAATTAAAATCGGTATTCTACTTAATATTATTTCTCCAGGTCATATCAAGCAACCTTGGCATTACTTGTCCTCCCTCTACTTTAGTGTTGACCTCTCCTTCTCCTTGCTGGAGCTCCTCCCACATCATCTCTATCCTGCTAGTAACTTCCTAAGCACCCCGCTTTGTTGGCTGAGTTTCTGTTCTGCCTGGTTTCTGTCCAGTCGGCTAGGTCCCACTGCTGTTTAGCCCCAAAGAAAATCACACAGACGTCTACATAAGTTATAAACTGATTGGCCCATTAGCTCAGGCTTCTTATTAACTCTTGTGTTGGGCACATGGCTCGGTACCTTTTTCAGCAGGGCAGGTCACATCTTCCTTCTTTGGTGTCTGGACAGGACTGGGGAGGAATAGGCTTCCTCCTTCCAAGAATTCTTCTGTTCCCTTTGACCCAACTCTACTTCCTGACTGGTTGTCCCATCTATACTTCCTGCCTGGCTACTGGACAATCAACATTTATTTATAACATAATTGACAGAATACAAAATTGTCCCACACCACCCCTTCACTTGTCCCTTTATACTTTTCTGCTTCCTGTGGTCATATCCCACCACACACTTAGGGCATACCACTCAGACTCTTCAAGTTGGATATGACTTGAAAGACATGTTCCTTCATTTTAGTTTTCACAGTTACAGAAAATGCTATACCAGCTTTTGAGGGAGGGAAGTAACTAACAGTCTTACTCAACTGTAACATCTATGAACCATGACAATGACCAGCAAGGCAAGATATACATAAATGTTCTAGAAGCGGCATTCAAATGTCAGTGACAACCAACAACTGTTTAATAATAGTCTTGGGGCCCACTCATCTGGAGGGAAATCATGTCTAGTACTTTAAACATAGCCATCTTCCCAGGCATAGTATGGTCATTAACTGTAGAAAAGAATCTACCACAATCATTTTTCTAGACCAGTATAACTCCCTGATATATTCTCAGTCTAATCCTGATGCCCATGGTTAAGTGCAGCTACTAATCCTCATCAAAGAAGCCTCTCTTTACAGAAGAAAATGGAGACTTCCACAGAAAGCCACCCCAAACACAATACAGAAATCAGCAGATCTTGGGTTTCCAGCTTCAGCATATCAACAGCTACATCTACATCCACAGCTGTGGTTCAGGAAGCATGGCAGAAGAGGGGTGGAAAGAGTAAAAGAGCCTGCTGTAAAACAGTCTCTCCTCAAAGTGGCTGCATGAGTAAGACTGTAATAATGGCAGTCATCAATGGGCATGTTAAAGTGGAAGGGGGAAATTTTGTTGGGTTGCACCCCTAGGCAAAGAAGTACAGACAATGATTGACTTCTGGAGGAAGGAGAATTAATCCCTTGAAAGAATAAACCCCCTTATTGGTTTCCTAGTGCAGACTGATCAGTCCTAAAATCATACACACACAAATAACAAAACCAGACTCAACTCATAAACATTTGTGCACACACAGAATACAACTATATAACAAATATAATCATAGAAAAAGAGGGTACTAACTTGGGAGTGTGAATGCAAGAGAAGGCTTTGATAAATATTTTCTGGGAAGGGATGGAAGGAGGGAAGAGAGGGAGAAGTGATGTAATTTTATCTCAATTAAAGCTTTTTAAGTAGCGAAAATAAGAATTGCAATGAACAAAAAAACCTGTTTTGTATTCATGAACAGTAGTATTTCATTGAATGGATATACCACTAATTGTATACTTATTTATATTTTGAAAGAAATGTGTTGCCTCTAACAATACCTAAAACTACTTTGAACATTTGTATACTGGGTCCTTTTTTAACATTTGCTTCCATCTCTCGTGGGAAAATACTGAAAACCTGGGTAGATGGAGCAGATGGTAGACCTATGTTTAACTTTTTAAGAAACTACCAGCTCTTCAAAGCAGTTCTTAGCACTCTGAATTCCAGCCTGTATTATATGAGGTTGTTTGCCATATCCCTGCAAACACTTTTGTGCAACCAATCCTTTCGATTTTGACTTACCAGATGTGATTTTCCTCATGTACATATATATATATATATATATATATATATATATATATATATTTCTAGAAACCTGTCTGTTTAATACCCTATCCCTTCAACAATATTATTTAACAAAAATAACTTGGTGGATTTCTTTTTTAAGTTTTGAGAGAAATTTGGTTTTTTTTTTAAACGTTATGTGTATGAGTGTTTTTTTCTGCATCTCTGTCTATGAAGCATTTGTTTGTCTTGTGTGCATGGAGACCAGAAGTGGGCATCTGTTCTCTTAAAACTGGAATTACAGACAGTTGTCAGCTGCCATATAGGTGATGAGAACCAAACCCTTGGACTCTCAAAGAGATGGCAGTGTTTGTAACTCTTGTATCAGCTCTGTCAATTCTCCAGTCCCTTGAGGTAACTTTACCAGTGAGTTTAGAGGGAAGAATGGTTTTAGACTCACAATTTGAGTATAATCATACCAGTAATGCAGAGGACGATGTCTTGGCAAAAGTGACTATAGCTATGGTGGCAGGAGCTTGAGGCAGCAGTGACACTGTGCCCACATTCAGAAAAGAGGGAGGTGAACGTTGGCACTCAGTTTGCTTTCTCCCTTTCATTAGTATGGGATAGGACAGTGCTGTCTTCATTTATACTGTGCTTCCCTCCCTCAGCTTAGCCTCCCTGGAGTCATCCTCACAGACACTCCTAACGGTGTATTTCTTTGGTAATATTAAAAATCAAACTGACAGTGAGCATGTCCATCGTAGCTAGTGTATAGAGATTTAAATGACTTTACAATATCACGCTATTTTGACTTTGGTGAATGTGATAACTTTGTTGTTGATTCTATCGGATTTTCTACAATCATGATTGTGTCTCCCTTTCAGCATGGTTCTATTAACAAATCCCATTCCTTTTCCTAAGTGCACTGCCTAGATACTCTAGTGGCATGATAAAAGCACTCAGAAGAGTAGAGCTGGAGGTCTTTTATGTGATATCAGAACGAGGACAGTCTTTCATGGTTAGTGTAAGGTTAGATAAAGGCTATTCTTAAAGTGTCTGGACTCTTGTGCTGTAATTTCAAAAGTGTTTGCCTCATCCCTCATTTTTTGTCTCTTAACAAGCAGTGTGCATTACTCTCATTGTTCTAAATGCTGGTCATTCAGCTAGCCGATGTCTAGTTTCTGATACATTACTGACTAAGAATTAGCTTCTAAAGAGTAAGTGTTGTGGGATAAAGCAGTTACTACATTCTGGGATAGAGTGTTTTATGTCTCCTTTGGTTGACATCCCCACAATGTCAGGTTATATTTTCACCATTCTGCAGGTGGCTCTTTGAAATTACTTGGCAAGCACAATGTTAAATGATACACAGGTTTATTAAGGCACATAAAGATATAGAGTGAAAAATATTCAGCATGTACTGGATTTTCTTCCTTGATATCGTAATAAATAAATAAAAGAATACATTAAAAGGTATTTTTCTTTCCACTTTGGCAAACAGGGTTCAAATATTTCTTTGGATGCTAGATCAGCTTGTATGTCAGTACAATACACATCAACATAGATATCTGCATGTATGTTGGTATGACACACACCAACATAAGAAAGTGAGTGATGGGTGAGAGCCTGAGAATTGCCACATTGAGGAACATGCACATCAATTATTGGGGGTTTTATCAGCTTTGCAACTTTGTGGTGTTTTGTTTTGTTGTTGTACTTATTTTTTAGTTGTTTCAAATGGGAGATGGCGTCTGAAAATAATCGTGGAGGAAGCAAGTTGTTACTGAGGCCGAATTCTAGTCTTGTTTCTTAAAGATTCCTGCAATTTTAATGGAGACCCAAAACTACACCATTAGAGCAAATATGACCAACAGTTTAGGGAAATCAGGATAGAGCCAGCCAGATTGCTCTTCATGCTTACAGCTCACGTTTCTACACACACTGCTATTCATGCAGTGTTAGAGGGCAGATAATGCTGTATCCATCTAACACTTTCCTGCAAATACATCTAAAAACTGGATTCCTGTATCCATTCCCTCAAGAAATTCTTTGCAGGTCTTTTAATTTGAATTGTTGAGTGATGAAATGAGTTTCCTGTTTAAACAACAAAGCCTTCATGGAACTGATTATGCTCCTAAAGTCAGGCTTAAAACAAAATCATGCAGCTGCTACTCGGTGTGCAGGAGATGTGTGCACTCCAATATCCAGTCAATGTAATGTCTGTCTTTGGGGTGACGCCAAGTTGTTGATGGGTATTTGCATAGTAAATTCTAACCAGAATCTTCAGGGACCACCACAAATCTCCGTGGCTTACAGCTTCCCATCGCCCAGCCTATCCTCCTTTACTCAACTCTTCTTCTGGCTGCTTCATCTTTGCAGTGACTGAAAATACACTTGGCAAATGAATCTAAAATTGATTTCTTGGTACTCTCTCTGATTAATTAAATTGATATCCACATGCAATTGATATTTCCAAAGTATTTCCAGAGTATCTCTGCTATGGTTGATATTGAAAATTCTGATTATTTCCTACAACCTGGTGTGGTCTCTGCTCATCTACCCAAATACTTCAAACAGAACTCCTTAAGAAAATCAATCTACCAGGAAGTTCTGAGATGTTATTAAATGACTTTCAACTGCCTATTTCAGTTAAGCCTTTAACCCCCCTGATTTTGCAAATGACCCTTTCCACGTTGTGCTAATGATTTCTGGCTTCCTTTGTGCCTGTCCCCATTTCCACTACCTGAACAGTACTAGGATCACTTCAACCATAAATGACTCAGTCTACCCACAGACTGGAGTTGTTGGTGTCCTCCTACAACACCTGGAACTCTCACCATCCTGTAAAAATAATTAGAACAACTTCTTGTTTGCGAAACTCTTGTTGCTTATCTTCTTTCCGCCAGTTATTGCTCAAGAATGATTATTTCATGTAGTGAATAAGTATGTTTAGAAATCCTAAATTTAGGTTGTGTAGTTTTCAGAGGGCTAATCCATTTTTGATTCACATTCTTCTTCTATAAAAAAGTAAAATCAGTTGTGATATTTAGAAGTTTGTTATTCAATGTTCAGTAAACCCATATCATGTAGTAACACAAGATATACCTAGAGTCTCAGGCTCTACCATAAACATAATGATAAAGCACATCGATGAGCAGTGGTCCAACAGTTAAATATTTATTGTAAAGGCAAATATGTACACTAAATAGTGCACCAAAATGGCTTCATTGATAAAGACAGTGATAAAGGCAACCTTGAAGGGTCTATACAAGTTCATATGTGGTAAACTACTTATCACTCTAAGCAGCACTCATTTGTAAAATTAAATTTATATTTTCTCTGTGTTTATGAACTTCATAGTTGAATTCCTTGTTTCTGAACTTTCACTTTTTATAGAACTGATTTTTGTTGAGCAAAAATAAAGGCACAAAGGATTAAAGACATACATAGAAATCAAGTGAAAGATTCTTATCATATACATTAGATGGGTGCTATAACAGCTGTCAATCAATTACAACTCTAGCAATTCAGCTTGTATAATAAGATCTAGAGCATATATTCCTAAAACATAATTGGATAATGCAGTGTGAACTATGCCAAAGGTCACAGAGACATCAAAACAATAACTTTGGTAGAATTACTGAAAAATTGCTACCAAGGATAGTGCCTAGAATAACAAATAAAAATTGGGAAACACACATTTATTCAATGAAAGGATAGTATAGATACAGAAAGGAAAGTGAACAAGAGGCACAACTTTTCATTTATTCTGATAATAAAGTGTATTGAGGAACATAAAATTGAATCTCAATGATGACTTTACTTATGCTTGGGGATTGCCTCCAATATGTAATCAGATAATCTATATCAGTTACCATGTATTGGCCGTCTCTTTGCTGAGTTCTTCTCACATATGGATACATTCTTTCATGGGAACAGATTGTATATATATACACACACACAACAGGCTGTAGAAGAGATTATGTACAATGGACGGGCCTGATGTCCAAACTTAGGCCTTAAAGCTTAGCAGCAAGTACCCTTACCAGGCAAGCCAATTCAAGGTGAAGACTTTTGTGGACTATCTAGGGAAGACCTGTTTTCCATTTCAATATGAAGAATCCTCAGAAATATGCAGCTGTCACTGCCCTTAGTTCTTACTATGAGCTAAGTGTCAGATGAGGAATGGAGGCAGCATAAAAAGAGAGGTAAACTAAGGAGCTATAGAAGGAGAAGAAACTCCTTCCCTCTGATTTATAGGAATTAAGATAATCTCCTAAACTGGTAGAATTGCAATCCATGTGTTCAGTCAAATATGTGTTTTGACTTTCTTATGATATATGCTCAACTTAGGTTTCTTTGTCAGGCTTTTTGCTCTTATCGGTCTAAAAACCTATACAATGAACCTTACAAAAATTTTTATGATCTAATTACAAAAGAATATTCCTTAAAATAAGTATTTCAAAACATTCTGCTGTCTTTGTTTAACATTTAAAATTGTCAGTACAATGCCTTATTATGGTACTTGATCTTAAAAAGTCTATGCCCACCCTTGGGTATATGCAACTGCCATTTTCAGAAGCATGTGTATGTCTCTCCTTGCCTGTGATTAAATATTTATGGAAACACTGTCACCGTCTTTATTTTTAATTGTAAATATGTGTAGATGTTTGTACATATTCATGTGTCTATGTACCTTTGGGTGAGTCTGTGTACTGCTGTGTAAGTGTTTGTGAAGAAGAGAGACAGAGAGACAGAGAGACAGACCAGAGGTTGGCAGCATCAGGTATCTCTGTCAAAAACTCTATACATTACATTTATTTATTTATTTATTTATTTATTCATTTATTTTTCAGCAGCGTTATTGACTGTACCTGGAGCTCACAATTAGGCTACACTGACTAATCAGTGAGCCCCCAGGATCTACCGTCGTCGTACATCCAGTCTTGATATTAAAGACATACACTTCAAGGCACATTTTCTTTATGTAGGTGTTAGGGATAAATCCCAGGTTGTCACATTTGCATGGAAAGTTATTTGCTAAAACTACCAGAATCTACGTCAATTGGGAGTTAAAGAGTTTTCTGAAAACACGCATCAATGAAAATATAAACCAGACACCTTCTGAAACATGGGTTTTTTTTGGTTATTGGAGGAAAAACACATTATGGGTTTTGAAGAAATGATTATATTTCAACTTTAGTGGCTTGCATACTAAGATTCCATGAGATAAGAGAATATCAGTATTCCACAGTAGAGAATAAAGTCTTAATGTGGTGAGATGTGGGTGTGGTAAAAACAGAGTAGAGTGCCTTAGTATACACAGAAAGTGTTATTGCTCAACAGATCAGCACATCCTGTTCTTTCTCTTCCACTGAACCAGATTGCTGTTTGGGTTGATCTGCAAATCAATTAGTTTATTTCTCCATAAGGGACATTTTGAATAAAAATATATTAAAATGATAGTTTCTGGGTGACTTTTCTTTTTTTTTAAACTGAATACTGGTTAGAAACTATGAGGGATGAAGGATTTATTTTATTTTTATTCACATTGAGGGGATATGTCCCATTACAGAGAAGAAGGCATGTGGGAAGATGATGTCTGAGTAGGAAGCAGAGGGAGATGAATGCTGTTGCTCAGCCCATTCCTTTTTTTTTAACCTGGGACCCCAGCACATAGGATGTGGTTCCTACCTTCTAAGTGGTCTTCTTTCCTCAGTTTCTGTAAACACCTTCAAAGATACATTGAGAATATGTTTCCATGCTAAATCTAAATCTAGTCAAGTTGACCAGGAAGACTAACAATTGTGACTAGGAATACAAAAAATAAAATCATAACAGGAATATGAAAATCAGTTAAATAAGGACTGGTTAATATCTCTCAATGGATCTTCCTTAGGATATATATATCAATTCAATATATATATATTGAATTCAATATATATATATTGAATAGAATAATAGAATAATGAGTGGATTCACCAGAAATTAAATTGTAACAAATAAACCTTAGTATGTTCAGTTCTATTAAAAAATTTCATTTAATACAAGGAACCTCAAACATGCATAATTTAGTACCTCAAGTAAAAGTTCTTATTCTCAGTAGACTCCATGACTTAGCCTAGGAATTGTAGTAAAATTTCCACAATGTATTGAGAGAGAATGAGTTCACACGTGTTCACACTCATCTGCATATATCCATTATACTGTGTGTGCCCATCCTTGTCCCCATGAAATAAATAAAATAAATGCAATATACTTCAATAATTTTAAACAGAAAATCTGATGAGGATGTAACAGGAAGGCTGCTTGTTTGTTCCTGCCCACTTGGCCCCAAAATAACACACAGAGACTACAGTAATTAAAACACTGCTTGGCTCATTAGCTGTAAGTTCTTATTGACTAACTCTTATATCTTAGTTTAGCCCATTTCTAATAATCTATATATTGCCATGTGGCAGTGGCTTACCAGCAAAGATTCAGCATGTCATTCTCTCTCACTTTGCCTCCTTTCTTCTAGCATGCCCTTTTGTTTCCCCTGCCTATCTAAATTCTGCCCCATCAACAAGCCAAGGAAGTTTCTTTACTCATTAATCAATGAAAGCCACACATAGATAGAAGGACCTCCTACACCATGAGGACACAAAGATGTCTTAGCATCAATGGAGAAAGATCTTCGTTCAATGGAAGTTTGAACGAAATGGTATCATTACTCCAAACATAAAACCATGGGAAAGAACACTGCAGTCTTCAATAGTTACTATGCCTAATACTAAAATTGATACCAAGCCCTAAAATATCTATTTATTACTGAATTTACAATATATAAATTTATTTTTATGTGGATTTATATATAATAATTTCCTAGATCCAGTCTATCCCTGTCCTATAAATATAATAAACTAGTTAATATCTGTGTATCAGTTTGGATTTCTGATAGACTATAATATTGACATTGATATTAGTTTTCCTGATTTGGTCTAGTATTTTACGCAATATATTAAAAAAGTTTTTTCACATGTTAATTTCATTACTTCATCATAGTTTCATCATCACTATTAAGTTAAAGGTCTAAAAATGTGGTGCCACAATTTTATTAGTTATAAGTTAAATATATACGACATCCCTTTAATTTTTCATCAAAAAGTTTCTGAGCCTCAGATATGTGGCAATATAAATAGAAAAAGGTATTGAATTTCTCAGAAAAACTTTCAATAAAGTTGGTATTTATAAACAGAAAAGAATAAGCATGCTGCAAATCTCACTGTTATGAGGTACAGCCTTCCAAGGGTAATGCAAACATGATTTTACCAGAGATTAGAAGAAAATCCTCTTTTAGCTATTCAAATCTGATAAATTATGTTCCTACTTATGCTTGCTATCTCCTCATGAAATAGGATCTTATTCTAATTTTGTCATCAAGTTCATTGGCAGAAAGAGCTGAATTTACTTATCCCATTTATCAAGCTAGTCAGAAACAAACCTAGAATATAATTCTCAGATATCCCAGAATAATATGCTATATTGGATAACCTCAGTGGAATGGGTAAACTGAGGACAAAATTGTCAGATATCTTCACTAATGTTTGATTACTGAACAGAGCACATGATGCTCATATTAACAGTACCTTTAGTAAGATGTATTTATGTACAAATTTATGTTAAGACATAAAAATGAGACTATTGCCCTAAAGACTTATGAGAACACACAAATGTAAAGTACAATAAACTTAAAAGATTATATCATCAGCTTCTTTAAATAGTGGGTTTTACTTCTGAATTCCAAGAAATTTCTTACCAAAAAGGACAAAGAGCAAGAAGATATGATGAGTATCAATAGTCATTTCTGCGTCCTCCTGGTCTTTCTGTGTAACTCCCACTGCAATAGCTGTGAGTCACTTTTACCTGTAGGCCTTTCCCTCATGATGGACTGTTCTGTGAACTTATGATCTAAAGAAGAATATCGTTTCTTTAATCTGTTTTATCAAATATCTTATCACAGCAATGAAAAAATAAGAAACATGTGTCTTTAATAGCCACTCTTATCTCTTATTGTAGTTCTTTCTAATTATAAAAATTTGACAAATTTTCACTGGAATACTTCATTAAAACTATTTAGAAACTCAGTTCCTTGGTGTTATATGACCCACATCCCCTGAAATGCTTTAAAATACTTCCCAAAATCAGGAAGGAGCAGTTGATTTTGGTTTTCAGTTTCAGGGACAAAGTCCATTATGTGAAAGAGTGTGTGGTGGAAAGAGTGAGGTGGCTGATGACACTGTGTATGGAGCAGGAAACACAGTGATGCCTGCTGTTTCTCAGCTCCTTTTCTCCTCTTTATCCCACCCAGGACACCAGCCCAAGGAGTGATACAGTCCATACTTAGGTAGATCCTCCTGACTTAGTTTACTTCATCTTGAAAACCTCCCATAGACATGGCTAGTTGTAGAATATTATTTTAAGTTGTGTTACATTTGTTTATGCTATGGAACATTTGTTTAATGATGTAAAGATGTGTTGCATTTGTGTAGTTCTGTGGAACTGTGATACTTTGCCTGTCTAAAACATCTGATGGTTTAATAATGAGCTGAAAGACCAATAGTAAGGCAGGGGAAAAGAATAGTCAAGGCTGGAAGTCAGAGAGAAAAAATAAGAGGAGAAATCTTACAGGAGAGAGAAGGAACAATAACAACAACAAAATTCAAACCAAACCAACCAAACAAACAAACAAAGATAAAAACAAGACAAACAAGGAGAGGAGGACATTAGGGGGCACCCACAGAGTAAGAGGGAAAGGTAAACAGAAATAAAAAAAGAGAAAAGGTATATGGGATAATTTAAGTTGGTTAGAAATAAGCCAGGCTGAGGCTGGGCATTTCAAATTAAGAACAAAACTTTGTGTGAGATTTATTTGGGAGCTGGGTGGCAGGTCCCCAGAATAACAAAGAGTAGAAAGACTACAAGAACCCACAACACCTACAAATTTGCTTCCTCCCAAGTAGACAGCCTAGAACAAACTTCACAGCATTAAATACATGTTTTACTCTTATCATTTTACTTTCCTGAATAATTGTTATGTGAATGAAACTCATTTAAAAACAGCAACAAAAATACAGCATTTACTATCCCTCATTTGGATAGAATTTACCCTGCTTCATGTTGGAGATTCAAAGAGGAGGAATAAATTAACTTTTTCTGGATGGAATTAACACTCCAGCAGGTGGTACAAAGCAAACAGATGTGCCCAGGAAAGACAGATAAAGGTAAAAAACACAAGCTGGACAGGAGAGAGGATAATAGAAAGTAAGAGCAAGAAGGAGATAGAAGCAAATATTCAAAGTTTTGCCTGATTAAACAATATTACCTAGGTTTTGTCCTTGTGTAAAGTTTTCTATTATATAATAAACAAATAAAAATGTGAATAGTTCATTCAAAAATTTTATTTTTCTTGACGCAATGACTATAAAGTTACTATTTATGAACTAAACTTAGTTCATAATGTAGTAAAAAAAGAGCTCTCCCACAGAGAGCTAGAAAATGTATTCTTCTGACTTTCCCTAATTGTAACATCCCCATTCTAATCTCCTGGTCTATAAATACCTATCTTTCCAATTTTACTATAAATAATTTTCATCACAATTCTTCATTTTGAGGCAAGAACTACATTTGCTAAAATAATTAAAAATCATTAAAAACTAAATATTTCTAAAAGATTATTTTTCTATATGGGGCTTCTCTCTCCATTCAAACACAATTTTTGAGCGACCAGGAGATAGTTCAGTGGTTAGGAGCATCGACTGTTCTTTCAAAGGTCCGGAGTTCAATTTCCAGCAACCACATGGTGGCTCACAAACATCTGTAATGAGATGTTGAGCTCTCTTGAGGAAGAGACCTGGGTCAGTCGTCCTTATCAACTTAGACCATGTATCCCAGTACGGACAAGTTCAACAAAATCATCATATACGGGCTGCTCATGCATGCATCAGCATTGCTAGGGCATAAATTTCAAATTTCATTTCAGGACCTGCATCCAAACTTGTAAGGAAAAAAAAACTATATCTGATTTGGATGCCATATAGCCCCCCAAATGGTTTTCTCTTGGGCATTTGTCCAATCCTTCCCAAGTCTGGTTTATTAGTAGTTAATATGAAGAGACAATTCTTGAGGAAAAAACCATGTCCCTCAAGCAATTTATCAACCATCCAGCCATCCACCAAACCTCCTCTTTGCCTTTGACTCACTTCTACCATTTTTTCCTTAATTATTATTTTGTATTCTAGCATAAATTACTCCAGAAACGCTTTTGTCTTTTGATTAGTATTCCAGTATAGGCACCCGGACTAATGAGTATGAGGTAACTGGTGATAGTTAGTAATAGTCATGGAGTGGAAGACCAGCTGAGATAGTCTGATCTTCAACACTAGATGATGCTTTCTCCTCTGGGCATCAGAATGAGAGGAATAAGTTATATTTTTATATATGATATTTAAAAATTAAATTTTATATTTTCTTCTGTTAGGAAGGTAGTGTTTAATTCGTCACATATCATAGATGACAGAAGAGTTCCAAGGCCACATGGGGAACAACAGAACTTGGAGAGAGAGGTGGTGAGAATGTAACTTACATTTTAATTGGCTTTTTTTGAGAATAATTTAAAAATTACATAATTGTTCATAGAAAGTCAGAGGGAAGAGATTCTGCATCACTTAATTGTCATGTTTCATCAAGAAAGCAAGTGATATAAGTAAATTATACCATACACTCACAGACACAATACACATAGTGTAAGATGTTACAGGAACCTTTCTGGAAAAAGCACTCAGACACTGATGAAGAGTGGAAGATAGAAGATGTTCCCAGTGGGCCAAAGTTAGGAAAGCTCCTAAATGGCCTTCGCACTGGGTTCAGCTTACATTCTCACCTTATGCTCTACAATCATGAAGTGGGGCAGTAGGCAAGCAAGAGTCTACAAAGGCACAGTTGGCAGTCAGAAGGTGTTAAAAACAACCCAGTGTTCCAATTGTTTTCTAGAACAGATCATTCTGTTCTAGATAGGAAGTGAAGCCATGCTTGACATACTGTCAGAAAAAGCAGTACTTTAAGTAAATCACTAAATATATCAACAAATCTGTATCTAATAATTGGTCTTTTCTATCTCATTCTCCTTCAGAGAATAAATTATATTCTCCCCGCCCCACCTGTTAGAAGACACTGAATTTAATACTGTTGACGAATTTGGTGATATTAGTCTCTAAATGATCATGTCAGTTGACTAAGTGAATCATCTTTAAGAAGTTGAACAAATGGAAAGCTGCAATCAGAATTTTGGTAACAGAAGACTTGCCTAGCTTTCTTGTCTAGGAATTGTGGACTTGTAAATGTTGAAACATTATTGCATATTTAAAATAAAGTTTAAACAATTATTTTTATTTTGTTATTTTTTATCAGTATATATCATTGTACTAGTCAATGTGACTTGTGAAGACAGCACTTTTCAAATATAAGATGGACCCAAGAAAGAGTGAACTTGAATAGAGTAATATATTTTAAACAAGTTGAATGCAGAGCTAAAATTCTACTTCCTTAAGTGCTTCTAGTTTAGTCACTTTCAGAATTCTGTGTTGGGTAGCACTTCCTTTTCAGAGTGACACACAGAAACACATTCATACGCATATGACGACAAATGGCACACACACACACACACACACACACACACATATATATATATATATATATATGAAAAAGAGGCAATAAACTTGAGGTGAAATGAAGGGGGAACAACATAGTGGTTTGAAGGAGAGAGCATAGGAGGGGTTGGAGATAAAAAGGAAAGGGAAGAATGATGTAATTGTATTTTAAATAAACTTTTTGCTTTTCTTTTATTCTTCTCTCATACAATACAGTCTGTTTTCCCCATCCCTTCTGTCCTCCCAGGTTTTTCTCCTCCCGCCTTCTCTCACCCTCAGATCCACTATTCCTTCATTCCTCCATTCCCTTCAAAAAAGAGTTGGCCTCCCATGGATATCGATCAAATACAGCATAACACAGTAAGACTAGACATAAATCCTCATATGAAGGGTGGGTTGAGGCAAGCCAGAAAGAGGAAAAGGGTCCCAAGGGCAGGAAAATGAGTCAAGAACACCCAAATTCCTGCTGTGACGAGTACCACAGGAACATCAAACTAACAAGCATAACATATTTGCAAAGAACCTAGTGCAAATACATGCAGTTCTGTAATTATTAGTCTCTGAGCCCCTGTGAGCCCTGCTTAGTTGATTATGCAGGCTGTGTTCTCATAGGTCCTTGATTCCCCTGATCCTTACAATCCTTCCTACACCTCTTCAACAGGATTCGCTCAGCTCCAAGTCGAGTGACATTATGGATTCTCTAACTGGGATTTTCTCCCTATATAATGAATGCTTGGCTATGGGTCTCTGCTTCTGCACCCATCAACTGCCAGAAGAAATCTCTACTGATGATTGGACATGACACTGATCTATGAGTCTAGAAGAATATCATGAGGTATTTTTTTTCTAATCTAGGTTTCTGGGTTATCAAAACTTTTAAATTAGTAAAAATACTATGCCACTTTCTTTCCCAATGATGTGGTTGGTCTTCAAATTTTGATTTATGGTTTAAGGGTTGTTTAACACTTTGGGGAACACTATCAGACAAATGGTTTAAATGAAAATGATAAGACTAAATAAAAACTATAAAAATTTGTGATTTAAAAAAAATACAAGCTGCTATAGTCCAGTAGTGTCACTTCCTAGGGTGGAAATAAAAGTTCCATATTTATTATAGCAGTAGCTATTATATTCATGAAACCAAAGAAACCTAAGTGCCTAATAAGTGATGAGTGGATAAACATAATCTGGTGCATACATACAATGGAACAAATTGTATTACTAACAACCATATGGTGTTACTTGTGACCATAGGGATGGCGCTTATTTAAAAGTGAAATCAGTCAAGAATTGCATCTCAAACAGCTGCTTGATCTCACTTCTATATGGATTCTAACAATGCTGACTGAATAGAAGGTGGGAGCAGAATGGCGGTTTACACAGACTGTAAGAGTATGGCGGAGGAAGGATTAGGAATCATGAGTTCCCTGCCTTACTAAACTCCAAAGTTTATGATGCAGGAGTGGTCTACAGGATCCAGTTCTATGTAGGAAGGTCTAATGTGTTACTCCATCTCAGGGCAGGTGGCTGGAAATAATCATGATCCACATCCTGAAAACAACAACAAAAAAATGATTTTGAGTGTTTTTACCATACAAACTCAGTGATGAGTGTGCCAATGGAAGTGTTTGCCTAATTTAAACTTTGTGCAATACGGATATGTCCATAGGCACAATAGCATGGTTTTCCTCTGTTTTGTGTGTTTGCTATATTTAATTTAAATAAAGTAGAAGATGCTAAGCCCATATCGCAAATACTTTTTGCTGCTTGCAATCTATGCATTTGGATGTAATTCCTGTTTTGATGAATATGAATGTTTTATGCAATTATGCATTATGTAGAAATTATGGTTTGTATGCTACCTCTAACACCATGTCATAAAGTATATTGCACTTACTTTGCTTTGCTCTTTTTATTCCTCAGTCTGTGTTTAGTCAACTGCCATGCCATTAAGGACTGCCATCACAGTCTATGCAGACTTCTGTAACAAAACACCAAAGCATGAGAGATTCACAGCCAGCAGATTTATTGCCGTTGGAGTCTGTGATGTCTGAGAGCAAGCTCCTGACAGATTTAGCTTCTTTCTCATAACCATCTGCCATCTTGCTGTGTCTCATGTCAGAAAGGACAGAACTGGAAGGCATCTCTCTGGGATGATATTTAAAAGAAAGC
>JAQHUG010000255.1:2353422-2367348 GCA_028555095.1 Dicrostonyx torquatus | reverse complement strand
ATGCCCCTCAACCAAAGAATGGATAAGGAAAATGTGGTACATTTACACAATGGAGTACTACACAGAAAAAATAATTACTTCTTGAGATATGCAGGCAAATGGGTGGATCTAGAAAACATTGTATTGAGTGAGGTAACCCATACCCAGAAAGACAAGTATCATATGTACTCACTCATAAGTGGCTTTTAGACATAAAGCAAAGAAAACCAGCCTATAGTACACAATCCCAGAGAACCTAGACAACAATGAGGACCCTAAGAGAGACATACGTAGATGTTGTCTACATGGGAAGTAGAAAAGGACAAGATATCCTGAGCAAACTGGAAGCATGGGGACCTTGGAAGAGGGTTGACAGTGACGGGTGAGGAGAGAAGGGAGCAGATAAAAATATATAACTCAATAATATCAATTAAACTAATTTTGTGATTTGAAAAAGATAGCACAAGGAAGGGTCGGAATTGAAGTGTTGGTTAGCAATAATAACACTTCAGACTGTCTTCTCACACATACACTGGATATGTTTTTTGTTTTGCTATCTTAAAATTACTCATGTATTCATTCACATATACCTTTACACAGTACTGACATTTCTGCCTTTGAACTTAGTTAGTTCTAGCACTTCCCCTTTTTTTATTGCTTTTTTAAATTGCCTCTTGCAGGTATCTACCAGTCTATAACTGCATTCCAGTCACAGTCTATGATTCTCTATGTCAAGACTTGTACAAGATGTAAGCAATTATCTGCCCGAGTTTTCAAAGGCTGAAATAAAGATTTTAACTTTGATTGACATCTTGAGTTGATGTTTGTAAGTTCTAGGGGAAGTATCTATTTCCATGTTCATTTTGCCTATTTTCAGAATTTGGTTTCTTGCAGCTGTCGTGTTTAAGTCCCTACTTCTTTGCTGGCTATCAGCTGATATTGCACATAACTAGGAAGATTACTCTTGCTTCAGTTACATGGCCATTTCAACTTTTAATTTGCAGTGATAAACCTCCTAGACTAAATTCCCCTCATGCTTTCAATGTCTCTATTCATTCTTTTACACCAAAAGATAACAGATCCAGGGAGGGTCTCTCCCTCTCTCTCCCTTTCTCTTCCTCTGTCTCTCTTCCTCTCTCTCTCTCTCTCTCTTTCTTCCATTCTTAATATTTATTTTATACCCCAACCATAGTTTCATATCCTTTCTCTCCTCCAAGTCCTGTTATCTATTAAGAAATTTGCCCATTTCTTTTAGTTTTTTTAATTTTGTCAAGTACAGGTTTTTGAAGTATGACTTAATGTTTCCCTGGATTTCCTCAGTGTCATCTGTTATTTACCCCTTTTCATTTCTGATTTTGTTAGGTTGGATATTCTTTCTCTGCCTTGTTGTTAGTTTGGATAAGGGATTGTCTATCTTGATTATTTTCCTTAAAGAACCAAAGCTTTGTTTCATTGATTCACTGTATTGTTCCCTTTGTTCCTATTTATTGATTTTTGCCCTGAGTTTGATTATTCCTGCCTGCTACTCCTCTTGGCAGTGTTTACTTATTTTTGTTCTAGAGCTTTCAGGTGTCCTGTTAACTGGGTAGTATGAAATCTCTCCAAATTCTTCATGAAGGCACTAACTGGTAATCATTTTCCTCTTAGCACCAGTTTCATTGTTTCCCATATGTTTGTGTATGTTGTGCAGTCATTTTCATTGAATTCCAGGAAGTCTTTTAATTTCATTCTTTATTTCTTCCTTGACCCAGAGGTAATTCAGTAGGGAGCTGTTCAGTTTGAATGAGTTTATAGGCTTTCTGTTGTTTCTGTTGTTATTGAAATTCAGTTTTAATCTGTAGTTGTCTGATAGAATGCAGGGGGTTATTTCAATTTTCTTGTATCTGTTGAGACGTGCTTTGTTAATGAGGACATGGCCAAATTTCCAGATTGTTTCATGATGTACTGAGAAGAAAGTGTATTCTTTTGTGTTTAGGTCAAATGTTCTGTAGGTATTTGTTACATCCATTTGGTTTATACAGTCTGTTAGCTCCAGTATTTCTGTTTAGTTTTTGTGTGAATGGACTCTCCATCGATAAGAATGGTGTTCTGACGTCTCTTAATCTCAATGCGTTAGGGTCCATGAGTGACTTAAGCTTTAGTAGTGTTTCCTTTACAAATGTGGTTTACCTTGGATTTGTGACATAGGTGTGGACAACCGAGTTGTCATTTTGGTGGATTTTTCATTTGATGAGTGTAAAGTGACATTTTTATCTCTTTAGATTAATTTTTGTTTTGAGGTGTATTTTTAGATATTAGAATACCTATATCAGCTTGCCTCTTGGAACTATTTGATTGGGATATCTGGGTTTCAGATGGAATTATGCTGGTGATTATGGGCATGGTAAGGAACAGGTTTACCTGAGGTTCAGGATGTTATCTTTGTTTCTGCTGGAGTGGGAGACTTCTGGAAGAGGTGTGGGATAGGATATGGTGAAGAGGAAAGGATGGGAACTTAGGGTTATGAGGAGCAGGTAGAGGCAGCAGAGGTGGGTGGTGTTTTGGCTTACTTGATTTTGGGGGAGTTTGTCTGGCCTCTTATGGGGTGGAAGGCTTCTCCCAGATGTGTGGGCCAGCATATGGTGATAAAGAGAGCAGAGACAGTCACAGTTTTGCTGTACTGGTGCAGGAGAGATGGGGCAGTCTACCTGGGCTTCAGGATGTTGTCCTGGCTTCTAGTAGAAGAGCTAGTCTCACTTTCTTAACTGCTGTGGGGTTTTAATTATCTTTGCCATCTCCCTTCATATCACCACGATGTTTATTAACTAAGAATATATATGTACCTGTTACTGAAGACGTTTTCTGAATTTTACCTGCCTCTTTGTTTGACTTATATAATCTACACATTTCAAAGATAGACTTATTTAACTTGGACCGGTAACTAGGCTTATCTTTTGGATAATCAAAATTAGAGCACCTAGATAAGCAACGCCTGCAAACTGATTTGAGATGAGGCAGTTATTTGTTAAGGTTTCAAAGAGAGTTTGTTATTGTACAGATAATAAGGATTCTATGTAAGAATGAAAGAATCAATGTCTCCACAAGCCCCATAGACATGGAAGTCATTGTTGTCTGTCAAGAGGGCATGAAAGCTTAGTTATCAAAAACAGGAAAGAAAAGAGTAGATGCCCAGTTCCTTAATGAAGCCTGTAATAGCTTTCACGTGTTTCTCTTTAGTGACAATGTTGGGGTGACTAAGATGTAGAATAGACAGAGAAATAAATACCCATCCAAAGCATGGAAAGGTCATAACAAATGTAGAGGAAGTGTTCTTCATTTGTTAAAATGCTATAATGAGTTATATGGCTAAATGAAACTTAATACAGGCTCTGAAAATACATTTAGTCAATCTCACTGAAGTGCTCCCTGGAGAAAAGAACATTCATGTTAATAAGAAAACCTCAACATGCACTGATAAGGATTTGATTAATTTTAATTCAGAATGTCCCTGAAAATAAAAGTGGGTGCTTTTCCTATGATCTTTGTACTCCTTGAACAATTATGAAACGCGATTCTGGGTTCTCTTCAGGTTGCCCTGGCTAAGGAGACTAAGTTTATTAAGGCCCAATGAAAATAGTGGAACCAACAACCTGTGAGACCTTATATTTCAAAAATATTATTGCCGTATTATTTCTAATTCTACACCAGTTTCTAAGTCAAAGTGCTACACTATTTATTTTTCCCATTGGTTAGATAATCAGCCTATTGGAAAGAAGAGGATTAGCATTAAATGCATTGAAGGAAAATAGTCATAAGAGCCTTTGAGGCATGAAATAATGGAAGGTTATCATCTCTCTTTGGTGTTGAGTAAAGCAGAAACACAGTCAGGCAAAGCAGTGAGTGGATGATTCGTTTAGTTTACCCTTATTCAATCAACTTTCAAATCACATAATAAAACTTTCTAAATATGTTTAATAATATAAAAACAATACAAAAATGAAGGTGTGTATTAGCACAAATTAGCCACCATTGTCTAAGTATAACTTTGGTGTTTGTAACCAAATCCCTAAATTTCATTATAATATATTTTGTATATATTGTACATATTTTGTATATATTGTATATATTGTTCATATATATTTCTATATGTTGCTTTCATTAGTTAATGAATAAAGAAACTGCCTTGGCTTTGATAGGGCAAAAATTAGGTAGCCGGGAAAAGCTAGGCAAAATGCTGGGAGAAGGAAGGCGGAGAGAGAGATGCCTTGGATCCGCTGGAGTTGGATGCCGGTTAGAATCTCTGGTAAGCCACTGCCATGTGGTGATACACAGATTAATGGAGATGGGTTAAACTAATATGTACGAGTTAGCCAATAAGAAGTTAGAGCTAATGGCCAAGTAGTGTTTCATTACAGTTTCTGTGTGGTTATTTTACGTGTAAGCTAGCCATGTGGCTGGGACAAACAGCAGCCCCTCCTTGTAACATATATTGTTTTATAATTATGCTAATTTTAACAGATAAAGTACTTGGAAGTTTTTCTTTTTTTGAAAAATTTTTTTGAAATTAAAATATTATGTTTTCTCTCTTATCCCTTCATTATAACCTCATTTGCTTTCTCCCAGATTCTTGGCTTCCTTTAAAAATAATTATATTCATATATATATATATATGTGTGTGTGTGTGTGTGTGTGTGTGTGTACATAAGCACAATAATATACATTCAGCCCTGAAATCTACACATACAGATAACATTGTACATACGAAGCAGTTTGAATTTGTGTATTTTTTCAAAAACCATAAGTTATCCAAACTGAAAATTTTTAACTTTTTTTTAACCTTAGCAAGAATCCCATTTCAGGAAAATTGGCAGCGCTAAAACATGAACTATCAGTGGAAACAAAACAGCCTATATTAATATGAATCAGAAATCCCTGAGAACTCACTAGTAGGATTACTTACTTGTTAACTTTTATTAAGTCTGTAGCCTGAGCATGAACTAGCTTCAATATGAGAAGCTCATGTAACATTTTTTACTGGAATATCTTGCCATAGAGCTTTCCTTCTTCCCCAGACCATAAGCATGTTCCAGTTTCTCATAAGAAAGTTCTTAGAAAGTTACCTCTTTTTTTGTTTGTTTGTTTTTTTGTTTTTCGAGACAGGGTTTCTCTGTGGCTTTGCAGCCTGCACTGGAACTAGCTCTTGTAGACCAGGCTGGTCTTGAACTCACAAAGATCCGCCTGCCTCTGCCTCCCAAGTGCTGGGATTAAAGGCCTGCGCCTCTATCGCCTGACAGAAAGTTACCTCTTTATACCTTATCAGGAACAGATTCAGATATGGTACAAATGTTGGAATTATCAATAACTATGATCAGTCATAAATTAAGGACAGTAATGGAAAAATGTAAGTATTAAGTAAAAAAAAAACATGTTCAGCATTTCTAAAATGAAGAAACTAGTTTTAAGAATAACAATTCTGTGATAGAAATGGGAATCAGTAAGTTAGCATGGGAATAGCAAATAATTCCCAGTCTGAGGTGATAGGAATGGAAACAGTCAGTACAGTGTTTGCCAGCTGAGCATGAGAACCAAGTTTGAATTGTTGGCACCCAGGTAAGAAATTCGGCATGGTGGATGTATGTAATCCCAGTACTAGTAGGCAGAGGATGGCGGCAGGTCTCTGGGCTTCTCAACTCAACCAGCCTAGCCTACTAGGTCAATTTCAATGAGGGAAATTTTCTTAAAAATAATTGTTGGCCAGGGCTATCCAAGAAACTCCAAAACATATATCCTATTGCTATTGTCTTTGGTTTCTTCACAAAGAGGAAAGGTGAATCCTTATTGCTGAGGACATATTATACTTCAGATATAGGGCTCAGAGGTCCCTGAACTGGAACTGACCCAAGTACCCCCCTCTCTGAGGACTAGCTTCTGTGACACTGGGAAGAATCATGAAAGCTTCAAAGGAAGGAAGAAACCAACAGTCCTGCCTAGCTATGGTGTCTGTGAACCCCCAACATGGATGGTATGGTAACCTCAAGGGTGCAGCAGTGTATGCAACCTTAGTAGTACCCACAGATTTCATTTTTTTTTTTGTCGGTAATATAGTAGTTTAATTTTTTTGTTGTTAAAAGAGAAATTTACATTTACTCCCTTTGTCCCAGGCTTTCGCGCTCCCCCAATATTCCTCCTCCCTCCCCATGCTTCCTTAAGAGAGGGCAGGGTACCCTGTCCTGTGGGAAGCCCAAGGCCCTCCCCCAATCCCGGCCTAAGAAGGTGTGCATCCATATAGATTAGGTTCCCCAAAAGCCAATACATGAAGAAGATATAGGTCCCTGTGCCATTATCATTGATTTCTCAGTCAGTCTCCATTGGCAGCCACATTCAGAGATTCCGGTTTGGTCATATGCTCATTCAGTCCTGGTCCAGCTGGATTTGAGCTCCCAATAGATTAGGCACACTGTCTCAGTTGATGGGCCAGTCCTTCCGGGTCCTGACTTCCTTGCTCATCTTTCTCCCACCTTCTGCTCTTCAATTGCATTTTGGGAGCTCAGTCCTTTGTTCTGATGGGAATGGTACCCACAGATTTCTAATTGGATTTAAGACTTGCTCCACAAAATAGCTATGACTATTAAACGTGGTGATATTTCATTTGTCTTTTAAGAAATAAAGCTTACTTGAAGATCAGAGGATAAGTGGCAGCAGTGATCAGCCATACAAACCAGGCAGTGGTGGCACACACATTTAATTCCAGTAACCATACTTGCTTGCCATAGAACCGAGGTGGTAGTGGGCATGCACCAGGTCCTCTGGTTATATTACAGCTGTTAGCTTGCTGTTCTTATGGTACTACTAGTAGGGTGACCAAGTATGTCTATGACTATCTCCCCTGCATTTGGGATTCTTTTATCCTTTTGGATTGCCTTGTACAGCTTCAGGGTGAGGGCTTTTGACTTGACTTATCATATCATGATTATATTTTGGTTTGGCTATGTTCTTTTGTGTTGTAGGAAGCCACTTGTTTGTTTTCCCAGTCGCCCAGACTCCTGAAATAATCACACAAAAACTATATTATTTAAATCACTGCTTGTCTTCTTATTAGCTCTAGCTTCTTATTATCTAACTCTTACATCTTAATTTAACCCATCTCCATTAATCTGTGCATTACCATGAGGTTGTGGCCTACCAGCAAAGTTTCAGTGTATCTGTCTTCATCAGCAGCTCCATGACTTCTCCCTGACTCTGCTTTCTTCCTCCCAGCATTCAGTTTAGTTTTGCCTGCCTAGCTAAGTTCTGCCCTGCTATAGGTCCAAAGCAGTTTTTATTCATTAATGGTAATCACAGCATTAAGAGGGGCATACCACAACACTTTTGGAGGCCTTCTCATTTCTAAATGGAAACAGAGAGGGGTGGATCTGGAAGAAAAAGGTGAAGGTAGCCTGAAGGAGTAGAGAGAGGGAAAACTGGTCAGAGTGTACTGTATGTATGAGAGGAGGCTATAGTTTCAATAAATTAAAATAAATCATGTTTTCAGGCACAAATCATTTTTCTTTTCTTGGTTTTTTTTTATGGTATCAGATGAAAAGCCCACATTTTTTTTCCTCCAGTGTAATAGAACTGTGCAAGTCAATACAGAAACAATGAAGTTAGGTCAGCAGGGACAAAAAAATAAGTCTTATAGCTTATCATCTTTGTGTTCACTCAGTGTAAGTGGATAATAGGACATATTTAAGAAGAAGAGTATTAATGGAGGATAAAGGAAATAGAAGCAATCATTTTCCCTCAAGATACCATCAGTTACATATCATTTGTGTATATTTCTATTACCATGAGTATAACTAGGAAAACACCCCCCAAATTTACATTTCTTGAGATCTTGAGCCATTTCCCCTCATCTTTATTGTGTCCTGAATCCTGGAAACCTGAATAGGAATGGCAATAGAGTGAAAATGTGCAGAAACTTTGACACCTGCAGAATAGATGGGGTTGGGTGGTGTGTGTGCACTCTGATGAAGTGACACCTACTATGGGCTGAACCTGGGCATGTTCATTATGTACAGCACAGGAGAAGAGGTTGAACAGCTGCTACAGGTCTCTAAAAGTGAGAATTTTCAAAGCTGTAAAATCCTGGGAGAAGGGAGAAGCTGAAGTTGCTAGTTTGTGTGCACACTGATCACAGGCTTGAATTCAGATGCCTAAGGAAAGCTTTGTAATCCTTGTGATCCTGTTCCATATGGAAAATGACTTTTCTATTAGTGAGGTATATTGGCTCAAAGATAATTATATATCATTTTCCATACCTTACATATTATGATATGTTTTTCTTATAGATAGGACATAAGGGAAGAAAAAAGGGGCCCATTATAAACTTATTATTTATGGAATTTAATAAAAGCTATATGAAACATGTGTTCTTATCTTCATCATTAGTTTTGTTTAATAAAAAATCATTATCAATTAGATTATTCAGCTGGTAATATTTTCTCCTCTCAACCTTCATTTGAGATGAACATTTGTATATATTATTAATATTGTTCTTGCTCATATTGCTTTACTTAGTTAATTAAATGTGACCATTAAGATATGGTATGAATTTCTACCTACACATCTTCAAACTTTTAACTTAATTAGGAGACTAAGATGCTATAAATAAATGTTGTCTCATCCACTTGAATCTCAGCATGAAATGGGCATCAAAGTGATCCCAAAAGATCCTGGATTTTGATCCTGATAGCAAATAGGGGATGACTTTCAAACACTATAGGATGAGAAAGAATATATTTTATAGATGGGGAACATGTAAATAATTAAAAACAAATAGAGGAAAATGGCAAGATTTTCATTGGCTCTAGCTTTTCCTTCTTTGTAGTGCCATTATACATCCATATCTTTCAAGCTTTGGCCAATTGACCTGACTTAGTCAATGAAATATCGGCAGTCATGACAAAATACATCCTGGAACCTGTTTGCCTTCTTTTATTGACTCTCTTTGTTCCCGCTGTTGCTATAAAAGGAACATGGGTCTTTATTAGTAGCTTGCTCAAGAAGAATGAGAGGCACACAGAACAAACTGGAATCCCACTTAGGAACTGGCTGTAACAGTTAAGACTGGTGCATCCAGCAAGATTGTTGAGTTCATGGAACTGTTAGAAATAAATAAATTCTTGTAATTGCATGTCAGAGTTTGAGACAAACTGTTAAGATTGTTGTGACCACAGTCAGCTAAAATAACAGACAACATGATATCTTATTATTGTACTATTTGATAAATTTTGACATCTAAGTCAGCACGATAAATTCTATTATAATGTATGCTAATTACTATAGAAGGTAGTGAATTTTAAATATTCTAGAAGAAATATAGCTATGTGATGTGGGAGTGTTCTCCTGTATTTTGTATTACTTTCATTGGTTAATAAAGAAGCTGCCTTGGCCATTTGATAGGGCAGGACTTAGATAGGGGGAAAGAGAAGAGGACGCTGGGACAAAGACTGGGTCAGGGAGAGCCTCCATGAAGCCGCCAGGGTCAGACATGCTGTAACTTCCCCGGGAAGATCACCACCTCATGATGACACACAGACTTTTATAATGGGTTAGTTTTAGATATGAGAGCTAGCCAACAAAAGGCTAGAGATAATGGGCAAGGCAGAATTTAAATGAATATAATTGTCGTATGGTTATTTCGGACATAAGCTAGCTGGCGGCTGGGAGCCAGGCACCAGGAAAATTGCCTCCCACTATTACAACAGCTATGAGAAGAAGTTAAACCGTATTCACATTTTGTCACATTTAATAATATTAGAAAAGAAAAATGTATATGATAACCACTATGCTCAATTGTGAGCCAAACAAAAGGACAAACAGCATTTTTAACCTTTGTGATAGGAAGAATATGGAATAAATCATCATTAAATATACAGGAAGAAATAAATTATATCATGGCTTTCTTTTAGCAAAGATATTTTTGGTACATTTGTATGGCCTTACTAATATTGCCAAAAATTTACTACATTTTTAAGAAATGATAATTTTGTCAATAAGGACAATTTCATAAATACAAGGCATATGGGTGTTTTTATCTGAGCACAGAATCATGGCTTTCTTCTTCAGCTGGATCAGGTGCAGTTCAGCGCAATTGAAGTGAATGTTTCTGATGTTTTAAGTTCATCTCCACTGGAGGTGTGAAAATAGTATTTACTTCACTTTTATTATGAATGTCTTAGAACTGTTTATGCATGACCAGATGTAGATGTTTATTAGTCTTTTCAAAACTCAATTCAATAAAAAGCCATGTCAACAAAGTTCAAGGTTTGAACATTTTACAAATTCAATTTTATGGTATAAAGTGACCTACAGCCCATTATATAAAATATCAAGGTTTTTCTTTTCAAAATATTTGTAAAGAAATGAAATGCCATCTGAAAAAAATACTTGATAAGTATACATAATTACAAGAGTGTTTTATTTTGTCATTTAGCATTGATTGGGCAGTTAAGCTGAATATACAAGGTACAGAATGCACTGCATCATATCTGTTCTAGTTCAAATATATCATAGTTGTAATTAGTTGTGTTTTGTTTTCTATTTTTACTCTCTGTGGGCCCACTACCTAGCTCCCAATACAGAGAGTTTTGTCCTTATTTAGGAATATCCAGTATTAGCTTGTCTTGTTTCTAGCCAGACTTTCTAACCTAAATTATGCCATTTCTCTTTAACTACATTTTGCTTCTTGATCACTTATCTTTATTCCATATAACTTTCATTCCTGCTTACTGCATGGTTGGTTGTGTTGTTGGATGGCTAGCCCCTGTCATCCTTCTCTCTTTTGCCTTTCCTCATTCCTGGCCACTCCCTAGATTTCTCCTCCTATTTATTTTCTCTGCTCACCAACCCATCTATTTCTTTCTTCTGCCTACCTACTGGCCATTCAGGTCTTTGTTAGAACAATCAGGTGTTTTCAGCAGGCAAAGTAACACAGCTTTTCAGAGTTAAATAATACAACATTAAAGAATGCAACACATCTTTGCATCATTATACAAATATTTCACAGCATAAATGAATGTAACACATCTTAAACTAATATCTTATGATATACAGGCTAGTGGGAAAAAAGAATTATGAATAGTAAACAGTGAATATCTGGTTTCTGAGGTAACATACTTATTGTTTTGCCAATTTTTAATTATAATGTCCATTTATTCATACTTTGGATCTAAGTTTCAGGATATAAATTGGATCTCTTCCTGCTTAAATTTATATCAGTGACTTGCAATCCAAATCCAAACTGTAATATACATATATATATATATATATATGTACATTACACACATACACACACACACACACAAACACACTGTGATCAGATCTTACCCTTATTTGATCTCTTTGATCAGATACAGTTTTTCTTTGTTTTTTTTATGTGTTTAAATTTAATTTTTTTCTCTTTCCCTTCCTCCCCCTCCCTCTTTGTTTTCCTTCTTTCCTTTCTTCTCTCTTGAACTCACAGTCTATGTATTCTAGACAAGCACTCTACCATTGAGCTGTGTCTCCAGCTTTTAATTGTTCTTCTGTGTTGAATAGTAACTCATGTTGAAATGGATGCTCTAGTATAAAATGTGTGGCTACTCTTTGGAGCAAGGCATTCATTCTTCAAGATATCTCTAATAATTTCACTGATTTCCCTACCCTATGGGCCATTCTCACATGAATGTCCCACTTAGGTCTCTGGATATAAATGTCTGACTATCTGTGTCTGGGGGAAAGTGAGCAAAGAGGAATAACAAAGAAAACTGACTTCTAATTTAAATTTGAGGCAGACAGACTTCCTTCAAATTTTGGGTAAAAATGGCGCCACCTGGAGAATGGAATTCTAAAGGAAGTGTTGAAACTGTTGCTACTATTGAAGTGTTGTAGTATACCACTGGAAGAAACTATCTCATGCATGCAATATTCTAGGTGTTTGAGTAGTTTGGAGAAAGCAGAAATTAAAGAATTTAATATACTTAATTGGAAGCACTAAAGCATTCAAAGAAGCATTAATGAGACTCTCATCTTCTGTGGCTGGAGGGCAGAGACAGCTTCAGCGTGGTCCAAAGACTTAATTAGAAGAGTAAAAGAGCTTCAGAAAATGTTGGAAACTGAATAATTCTGAGTCAAGAAAGCCTGCTATTTCAAAGAGCTGTGAAAGTAGAGACTCTCAGTTCTGCTATGTTCTTGATGGCTGCAAAATATCTTACTCCTTACAAAAGACTAACAACCTCCCTCTTATGCCAATGCATAATTTCTTTTGCCATTGAAATAAATAATGTTCTTATTCTAGGATCTATTTACATGTACTTAACTAACCACAAAATAAAGACCTAAAAAAAAAATCCTACCTAAGGAGGTACTAAACCTGACAGAGAGAAAGAGGGATGGATGGTTATTTCTGATAATAATATGCACAGAAGCCTATAGACTTATTTATCCATGGGATGGAACCCTAAGTGCACTCATAGATTAAAGGAGTATGGGCAGAGTACCTTCAGCTGATAGACTTTGGCATGCCCACATTATCCTAGGGAACTGTTAAAATATGCCAACATCTCTGGTGGGAGCTTGAAGATGTGAGGGTTTTCATTCTGTAAAGCAGAAATGCTGTTGAGCTCTGGCAGATGGTGCAGGAAGGAGGAGGAAACAAACATGTTGAAGTAAATATACTGTGAAAAGGCTGAAAAATCCTCCAGCTAATTGCATTCTGTAAGGCAGAACAAAGGGCACTTCATTTCTCAAATTGCAAAGGATTGCACTTCTTAGGAAGGCACCATTATCATTGAAATACTCAGAATGCTTGTATTCCACAGGCCAAAGCTTTAGTGGGCCTTACTGAACCTGACTGACTCCATGACGGCTTTGCTAAATCTTGGAAATTGAAGTGATTCATCTTGATTGAAATTGACAGGCATACTAGCTTTTCCTTCCCACCCAGCAGTGTCTCAGTCTCGACAACTTCCCATGGGCTTGTGTAGAGTCAGAAAAATCATCCATATAGTATCCCTGAGGTAGGGTTGACATTATAACCATGCCATTTATTATTACGTGTGATCATATACCACCTAGACAATTTGATTAATAGAAAAATTTCAAAATGTTTCAGTGTATGCATGAGATATAAGTGTGTGCGTTTAGCGTTGTATATGCCACGGTATATGTGATGAGGTCAGAAAACAACTTTTGGGGTTGCTTATTTCCTTTCACCCTAGGCTCTAGGGATCAAACGTAGGTCTTTAGGCTTCTTTTGCAAGTACTTTTACCTGCTGAGACATTTCACTAGGTTTCCACAGATGTTTATAAATGCCATTTTTATTGCATATCATATTCACTCTCTTTGAAATTATACTTGGCCGACTATCACATTGTAGAATACAGTTCCTGCCAGTTGTACTATATCCTACCTTGATGAAGTACTCTTTGGGAAAATCATAGGCAAAAATAAGTGGTCTAATTTGTACTAAAATGTGTCTGCATCTTACTTAATTACTCAGGCTTCTTCAGGTTAAACACACACACACACACACACACACACACACACACACCCCTAGACATTTTTTTCTGCCCATCAGTTCCCTAATAACCATCCAAAGGCTTAACATTGCTTACAAATATTTGGCCAATGACTCAGGCTTATTACACTAGCTTGTGCAGTTAAATTAACCTATCTCTATTAACCTATGTATTGCCACATGGCTGTGGCATTCACTCACTTTCTACATGTCTTGCTTCCTTGAGTTGGCTGGCATCTCTCAGGCTCCACCCTTTTTCATTTGTATCTCTGTTTGGATTTCAGGCCTGGCTCTATCCTGCCTTGACGTAGGCTGAGGCAGCTTTATTTATTAACCAATGAGAACAACATATATTCACAGCATACAGGATTCCACAGTTCACAAACACACACACACACACACACACACACACACACGGTGGGGGACAATT
>JAQHUG010000255.1:2328317-2344752 GCA_028555095.1 Dicrostonyx torquatus | reverse complement strand
GGTGATGCTTGCCTCTGTAGTTCCTGTTCACTTACTTAGATTTTCTGTTTCTGAATGCCCTCAGTTTGGTTTTTTGTTGTTGTTGCTTTTATTTTCATTTTCGGGTCTTGAACATTTTTATTCATTTCCTTCAGTTTTTTTTTTATCTTCTCCTTCCGTAAGAGATTCATTCATTTCTTCCCATTGTCTGTCTTTTCCTTGGTTTCTTTAAAGTACTTATTCACATCTTTATTAAGGGCCTCTATCATCTTAATAAAGTTATTTTAAAAGTGTTTTATTTTTTTGTGCGTTATCTGTGTTGGAAGTGCTGTAGTAGGATAATGGCTATGATGGTGAAATACTGTCCTTGCTTCTGTTGATTATGTTCTTACCCTATAGCCTAGGCCTCTGGGTTTTTTGGATAATTAGAGGCATAAGTAAATGATTTTTGAATTTGTATTTGACAGGGGAGTGTTTTTTTCCTTTTGCTTTTGTTTCCTTTCTGGTCTTCTGGTATCATTTGCTGTGGCTGAGTAGAGACTCTCTACTCAAGTTGGGGGTTGAAGTTCTGAGAACTGGCATGGTATCTTGTCCAGCATAGGGTCTCCATCCAAGTTTGAAGCTAGGAAATAGCAGTGAAGAGGAGAGGGTAATTGGAGATTGTGACAGGAGGGCACCTGCAGAATGAAGAGATCCAAAGGGTGGCCTGTCTTGAGTTCTGATGGCCAGAGTGTCCTCTGGTGCAGCAGGTAGTCTGTGCTGCCCTTATGCTTACCTACATGTGCTTTTGGCTGGTATGGCCAGAGTTGGGAGTAGGAACAAGGCAAGGGGGAGGGTTGTGGAGGCATGATAGAGGATTGCATCTGTGTAAACTGATTGAGTGGGAGAATTCCACTGGTAGGCTGCCAACCTGTTCTTCAGGATGGTGTGCACTATACTCGAGCAATGGATGCCTGTCTGAGTTGTGGGGGTATATTTAAGGAGTGGGTTGGGGTGGGAGGAGAAGGGTGGCTAGAGATTGGGTTTATGGAAACAGAAATGAGGGAGTGGGAGTGTTCTGTGAATGGGAGGCCTACCTGTTCTTCTGGTTGACACAGCCTGCCTTATTCATCAATCTTAACCCTAAATTGCCAAAACTTTACTCTTCACTGGGATCTTTCATACTCAACAACTCTTCCCCAACTTTTTAGCATTTTTTCTCTTCATTTTTAAGTACAAGAAAATTTTTCTTATCTCCTGACTGTTATTTGTCTTCCATCTCTTCACCAGGTATTCAGAATCTTTGATTCATTTTTATTAATTTCCCTCAGGGTAACACTTTTCCTGGTTCAATTTTTATTATTGAAAAACAGACTTTTTCATGTGATCAGTTCATTCATATAACTTATCATCGTGGATGGTTTTTAATTCTGCTTTTATGGTAGAAACAAAACAAATTTGAATTACCTCAAAATTAGTGACAGAACCTATAAAATGTTTATTAAATTGCATTTGTGAATCAATCAATAGTAATCTGTATAGTCAATAATTGCACACGTATATACTATTCTTTGCCATACACATTAGCAGTTAAGCACACATGAGCATGTGTCATATATAATGTGGCAATAATTAAAGAAAAGGGAAAAAAAAACCAAGAATGAGAGAGAAGCTGTTTTTGTATCCAGACATTCATATCATTTCCATCTAATTGTGCATGCACTTAGAGTGATATAAATATGCAGATTTAATGGTATGTATAAATATTATGCCCACCCACTCTTATCCAGTGTTTTTACTTAGTTTGTTAATAGGTCTTGCATTTTGATAGACAAAGTAAAAGCAGTAGCTAATTCCAGGTGAAATTTAACAAATCTCCCATTTAATACCTGAGATAGAGAGGTGACAACAATTCACAAATCTCATCAGCTGCAGCACTCTGGAGAGTGGCCCCTACACCTTGCCAGGAAAAAACAGAGCTGGCCCTGAAGGTTAAAGGTGTGAGAGAACTGACCCCAAAGACTGGAGTAACCAGGGCAGGGTATTTACTGGAAAACTCACCCTGGTGGTGAAGACGGGGAAGAGCAGGCTGACTAACCCTGAACTCCATGGGCCCAGAACCAAGGATATGTGTTGGCCACCAAAGAATCCACCCCATCTGTGATCTGCTGGAGGATGGCACGAGGGAGGGAGGTTGTTCCTGCAGAACCAGTGCTACAGGATCCCCATGACACAGGACAGCAAAAGGATTTCCAGAAAGAGTTCCATTGAGTGCCCAGGATTGTTGGGGTAGCAGAGACCAGGGACCTTGAAGCAGACCGTTGATTCTTTGGGACAAACACCAGCATATAAAAATGTATGGATAAAGGACTTTACTACATGACTCACTGCGTCACACTGCAGCTTCCATGACGAGATCTCCTCACCCCCCCTTTTTTTTCCTTCCTTTTTTCTATTACATTTTATTTCATTTTATTTTAGGGTTGGGGGAAAGATGGGCGGGACTAGAAGGCATGATGTGAGAAGCATAAAGAATAAATTAAAAAAGTAAAAAAAAATCACAGAGGTCAAAAAATTAATAAAAGGATAAGTCTGAAAATCTTATCAAATTCTAACATCAACATCTGCCCTGAGAGCATCTGTCAAAGGTCTGAAGATTTTAAATTTTAATAGGTCTTCTGAGAGGAAGACTTTGCAGTATCCAAAGTTAGCACAGCATGGGGAGTTAGAAAAGGTTGCCTCCAAAGAGCTGTTTTTCTCAAAAGGAGAATGAATTTGGTGAAAAGGTGAGCTAGAAAAAAACAGACTCTATCCGGGGTGTCACACCATGGAGACTTTCCCCATTATGGCCTTTGCCCTGAAAAGAAGTAGAAAAATGTCCTCAGTGAAATTACTCAATGAAAAACTGACACATAACTTTTGTCCAGACTTTGCATTGTCTATGTGACCCCAAGTCATTTGATACGTCCCATGTTAGTTATATTTCAGGCGTTTGATGGCAAGTACAAAACACACTTCAAACGGAAGTCTCAGAGGAGTCCTATGAATATGTTTCTAGAGAAAAGTCATGGGTTACATTTACCTTGTACTTTGGGCTACTTGAAGTAATTGGTATTAGAGTTGCTTTTAAACCCCAGACAACACAAAGCTATCCGTGTCAAGGCTTTTTTACATTTGAGTGAATATGTGAATTGGGTATATTCTTTTTCAAACTGAAATTTGAACAAGATGTCTTCTGATATGAGTTACTTTATGATGGGGGTGTCATATACAACAAACCAGTAAAATAAATGAAAAGCCACCTTTTATCTAATTGGATTGGCGGTTCCATTATAAATCAGTGATCCTTTAAAAGTATGACATATGTCAAAACTACCACATGACCAGAAAAAAAAACACTAGATAATGTTAGCCAAATTACTGAAAAATATAATGAGCATGGTTTCAGGAAAAAAAAATGATCTGGGCTGTGGAAACCAACGTTCATGTCTCAGTAACTTACTTAAAATATATTTATTTTTTCACAATGGTTCAACTAATGACTTAATCCAGGAATCAGGTTTTTGTAGGTATTTTCTGTCCATCTATTCTTGTTTCTGGTCACTCTCATATATATTATGGGGATTGGAAGTTGAGAACTCCCTGGAGTTGGTCTCTTGCTTTATTTCAGAAGGAATACTTGTAGCTACATGTGGCACTTGATTTCACAAAACTAGTCACACAATTCTTAACTTCAGGAAAGACTAGGATGTATGGCAACAGAAACAGAATAGTAGGTTAGCCTGAGTGTGTCTTTTCCATTTTTTTATTTAACAAAGCTTAACTGAATTAAAAATGAATGAATGAAGAGATGATGATTGAGTCACATTTACTATGGCCCAGCCCCTGATATTTGACGTTGACAAGTTAATTCCTATCCCCTATGACTGGTATATTTAGGTAATTAGAAGTTTTTGTTTGTTTCCTCAAAGTTGGTTTCTAGGTTATTCAGTCTTACCTTTTCTTAGTTTCTACATTCTCACCTTTTCAACTGTACAAGTATATAATGATACTGACATTTTTCATCAATAGTTAACTGTCTTTAAAGAGTTGATCTGCATGAATCATCTTTAATGATGTTCACTTTTATCCTTCTTCATTCAAAGCCTATTATGAAATGCAATAACACAGAAGCCAAACAGCATAAGGGCTTATTTGATGACTGCATTCATAAGAGAAAATTGACTCTATCATTTCATCCTTCTGGTTCAGATCAGTTTAAAAAAGGGACTTTGAAACTTGGCTTCTTAAAGTCTTTAGACATAAACCAATTTGCATTTTTGACAGAAAGTACCTGAAACACTTCTTTTTTAATAATTAATTTTCTAAGTGAAATCAAGAATATTTCTTAAGGACAAATAAAAGATGTGTTACAAGGAGAGCAGAGAGCAGGTAAGATTGACTATAACATAAAATGAAAGCAATACTAATTGAGCTGTTAAACCCAGAGTGAAAGGGATATTAAAAATTTCCTTTTTGCAACTGTGCAGGCCAGCATATGAGGAAAGTTAAAGTCAGTTTATTTACAAGTCTAGACTTCTTGAATCTTTGCAAGTCTTTGAGGCTAATAGTAGTTAATTACAAGATTTCAAAAACTGGCATATATTATGAATTTCTTATAGAAGTTTATAAAGTAACAAAATAAAATTAGTTGCTTTCAAACATTGTTTTTGGCCTGGTTGGAAATGGTTCATCTCCCAGGGCTTCGCTGTTGGAGATGTGGTCCTTAGCATGAATGAGAACTGTGTAGTGCTTCTAAAAGTCCTTTGGCCATTCGTGGTGCATCTGTGGAATGTATTAATTTAATTTGTTTAAGTCATTAGTCTCTTTTTGAGTTCCTAGGACTCCATGTGATCTCCTACACGTTATCCATGTAATGCTGCTGCAGTGACAACATCTGTTATGAGGTCTGTACCAGAGCCAAGGTAACAGCAGTATTGGAGATTTACTTTTGCATAACTATAAGCTAAATAAAGCATTTTCTTCTGAAAAGTAGCCAGAGTCACTTTTAATGATTACTTTAGAAAATGAATTCTGAATATCCTCATATAGGAGCCATGTAACTACACATCACACTTTTTAGAGTCAGCAGGATAGAATATGTAAAATATGTAATACATCATGATCTTTGACTTGGAAGCTTAAAAATGTAGTTTATGATGATGAACTATGTTATTAATGGGTTTAAAATTCCATATATCCAATATTGATAAAAGATTATATTAATTGTTATGAATGTGCTTTTTTCCTGTTTTGGCAAAAGATTTTCAGAAAAAGCATTAATTCAATTAGAACAAATAAAAAATTACAGATTTCTTCTAACCCAAATTGAAACTATAAAAGATAAGAAAGGGAAAAACACGAATTATTATAGAAACATATAATCTTCACATAACTTTCCCTTAAGGGAAAATAAATAAAACCAAAGGGTAGGTATCAAGTTAGAAAATGGGTTTAAAAGCCAGAATCTACCAGGATTTTCTTTTATATCTATTATAGTGACATAATTAACATTTTTCATATTTGTTATACAACATTGCTAAATTATTTCAATTTCTTGGGCATCATGACTTTTTGACTTTTTCGAGTGTAGACGTATATGCAGGTATATGTTTTGTTAATACTTTTGAAGTAATTTACCATAGGGACAGGAGGATACATAGTGATAAGCATTTGTTTATGGAAGACTTATATCATCAGTTCATGATTTAAAGTTCTGAAGTTAATAAATGTTGATTTGTGTATGTGTGTAAAATATAGAATCATGAGTTGTTGGAGGAAGACCTTGCGTTTAGGTTACCATTCTCTAGAGGTGAGGGAATTAAAAGTAAAGGAACCTGTGTTGGTGAAAAATAAGAGTTTTGTTTTCTCAGTTCATGTAAAACAAGAGGGGTGTTGAAAGATATGGACTTGGTTTAACTTGGCAGGTCATGAAAGGGGGTGAGAAATCTGGAGCGAGCAGGGGGAGGAATTTATATAATAAAGGGAGGAAAGTGATAAGAAAGAGTATGAAGCTAGAGAATCAGAATGTATTATATACATGTATGAATTGTCAAAACATTTAATTTTTTAAAATTTCTTTTCTTTTTTTAAAAAGGAAAACAAACTTTCTTCATTTTTTATACCAATCCCAATTTTCACTCCTTCCCCTCCTTCCATCCCTTCCTCCTCCCCTCCTTCCACTCCCATCCACTCCTCAAGACTGTAAGGCACATTGCTTGGGGAAGATCCAAGGCCTTCCCTACTGTATCTAAGCTAAGGAAGATATCCATCCAAAGAGAATGGATACCCAAAAAGCCAGTACGAATAGTAGGGATAAATCATGGTGCCACTGCCAGTGGTACAACAGTATGAAAATCTGTATTCCACAAAATTGGTAAATAAAGTTAATTTTTAAAAATTCAAGAAAGAAAAGTCTCCAAATGTTTGCCTTTTAATATCCTAGAACTGTCAAAATGATATAAGCTAGGAGGGTCAAAAAATAGAAATTTATTTTATCACTATTCTGGATATTAGAATGACAAATTGTCACATTGTTGTCTGAGTCGTGCTACTTCTGAAGTTCCTACATAAAAATATGCACGAGATTTTTCTTTAAGTTCTTCCACCTGTAGGCCTTCCAAGGCTCATGGAATGCTTATATATATATATATATATATATATACATATATTTTGCTGTTTCCAAAGGCTTTATTTTTATATGGTCCAAGACTTGAGAGGGGGCTCCAGGGCGTTACAAAACTGCCTAGTGGCTTCTTGAGAGGTTCGGGTGAAGGTCCTGAGTCTGGCTGGTGCAGAGCAGAGGTGGGAGCCCCTCAGGAGAGGCCTCCTAGTTATGCTTGAGAGTGAGCCTCTCAAAGAGGTACTCGCCCAGAGACGCCTGGAGCCCAGCAGCCAACCTGCGGAGGTTGGTCAGGTGGTTGCCCATCTTCTTGATGACCCTCACCTCCTCATCCAGAAAGTGGTTTTCAAGGAAGTCACAGAGATGAGGGTCTGTGTGAGCAGAGCCCAGGGAATGAAGATCCAAGAGGGCCTGGTTCAAGTTCTTCTCCAAGGCCAGGGCAGCTTCCATGGCCTCCTGGGTTTTACCCCACTCATCTTGAGATGGCTTCTGAACGTCCGGAAAGAGTGCACGGCCTCTGTGATCTATCTGCACCTGAGGAGATGCTTGGTGCCCTTGCGCTTCTCCTCGGCCAATTTGCGGAAGAAGTGGCCTACACCCTCCAGAGCCACATCCCGATCAAAATAGTAGCCCAGCCGAGAGGTAGGTGTAGGAGGCCCGCAGATGCAGGTTGACCAGGCGGTTCACGGCAGCCTCCACTTCGGTGGAATAATTCTGACGAACCTGGGAGGTCATGGCTGAGATGCAGTCTGGAGCTACCCGCAAGGAGATGGTGCTGGCTGCTCCTGGGAGCTGAAGGCGGAGAGCAGATGGTCCCAGAGGCTGTGACTGCAGAGGATGAGGAGCGGTGGAAGCTAACAAAGGGAGGCCCTGGGTCTGTTCCGTCCAAACACTGTTGAAGCAAGACAAAGATCCACGGGATCTCCGACGGCTGCTCATGCGTCTATCTTTCCATACCATCTATCCTGTGTAGGAATGTCTCATTGTATGAATTCAAAAAGCAATGAGCTCCATCCCATTGCACTAGGAGTACACTGTAAACTAGTGTCTATCACACTAATATGTCTAATTACATGCTCACTATTCTGTTTCCACGTAAAATTGTGTCTAGAATATGAACATTAATTTTGAAGAGAGACTTAATCTATGATATTACGTATAGTCAGAGCTGTAAAAATGATGTGTTAATTGAAAGTCAAAGCATCTTCGTTTTATAATGCAACTCTCTTACTTTCTATATGAGGCCATTGATGCAAGAAAACTTGTCTGAAGTCAATTTCTTACAGACTGAGATCATAAATTTGATAGCTCTTAGCCAGCATCACACTCTACTCATTTTTGGCACTTAGAGGCCGCTTGTGTTTGAGTAAGACATGAACAAGGTCCTCACTTGGGAATCCTAGGCAACAAATATAATGCTACCAACTGTGTTGCCAAGAAGCCAAACAGTTCTGCAAACTCCTTATGTTGCGCCTACATCTTATCATATCTTGCACCTGTCATTTCATGAGGCATGACCAGCAGGAAGCTTTAGCTATGGGATACTGAAGAAGGTTATTTAGCCAAAAGTATTGTTTCTCTATTACAACCAATAAGGCTCTTGTCTTCTTAACACTCAGCAGCCTGGGAACTTCCTCCAATGTTGGTCATCTCTCAGGCCTTTGATTCTCTATTCCTGTTAGGTAACATCTGGTAAGAGCATAGGCGTCCCTTGTACCATTGTTCACCAATCCACATTCGTTTTCAAACATAACAAGAAAGGACACCTGCAATATTTCCCTTGTGACAGGAATTTGTTTATTTGTTAAGAAATTCCATAAACCTCATTTCTTTTGCCTATAATAAACGGCAATGAAAATATATTTATCCAGATTAGATATTTTGAGTAAATAAATTGTCCTTTTTATGCAAGAAGCCATTTTGTTTTCTTTAACATGTTGTTTTGTTATCAGGACATCCATGACTCCTCTGCCATTTTTGCCTGGTGTGATGCAAAGCTAAATTGCAAGCTGTTGTGGTCTTTCATGTGTGAAAATAATGTATTTGCAATGTCTGTTCTTATTTGCCCCTTGTTCACCACTGATGCTATTCCTTCCTTATCTTTCGTTCAAACATGATTATATGAATATTTTTGAATACTTTTCAAATTGGCTGCCTTATGTTTATAGAGTATGTATGTTCATCTTTGGAAAAATTGAAAACAACTTCTTTTGAATTTTTAAATCAATTTCATTTCCTATAAACAATCCACATACATTCTCGTTCTTCTGGTCATAGAAATCTCAATTCTTTCCTGACCAAATGGTGACACATGATGCTTTACTGCCTGCATTTCCATTTTCTTCATTACTAGGGAATACTGGTTTAAATTCATTCATTCCCTTAATAGACATGTCTTTTCTGTGTTCTGTTATATTAAAATTCAAAAGTGTAATCAAGAGACAATATAAATAATCACAAAATATTTATTAAACAATACGATTTAAGATGCTGGTTGCCATGGTAGCTTTCAGGAAGATGACAGAGGAAATATAAAGAGAAGGGTACATTTACAGACATTTCTGAATTACTATTCTTGTCACTATATGAGATTGTGGTTTCATGTAAAAGCAAATGTCTTATTAAGAAAATGAATAATTTAGATAAATAAATGAATGCAGAAAATCTGGAAGGTTATGAAACATCAAGATACTATTATATTGTGAAGTAAGACTTGGATTAATCCAGTCATATATTAATTTCAATGGAAAAATGATTTGACACAGTATATGTGGCAGACGTCTACATCATAAAAAAGACATAATTATTTAAATGAGAAATGATAGATAATTTTCAAGTTAAAGTGTATGTCAGAGTTATCTTAGAAGGAAACCAAAAATATTATCAGTTTAATGACTGAGTAAATATCAGGAATACAAGGCAGAAAGACCTTGAAGTTCCAAAGGATCAGTGAGATTGCTGGGATAGTCTGTCTTCTAGTAGTGCCAGAAGCTACACCCATAGTTTTTCTCCAGAATGCTTGCCTAAGTAGGAGATGAACAAGGATAATAGCAATGACATGATGAAGCAGAAGGGTGGTGGTGGGAAGAGAGAAGTCCTCAACCCTACACAAAGTACTACAGGCCCTTAAGGAATGCTGAGAACTGGAAAAATAATCTTTTTCAGGAAAGACAACACAAATTTGTTATCCAATACCAAATGGTTAGCCATGAAAATATACATACAAGTAAAATTATAAGAAATAAGCAGATTTTATTTATGTATTTAGTAATTTATACTTATATGCATGTACATGTATGTATGCAAAAACAGTTACTGTAAAAAAACCCATTAATTTGAAAGAGAGAAAGATATGTATGGGAGTTTCTGGAGGGAGGAAAAGGAAGGAGGAAATACTTTAATTATATTATAATATCAAAAATTAAGCAAAAATAAATATTATTATAAAGCCAAGCATCCAGTTAAAGAAAGATAACAGGATGGCCTCCAAAATGCAGTAGTGAGAATCTCTATTAGTCATGATGATGCCTCCTGTTCTTTTATCCCATCTCCCACAGATGGCACCTGCTAAACTCTTCGCATATTAACTGCAAAGTTAGTTTTGAGATTTCTATAGAATTGCATATCCTAAGCTGCTGCTGTTAATATATCTTCACAGTTAGTTTCTGATAATGTTATTGCACATGGAGTACCAGGAGATACCATAGAGAATTTTTTGGTTTTAAATATGGTTCTTAGTTCCTTTGCTCTGGGGGAGAAGTCCAGGTTTCCCCTGGTACTCTCTCTTTCTTCTTTATTGGTCATCAGCACAAGGACTCTGTTTGACCTGAAAATTCTCCTGATTTTCAATTCAATGTCAGAATGATCACTCTGTATTCTGACAAGTAGGTTCTTCTTAGATAAGTTGGAGGGACAGAAAATAAAGTTTCCACTAATGAACTACTTGTTACAATGAGAATTCTAATTCTTCTTATTAAATTCTTTGTTGAATGACTGCTAAGAGTATAACATTAAGTATGTTCCACCTTTGGTATCAGCAATCTCTTTTCTTTAACTACAAGAGACAAGTGAACTCTTCCAGCTTCCTCAGAAAATTTTGATTTCCACTGGCACACTCAAGTTGGCACTAAAGAACTTCAGCTTTCTCATTCTGATTTTCCATTCTCTTTTTCCTCTATCTTGTTCTTTCTCTTTTCTTTCTTTTCTACATAGATAGATAACTAGATAAGTCTGCAAGTACTGTTATTATGGTAGATATTAAGCAACACAGTCATTTGCCCTCTTTACACTTTGCTCTCTCCTTTGAATTTTCCCAATGTCATTAGTGTTAATTATAATTACATTTAGTGACACCACTTACTAATATTTCCTTTTTACTCTCCTGTCTACAATAAATTGGCACTTTTTATATTAAATTTTTTCTTTCTAGGATTTATCTTGGTACTGCTTATTGTGTCCATCAGGTTTCCATTAATAAATAAAGCACAAAGAGAATTTTGGAACAAATATTAATATAGAATAATGAAAATTGTTATGCATAGCATTATAGCATACTAGGGTAGTTTCATTATTATATTAAAATATTAGAGTCATAGAGAAGATTTCAATTGCAGAAGACCATGCTTATTGCAGAGACTCACAACTGTAAACGTGCTCAAAATAACGATTAATGAGCACTCTGATCTAAAGAAGACATCTATATCCCATACTCCAAGTCTTACAGAATATCTTGAAATAAGTATGGAAAGCAATAAAGAACTGAAGGATGGAAGCCAAGGCCATGAAATGCTGTCTCATAGGCATGGCAAGGACACTGCACTTAAGAATTCACAGAGGGTATGGTTGCCTGTACATAACATATATAAAATTTTACCTGCCAATACTCCATCATGGATGTAATGGTGTCTCATGCTGCCCCATCTCTAACTTAGGATCTATTTGCTGTCAATTGTTGTAACAAAATAGAGAAATAGTTTTTCATTTCTTGGGCCAGTTGCCTATGCTGCAGGAATTAACCCCTCAAACATGGTACATATAAGCAACCTAATCAAAGCCAATGTCTCACTGAAAAATTATATGAAAGTGAGAAATTATTTGTTGAGAAAGCAAAAGGGTTAATAAGAGGTGGGAAAGGAAAATAGAGGGCAATAGGTGGCTGATGATGATAAAAGTGTAACATACATGTATAAAATTAACAAGAATAAGACCTTAGAAGACAAATCTAATGTAAACTAATATTATATAAAAAAAAGAGGTTTACTCTGCTCCACATAGATTTGGGAAGGTCAAGGCATAGTGTAGCTACTAGCTTGGCTTTTGTGAGGATACCATTTTAGATGACAAGTATATGTATGAGAATGGTATAAGTTTCTCAAAACAAGAAGCCTAAGAATAATTGGGATATATGAAGATCTTTCAAGAAATTCCCCTAACAATTCAAGGATTTCCAACTACAGACCCTAACTTTTAAATAGTTTATCATTTTGCATTGCTTTATAAAGGGTCAAGACTCTACTACATGACATTTTCTTGAGCAAACAGCATACAACTCAGACTTGAAAAGTGAAAAGAGAATTATGCATTGCCCCAAGGCTTACCAAAGTGGAGACCCATGACCATTTCTAACCTTAAAATGCATTGAGGCAAGAATCATTTATTTGAACTCAGAGAGAAAACTAGCTGACTAGAGGTAGAAGACCAAGCAACATAATATCCATTGAGACATAAAAATGTAAAAATGGAGAGAGAGAGAGAGAGAGAGAGAGAGAGACAGACAAACATATAGAGAGACAGACAGAGAAGGAGACAGATAGATAGACAGAAAGACAGAGCTGTCAAGATCTGATTTTTTCCTGTGTATTTTGATCTCTTGTAGTTCTCCACTGGATGAACTGGAAGCCTTAAAACTAGATCCAAGGAGACAAAGTTCCCATAAATCAGATTCCAAGGAGCATAGCAATATGGACAGTGATTGAATGCTTTTGGTAGGGGAAAATGAGAAAAAGGATGCATCACATAAATGAAATAAGCAACGACATTCAATCTCTAGAAATAACCCCAGAAAAAATACTTATATATATGGAATGAGTATATTATATTTGTAATTTACAAAATGAGTTATAAAATGGAAAATAATTAAGATGAATATAGATAAGTAGGCCACAACCTTAGAGAACAGACAATTATATAGATGGGAAGATAAATGATTCTAGATGAGGGCTCTCCAAAGATTAAAAAAGAAAAACATTCAGCTAACAACAGAATTCTGGATGCTTTCATTCACTATGGAAATATTTGTGGTTGAGTTCAGAAGAAATCAAAAAATAAACATCTTTCCAAGTGAAGTCCATTTATTGAACTCCTAAGCTATTTCAGATAATTATTTGATTTCTTATTTTTAATATAAAATGCATCAGTATTTATTATTAACTCAAGGATATAGAAAGCTGTATAGATGCTCCCAAGGTCTACGTGCAGCAGTAGAAAATGAATACAGGACAGAGGGAGAGAGAGAGAAAAAAAAAAGAGAGAGAGGAAATTACAAAATTACTTTCAATGTAACCTGTAACCAATGGCAGAACATTTTCCCGAGAATTCTATGAACGTAATCTTTGTTTCTCAAATTTTGGTGAATGAGGTATATGAGTACACCATTAATTAATTAGATAATTGCTAAGGAACAAGGGAGCCTCCTTGCTTTATGCTAAAGTTAGTAGTCTGTGTTTCAACACTTCTCTGAGACTCACCAAAAGTTGTGTGCTACAAGAAGTTAATCAGATTGGAAGGTTTCATTTGCCTTGGTCTTTTCATATAAAAAGGTTCAAACTCTAGGTAAAGCGAGAAATACATAATCAAGGAGTTGAGTGTTCAATGTTATGAAGAGAGATGAAAACAAAAGACTTGGAAGATTGTGTTTCATACCAGGAGACTTGGAGTGGAAGAAGCAGAATGAGAGAATAAGAATTAGTGGAAACAAATGAAATGGCAACCAAATCAAGGCTCTGTTTAATTCACATTTTCCTTTGCAGTTTTTTTCACTAATATGTTATGGAAATCACTTAAATATGTTTTCAAGTTCAATTTTCTTCCTCACATCCCTTTGGTAGAGGCTGTTTTCTTCCCTCTCCAGGAGCACAGCTCTTCTTGGATTAAGCAACAGCTCTCTTCCAACAGCACTTATTTCATATATTTAAACTAGTTTATGAAGTATGTGCTCTTATTTATTTTCCTTGCAGTATTTGCTCCTCCGTTTTTCCATTGATTTTCAAAAGAGAAATTATAAGCTAGTCATTTCATTACTTTTCTTCCTTTGGCATTAAGCCTTAAGAAATGTTTTTGCATTAATCTGGAAGGGAAGCTTCACACTTCATTTAGTAACTACACATTAAAAATAAATTTTCATTTTCTACTGCTGAGTGTCGACCAACACAAGTCTTCCATTAGAATGAAAATCCTCTCCTTAATTCCTAAAAGCATCCATAAAGCTTTCTCTATCTTTGCTTTAATATTAAATACAGAGGCATTTTATTTTAGAAATAAGAACAGCTTTTTTCCTGCTTTCTGTTTATTATCAAAATCGAAGAGACTTCCCTTCTTGTTTATTTATTATAATCTTTCTGTTCACCCAATTGCAAATCTAGGCAGGTGCTGAAAAAATGTTCCTATAGTATTTGTCTTGTATATAACCATATATATTTACATCAATAAATATAAATAAAATTACTTCTTATTGTCTTATTATCTATGATATCATAAAAACATAATGATAGATTGACCTTTATACTATACTTTATAAATGATAAAGTATAGTACCTGTACTTAAGAAGCTTTAATCTATAGGTTGTTAATATAAGATTATTTTTCAAAAACAAACTGATTTCTAGCTAAAGTTAAACTAAGTATTAGCTAAAGTTAAGAGCCAGAATGCATTTCGTATAACACACATACATTTCACCCTTACACTTCACAGGAAAGGGCCTGCTATAATCTAGCAGGATAGTCTCTTGCTTTCTTTGGTCGATTGCCCTTTCAGAAAAAAAAATAGATTTCTGTTTGGCTAAGGGTACTCTGAAAACAAATCTTGTCAGTTTTGCTGTTCACTTTGCCTCATTTTAAAATTATCTTCTTTCTCTATCCTGCTCCCTCCCTTCTTGTTCTCTCTTCTTCCTCTTTAATTCTCCTTTTTCTTCTCTTCTTACTCACTTTCCTTTATTTTTTTATTTTTTATTTTTTTTTGGTTTTTTGAGACAGGGTTTATTATTTGCCTTTGTTTTTGGAATGCTGGGGGTCAAACCAAGAACCAAGCATATACTAGACAAGGGCTCTGTAGCTGAAATATATTTCCAACCTCTTCTACTAATAAAATATCTTCTAAGGGTTAAAAGAGAGCCATGGAATTTTAGTCGTTCATTATGATTCCAGAAAATACTATGGGAGTTTCCAAGGGCGAGAATCAAGTACACAGCTCTACTTTATTGCAACATCTATAACCATGACAATTACAATCATGGCAAAATATGCATAAAAAGGAAGTAGTGGCACTTACATGTCTGCAGCAACAAAGAGCAGTCTAATTGGACCTAAAGCCCACTAATCAGGAGGGTAATCATGCCTTGATCTTAAAACCTAGCCAGCAGTGGGATTAGTTACATTATGAAGCTTAGAAAAGAATTAACTACTGCCATTCGATTAGAGCAGTATAATTCCTTACTATATTCTATATCTAATATTTACACACACAGTTTACTGTAGCTACTACCCTTCCCCTAAGAGGCCTTTAAAGGAAATGGAAACTGTCATAAAAAACACAACTGAACACAATACAGAGAATCCCAGATGGTTTGTCACCCACAACCAGTGGACATATCTACAACACAAGTCTTTCATTTATGGTTCAGGCACAATCACTAATGAGAAGGAGGAAAGACTGAGAGCCAGTTTGCCAAGTATCAGTCTAAACCAGTCTTTCCTAGAAGTGGGCGCATATGTAGTACTTAAATAATAGCAACATCAGTACACATGTTAATGTAGAAAGGGGAAACCGTCTGTGGGCCACTTCCCTAGAAAAAATATAGGCAACTAATGACTGTTCAGAATTAGTCTTTTCCAGGGATAAACTTTCCTAATGGTTGTTCAATTAGAGTGATCAGATTTTAAACCACAGACACATAAAAAACAAAACAGATTCATCAAAATATATTTTTATATATTTGTGGATACACACACATGTCAAACACACACACACATGCATATATATATATATATATATATATATATATATATGTCCCAATAGTAAGAAAAGAGAGGGTATCAACTTGATAGTGATAGTGGGAAGCCTGTGAGTGATTTGGAAAGGCATATATCAGAGGAGATGGAGGAATAAAGGGGGAGGAGAAAGTGATATAACTCTATTTCAATTAATAAAATTTTAAAAAGTTCTATGAGTCCAGGTTGTAGTGGTACATGCCTTTAATCACAACACTTGGGAGTCAGAGGCAGATGAATCTGAGTTCAAAGCCAGCCTAGTCTACATAGGGAGTTACAGGATAACCAAAGCTACACAGAGAAACCCTGCCTCAAAAAAAGAGGAAAGGAAGGAAGGAAGGAAGGAAGGAAGGAAGGAAGAAAGAAAGAAAGAAAGAGAAAGAAGGAAAGAAAGACAGAAAGAAAGAAAAAACTGAAAGGAAGGAAGGAAGGAAGAAAAAGATTATGGATGATATACTAGTTACAGGATGATTCTGGGAGCTTCCTGTATTTAAACATGTAAAGTTCCATGTGCTGAACGGTCCTCAGTACTAAGCAAGTAGTATTTCATTT